>WOFM01000467.1:523089-882041 GCA_011428145.1 Ericerus pela
GTGCTGACTTTTGTGATGGTGAACGAGGGAGGTTTTAGGTGTTCAGCTGGTACGGGTTCGAATCCCCATGCTGCCTGAACACCTAAAGTGGTGACCTCGACGTGATCCGATGGATAGTTATTCACGCCATCTCTCGGACACTAGTAAAAGCCAATTGTAACTGTGGTGCGTCGCTCCGCCGTTTCTGTGCGTGAGGGTGCTGGCGGGCGTATGCCACAGAGCGGTGATGGAGGGGGCATTGCCACATTCCGGTGTACATCCCTATCTAGGCGCCTCTGTATAGGTAACCGTATTTACGCTCCACTGTACTGAGGGGGGGAGTGGTGTGGTGGTCGCCACACAATGTCGGCACATATAAATACGCTACTCCCTCGAACACCGGCACCCGGCACAGTGGCTGAGTGAGTACAGTGCTGACTTTTGTGATGGTGAACGAGGGAGGTTTTAGGTGTTCAGCCGGTACGGGTTCGAATCCCCGTGCCGCCTGAACATTCAGTATTGGATTTCTAGTATACCGTCGCATTAAAAAAAATTAAATTGTTAAATAATTATATTATACACGTACCTACATATATTTATGATAAAAAAAAAGAAGATAAATGGGGATTTTGGTTGGAAGAAGATATTCGGAGGTACCTACTTTTTTAAACTGGGACTAATAGGCTCAAGACAACATGAAATTATGAGATTTGGAAAGAATATTTACAAAGGCTAACATATATACTTCTGCTAATGAACTGAAATAAGATTAACATCATTTTCAGTAAAAGTTCAAGGTGAATTTTTCTTTGTCTATGGACTTCTTTTGTTTCACTAAACCGATGCATTGTCCCCAATAAGCGGTTCGATTTCCTATAGTTTAACATCATTTGTATTGATACTTTCCAGATTTGTCCCAATTAAGTGGTTGTCCCCTTTATCTGGTGTCCCTAATAAGCGGTTTCCACTGAATATAATATGGATTTTGGCTACCTACACTTACACCATTCAAGTTATTTTTTCAATTTCTTCCCGATAACCTCATTTGGTATTTCGTCTTTGATTTTCTTTATAATTAAAATTAACCTTTTGGTAGAAATTTGTGTCGGTTATCTTTACAATTTTTTCGTCTTTGTTTGCTAGCGTATGCTTGACAGCCATAAATCTTTACAACATTGGAATATTTGATTTTTCAGTTGATTTTGGAAGAGTAGTTCGAACTTACAGTTATTTTTCAATAACCAGAACTGTTTCCAGACTGTTGAAATTTGACGGTTGATTGCTTTCTCCACTTCATTTTTTAGAACTCTTACCTATTAGACACAATTAGAATATTTCTGAATCTTGTTTATACCTCGGTTCCCTCAGTGTTTGTTATTTGATCCTTTTCTTTTGATAATTTTTGGATTTTTCAAAATTCATAATATTATGTAGACCGGCTTTCGTCTCTGCTTTGTTGATTTCTCTGATTATTTCTTCCAGTTGTTCCTCACTTTTTCAGCAAATCTAAGCTTGTTGGTGCTTTGCCCATTTATTTCAATCCCCCTGCCTCGAGTTCACTTTTTTGAAAATTTCTCTCATAGCTCAATTAAACCTGGTCGAAGACAACGGCTCTCCATATTCAACTTCATAATGTGTATCTTTGAAAATCAAAAAAGAAAAAACTTCAGTCCGTCCGAAAATCGAGTCATCTGTCTGTATCAGGTAGGCTATTTGGAAAAACGAAAATGAGAACCACTGATGCACCGTCCCATAGATGCAGCGTAAATCGCAGACAGTAGACCATCGTGATATTGACCCGAATACGACGAGAATAGACGAGGCAACAATAAATAAATGAAAAAAGTCTGAGGCGGAGATGTGTGTGTGGAAGACGGATAGACGGACAGACGGACAGACGGACAGACGGACTGATGGACAGACGGACAGACGGACGAGGAAACATAATATAAAACAAAATCAAGGTGGTTCTTGTCGGTGTCAAAATTCGCATCTCACGTTATGGCATCCTACTTTCATTGTCGTCTGACGAGAAGTATTTTGCCCATATTTCGTCCCTCCCTCTTTCGCCTTTCCTTCTTTAGGACAATTTTTCACAACAAAATCTGTCAAGTAAACAAACACAAGCCCCCCCATGTCGATGACATGGCTTTTCCGATTGTTTTTACACTACCTACACCAATATCGGTGCTAATATAGTGTGAAGATAGCAAAAAGAGAGAAAAAAATTCTATAAATATTACGCCGTATTCTCTTGCTTTGGACACACTCGCATAATTATTTTCACTTTCGCATTTGACTGGTCTCGTTCGGAAATTAAGTCAACGAATTAACACGAACGAGTGGCAACTATTGGCCGAACAGTAGACGAATAGATGGGCCGATAGAAAAATAAATTAAATTTTTCGCGAAAAAGGTAAAAGCGAAATTTCTAACTTTGTCAACGTCCCCATAAAC
Organism: Ericerus pela; assembly: GCA_011428145.1. NCBI lineage: Eukaryota > Metazoa > Arthropoda > Insecta > Hemiptera > Coccidae > Ericerus > Ericerus pela. The sequence goes on from WOFM01000467.1 coordinate 525,526, forward strand.
GTTACCTATCAAAGTTAAAACGAAAATATTCGTATAATAATGAATGCAACGAATAAAGGCGAAACGGTATTTGGTAATTTACGTTTTCGCTATTCAGCCTTTGATCTTAAATTTACGAGTACCTAGAAAGTGAAAAAAAAAATTACCAACTAAATTAATTTGCAAAGGGTTCATTCAGTCATAAAAATACGTGCAGTGCCTCTTAATTGAGATTTGTAAAATTTTAAAACACGTTGGTTGAGGATTTTCAAACCCTAAGCAAAATTTATGTACCCGAACAATTTTATGAAGGTCGTAATTACCCAATATTCTGTTCATATTTATAAATTAGGAGAATAACAACCCTCGTATTCAGAAAGATATGTCATTGTGACGGGGAAACTATTGGACATCGTGAGGGGCTTAATGTCCATTGAGTGTGAGACGAAACACTTCGACAAAAGCAATAAAATATAAACAAAAACATAGAACTACCACACTAGATCGTTATACTATATTGATAGAATTAACAAGGAGTTGTTTACAACTTATAGTTACAGAAGAAGTGAATACGTAGCAAAATAACAACAATAATATTATTAAACACGTAGAATCAGTGTAGCCAACCAGTACTCGAACAATACTTATTTCCTGACCGAAACATTGGATGCCAGGTATAACACGTTGAGACATAATAAGTGTAAGTATTTGGAACTTTTATTGAGCACCCCTGTATACAGTAAACTCAATGTCACAACTGTAGAGAGCCAATAACTCGATACCAACAGATGACAGTTATAAGTTATTTACCGAGCACTGTGTGATCAGTGGGCCCAACATGGTCATTACATGTCTCACTACAGACTATAGAAGGTCTTAAGATGATCAGCCACTGCTGTAGTCAGTCCACCTAACATTCGAGCTGTGCACGAGCACTTGGCACTGGTTTTTAGGTTGAAAAAGTAGTTGGTACTGTCATTCAAACTTAAAATCTCTCAGGTGTTGGACGAAATCTTTGAAAACAGAGATATGCAAACCCTACTGCAAAAAGTACCACCTTTTGAAATGGGCATTTTATGATTAAGTTACTCCTTCAAGATGAAATACATGTTTCCAATATGTGAAAAAATATGGAATTTTTACCACTGTTTGATAACATGCTGTTCTATTTATTAGACGAGTGCAAAATAAGTTCTCAGAAGTGGCTATTCTATTTTCAGGATTGAACTTGAAAAATATTTAAATTCTCAAAAAGTAAAATACTTACTGATATGACTCTGTCACTGTAATAAAAGTTCAAGCCAGTTGAAATCAATTCTACAAAATTAATTTGTCCACATTATTCTGTCATATTCGATGAGCATACGCCAGTTACTCAGCAACAAAATAAATCAAACATAGACAAAAAGAAAAAGACAAGATAGGTATGTTTTTAAAAAAATTTTTCTTCTTATTGTGCCAGCAGAAGTCGTGGACTGGCACAAACCAGAGCGATGCAAAGTGGCATTTCAGGACTTGTAATATATAGGTATGTGAGTTCTGATAAAAAGTTTATTTCTGAAAATATGATTTCTGATGATTATTTTAAGTATTAATTTGCAAATGTTGATTTTCTCAGTTTTTGTTACTTCACAGAAGTTAAGCAGAAGTAGAACATATAGGGGTTTGTACTGTAGAAATAGGAGGCAGACAAATGGGAAAAATCTCAGGTAGACCGATATGTTACACAAATATATTTTACTATATAACTGAATGAAAAATGCAAATTTATGAACTCGATTGATATTGAAAAAACAAGGTTTTACTGACGAGACTTCACAACAGACAAAAAATTAACCAAATGGGAAAAAAATACACGAATAGGGAAATAAATTATTTGTTTCCCTGTTTGAGGAGGACTATTTTCACATCGTTTAAATAACAGCGATGAGCCAATGAGGAAATTCAAAAACTGGTACATATTGATGAAATGATATCACTTTCTTCTTATTCACTTTTTTGTTTTTTATAATTAGTTCAACATATTGGTACCAAACATGTTTCTGGCATGGCTATTTTATAATTTATAAAACTAAATTAACTATATATAGTAAAATACCTTACTATACATAGTCAAAAAATAAGGAATTGCCACTCATATGCGATTGCAATACTCGCCTTTGGCTTGTGCTGCAGCTTTGCAACTCGTTCGCAATTGTTTACTTTCCTCCATTGTATAGTAATGTGCTATAACATGTGAATTTGTGTTGGTTTATGTGTGAGAATAGAAATGATTGACACTCAGGGTGTGCATTTGGTGCATTGCAATTTCTTGCACTGAGGCACAAAATATGAAAGTAAATTTTGAAATTACGACATACAGTAAAATTATTTTTCAACACTGAGTAAAATAGGAAATACTGAATATTTGTGTAATGGGGAGATTTTTTTTTAAATTCCATCGGGCAGCATCATTTGGTAGGTAATAATGGTAATATTTATTTTTAATTCTATGCGATCTACGATTACTATGAACGAAAACATCTATTTTTTCCGCTGTGTAGAGAAACACTGAATCGTGGATGTGTTTTTAGCATTATGGATATGCATCTGACCCTGGCCCTAAAATTTCCAAGTCCAAAATTCCAGATACTTCCTGTCACTTCCCCTCGCCTACCCTGTCTCAATCAAGCCCATCACACGCCCCTTCTCCATCACCATTCATTTTAATATATCCGTATCAATATAACGATGAAAATAGGCAATAAAATAATACTATAGGCAAAATAAATAAATAAATAAATAAATAAGAAGAGAGTTAACCCAAAAATTACTGCACGAATTTATCTAAGCAAAAAAACAATGACCTAACGAACAAAAAATATCCATGATAAAAATTTGAGAATAATATTGAGTAAATATCTAAATAATAAAAATATCAAAATCAATACATAAATAAATATGACCACATTCTAAAATACCTAATTGGTAACAATACAGACATTCGAAGTGGCAATAATGTTTATAAATACAAAGTAAAGAAAATCTCAACGGCCAGGCATGAGTGGCTATTTGCCAAAATTAAACACGAAAAAACTTTTAATTTATAATTATTATGTTCAACATTGTAAATTTTTGAAACGAAAGCAATGCCAACAATACAAGAATGAGATAAAAACGAGTTGAATGGAACGTGACTAGGACAACGAACGAAACGAGCCATACAAATCAAAAACTACTCTTTATTATAAGCTTTTATTCTACCTACTCATTACTGAAATTTTAAAATATGCCAATACTGCAGCCAACCTTCGGAAACAAAATAACGTTTATTTCGCACGAAGCTAAAGCCAAAAAAATAAAAGCTTATCTTTTAAAAATTCGCTTTTAACTTAATTTATTTTAATACGGACTCGCTCAAAAGTGTTAGCCAATCTTCTTTTTCGTAGTGTAATTTTTGACTTTCTTTTTGTTTTCACAAAAATTCAAAATTGATCAAAATTAAATTTTAAAATTTCGCATTGAATATGAAAATGGCCTCTATAATTGATTTGTATGGTAAAAATAAACTCGAAAAATGTAAAACTGTAGATGATGACTAGCATATTGTGAAAAATTTTTAGCGAAGATTATCCATGTTTTAAAACCGTATTTATGATGGCTAACAAACTTATTCGCTCAAATATGTTGATTAACATTTTCTGACGACTTTCCATTACGACAAACATTCAATTTCTGGCTAGTTTTGATAACACTGTTTCCGCGCCAATGATGATGATGATGATAGAACATTTTTGGGAGAAGATGCGGTCGACCTCCAGGTAATGCCAATAGGCAGCAAAGATCATCTTGATACAGAAGCAGGACTCAATTCAATGGGCCAAAAAGATAGGGTGGGACTCAACTAAATGATTTGAAAAAAGAAAATGGAACTCAACTCAATAAAACCCTGTTAGGGTTGCAAGTAAACCCATTAAAAAAACAACATTGGGCAGTCACAGAACATAATTTTGAGAATTCTACATTTACTTCCTCACGATACAACGTTACAACGTAATGATTGAAATTTGCGCTGGAAGCTATTAGGTGGTTTGCTGCTGACCACAATTTCAACCCCAATGAGAAGGGGATTGATTATTTTCCCTACCTTCACGAAGCGAACACCCACGTCGAGTAACCTGTATTTTGGAATTTCGTTTAAAAATTACCGTTGGAGAGAAAAAAGTATTTTTCACTATTACGTGGTTTCATTTAAAATAAGTAAGTTGTAAAGGTAGGTAGGTATAGGTAGTTGGTAAGCTAGGGCAAAAAATGAAAAAAAAAAAAAAAGTTGCAACGTAGCAGCAGGCAGGTATAGACGAAACGAAGGAGAAAGAAAAACCAATACCTATGTTTTTTTGCTGCGTGTAAATGGTGGATAGGTATCATCGTGTCCAATCTCCTACTGACAAACGCCAATCCGCGCAGCACTACTCACCTGTTAACATGATTAAGAAGAAACTGCCAGTGGTGACGAAACCAGTTTCAGATGAAGAGATTAACTTCACTAGCATCTGATGAGAGATACGTAGACCACGGATCGCACGGACGTCTGCGTGTGGCTATTATTTTACTGATGCATAGGCGGTGGCCTGAGGACTTTGCTTACAAAACGAGATCACGATATAAAGTGAGGATGATGAGTGATGAGCCTGTGTCTGGCTCAAATGAATAATCTGCACGAAGAACTCGAGAGGAACTGAGTCTACACCTATACGTGTACACTTCCGTGGGGATTACTTGCAGGGTAATTGTTCGGAATTTTTCAGTTACCTACCGTGGATTATGAATTTTCCATTTGAATAGGTATGGTAGGTACTTAGGCTACCACTATAACCATTTTATATAAAAGTTTACTCAACTTTAACGCACGTCTCATTCTTCGTGTAAGTGTACAATAGGAAATTGAGTACAGCAATATCGATTAAAAAATGGATATATTACGTATGTTCATCTAATTAGGTACCTAGACTCATAGAGGCTACTTCAATGAATACAAAAATAGTTGGGTACATCTGCGGAGGAATATTGTGTTAGGCAATATGCGATGAGCTTCAATATTAGAAGAAATAAAAAATCTCATTTTAGAAAATCTAAATATAGCTATTTAATCGAAGGCCAACTGAGGACAACAATCCTAACGACGAAAATTATCAGTGGGTGCGGAATTCAAGTTCAGAAGTTTGTTTCATGCAGGTCTCCAAGTACATGGATATTTCACAACTTCCGATTCGTTGATGGAGCTTCAAAGTAATGAAATTCAGAAAACTTAAAAATGAGTGTTGAAATTTTCATCAACGAATATTCCAAACCTTAATATTTTCTTTTTTTTTTTTTTACATAAAAATGGACTATTGACAAAAATGCAGCAAAGGCAAGTTCTTCGTGATAAAAAATTTCTATAAATTTAAGTAGGTCTTAGTGCTCTGTATTCTACCTATTCAATAATCGCATTAAAAACTCAAATCATTTACGAGCGTTTGTTTTGATGTTAAAAAAAAAAAAAATGAAACAAAAATTACTCTCTTATTCTTTCATTTTGTAGTGAAGACAAATATCCTTATTACCTTCACTTTCTGGTATCTCGAAAATCATTCGTAATTATTATGACAGAAAATATTCCAAAAATTAGAAGGAATGTTTGAAATATAGACTACAATATTGTTACAATGAAAGTTTGTGAATAGAATTTCAGAATTCGGCCAAAAAAGTGAAAGGCTATACCTATACTTATACTTATATTCCAGATACAAACATGGCTCACATTTCTATTTCATATCTCAATTTTGAAAGAAATAGTAAGTAGGTCTAATTAGAAATCAAGTTTGTAAAATAGAACATGCCAAAATACATAAATTTTTAACTTACAATTTATTCTTTTAGAAAACAAAAAATAGTTTTCTACAAATTTTATTGCATATTAAAAAATCAACATTTCGTCGTAGGTTAGTAACTTAAAAAAGAAACAAATGAAAATGTGTAAGTAGATAAGTAACTTAATGAAATTTCAGTTGGTTTATTTTTGAAAAAGAATCCGATTTTTTGAAGAATAAGTTTGTTGGTAGATATTTATTTTCATTGACTTTTAAATCATGCGAGTTACATTTGTATTTCTCCTCCCAAAAAGATAGTCGATTAAATTAAGCCTTAAAATATCAATTATCAAATTGCAGAGGATTTTTGAAAATGATGCCAGCATATTGCGATAACTCGTGACTAATCGAATTTTTTTTTCATAAACAGGTAGTTACAATGTAATAGGTACCTATTTATAAGTTTAATGATCTGTATCCGCATAATATTATTCGAGAAGAACTTACCTTTGTAAAAATCTATGATGGCTACTTTTAATTTCTTATTGACAAGAACTTTCAGATATATTAGAATTTTGATAGTTATTGGTCATTTATTGGACTGAAAAAAAAAAAAAAATCATCCAGAAATTTCTCACTTGTTTTATTATTAGATTCTGGAAGTTCATTCAGCGTCTGACGATTACTGATTAACTGATATGAATTAGACATGGCCAATGGTTTCCTAACAATAATTCAAATCATAACAATATGAAAAAACACCAACTGAACCAAACCGTACATACCGCCATTTATGAAAGTGAATGGGATTGCTTTTTCTTATTTTTTCCAAAAATAAGAGTTTTTTTTTCTCGTTTTTACCTACCCACTGACATAGGAATGGTGGGGTTTTGGGTCAAAACCACCGAAATTTTTAGAGGACTTAGATCCAATCAGCCTGAATTTTGGTTCATGGTAAAAGTTATAGGAGAATAATTATTTTATTTATTCTGGAACCCAATATTCACGATTACAGTATATTTTCCCGAATCCACTTACCCGAATAGACAACTTTCCCAATGCCAAACCCCCAAATATTTTTCCCTAAATGTTATTTTCCCAAATGACAAATACCCAAATTTTGAATTTTACCCTTTCCATTAAAAACATGATATTTGGCAGCTAATTTTATTTGTACATAAAGTTTTTGATCACAGATCTATGTTGTAACCTATCATTCGTAAAAATTCCATTTCCTGACCATCTTTGATGTACCTACTCTTCATACCTCATTGCCACCGGAGGTAAATGTACCTGCAGTTATACCCGTTTCCACTGTGATGCCACCTTCAATTTTTTCCCTGAACCAAGTTTGGGGATAGCAATTTCAGTTGCTGCCTGTTCTTTTTGAAATTATCTGAGCACTGCATACAGATCTGGGTGGTGTTTTCCAATGAACAAATGGAATCTGTTGTGCCAACTCTCAGAAGCATTGCTGATCCGGTGTTGGTTTTCCCTCATAGTACTTGATTGGTTCCTGATAGATGGAGGATATTAGAGTATTGCAACACACTAATGACTATGAGCTCACCTTCCTAGCACATGGGTTTCCTCGAAGTACTTTAGGACTGGCAGAAGTTCCACCATAACTTCTACTGATAGTAACTGGAATACTCACGGTAATTCCTCAATTGGCACAAAAAAAAGGGCCAGGGGCATATGCGCCTGTATCTTCAATTTGCGGTTATCTGGGTCATTATATTGCAATTGGAAACTTTCTGCTTGGACATTGTGGTATAATGATTGACCCAAATTAAAGAAGTAACAGCTCACCTCAGTCTCCAGAAATACCTCAACAATGACATTAATAACTGATAACTAAAAATTGGACATGATATATCTAGAGGCACAGGTGCCTATTCTTTATTCTTCAGCTGTATTCTTCACCACTTGGAGCACAAATTTGTTTTGTTAAGTCAACACTTTCATGTCCTGGATTTTGATGGAATCCAAGGATTATGAAAACCTAAGTAAAGATCAAGAGGCTAACCTTGAATGTGCCATCAAGAAACCAGGTGTCATTTCAACATAGAAGTTCCAGATTCTGGCATGCAACAAATACTAACATTCTTCCACGATCTAAATTGTTTTGGACCAAGAAGTTTTTTCCAGCTAAACTTCGCTGAAAGGTTTTTGGAAGCTTCCCTAAATTGGCAATGAATTGTGGATTAGGTGGCAATGTAGCTGCTCTTCTTCAACATATTTGTTTTCTCATGTTTTCCCCATCAAACAGCTGGGCTTATACTCCTGCAGGAATAGCCTGCAGCTCAGCCCTCAGCAACTGGTCCAGAGATTGTTCCTGATGTTCTTCTGCCTTGCGTTTAATAGTCGCCTTCAATATCTCTGCTTGACTGGCCTCTTGGTTTGGCAGATGGCTGTGTTAAGATTGCTTGGGACCTTCAAAAATTATGATTCCATCTTTGGCTCCCTGCTCAGTTATGACACATGCTCCACATTGTTTGTTGCGTACTAGGTGGCAGTCCCAATATGTCCTACTTTTAACAGTTCTGGATCTCACATACACCAATCCTCGCAGAAATAACTTTTTGGCTGCCATTTCAAAGAATGTTATGCCGCCATACCAGTGTCACAACCACGCTTTTAACTTTTCATTATCATTGCATAAATTAAAATTGCAAAATCACAAAAAAATCAGGTAAATGGGCATTCAGGAAAAAATTATTTGGGGAAATGTCCATTCCTGAAATTGGTTTGGGTTAAAATGCATTCGGGGTTATGGATTTAGGGGCAAAAAATTTGTGGGTGTGGTATTAGAGAAATTATTCATTCAGGTAAGTGTATTGGGGCAAATGACTGGCAACCAAAACTCACTCACAGTGCCAGTACAAAAAAAGGCAAATTTTTATCTCATTTGACCCCCCTATCCCTTTGCCGTTAAAATTTTTAGATCATCTTGAAAATTGTAATGAACATTTCTACGTATGCATCTATAATTATTTAAAAATATCAGTCGTATGGCCAGTTTCAGTCGCCAATGAAGAAGCTGATTTTTTACCATAAAACATGTGAGAAAGTGTGAAAAACTACCTTTGTGACTCAACAGCTAAGTCATTGGTGAATCTAGCATTGATGTTAGTTCACAGGGAAATTGAATTTCTTCTAGAAACTAACATCAATGAGTTTAATTTTAATTTAACAAGTTTAGTCCCAAAACAAATGTCGTAGGTAGGTATATTGAGTCCTTTGAAATCTGAAAATTTTTATAAAAATTTATTTTGAAGTCTTTCATTGATGCACCAACTCGTACCACAAAATATAAATTAATTTATGAGAAAATCAGAAAATGAGAAACTGGTGTACAGTCACCCAGGAGAAAATCAGAATATTGAATTCTTGTCGGCCACCTTTCTGGTACGATTTTATTTAATTTTGTTTCCTCTCTTTCTTTCTCTCCTCTCGCAGAAAAAACTGATTTTTTCGTGTATACTGTATAGGTATATCTATCTATTTGGGATTATTTGCAGTCACTGATACTTTATTTTGGCACATATTTACTCATTGTTGCAGCATCTAGGCAAAGTCGACGTTTTAGTATTAAACTAACTTGAATGCACTTTTAATGCTGCTTTACGATTTAAAGATTAACTCGAAGAGTATCAAAGAAAAGAGTAAGTATAGGTACCCGAGAAAAGAGGAAGAGCGAGAGAAAAAAATGTATACTTCATGTTGCATGTATAACGTGTAGAATCAAAGGTTGAATTATGAATCGATTAGACGATACATCTCCGTTTTGTGGTTCATTGAGAGAATAAAATGGGTATACGAAAAACGGAGGAAAACGTTTCCACTTATGGTACCTATATTGGAATTAGATAAAAAAAAAAGAAAGGAATTATAATTTACCGCCGTTTATCTGTTGTTATCACTCTGTAACAAAAACGATTATATCATTTATTATTGAGGAAGTGTGTAATGGTTTGAAATTATTACTGCGCCCATATCTGATACGTTGTTTGGAAGTCGAAATGATGACCTTCACCTTTCTGCATCGGACGTTTAAGTGGTTAGACTTAAGTTTTTCGAATGTAAATATTATACATACAATCATGTGGGCAGGGCCTGCCGCAGGATTTTCTCAAGGGGTATTTCTTACGTTTTTTGCTACCTAAGTGAGAATTTAAATTTTTGTTTTATTTTACGAGCTCCCTGAAAGTTACACCTTGGGATTTTTTCAAAAGATTTCCTCCTCATATATGGACCCCCCTCCTCGTAAGACAAATTATTTAAAAAAGTTTGAAAATGAAAATTGAAGGAAAATGAGTTTGTACGTAGAATTTGAGAGGATCTTTTCTTCAAACTCAGAATTGGTGATTACCTATTCAGCATACTCTACGAAGTCTGTGAGGTCAAACCTAACAGGATTTTGAGAGAGATTTGATCTCACGGAGCCAACACTTAAAAGCAAACACGTTATTGTGGCAACATTATGATGAAGGTTCATTGCACTCTTGCTGTGACATCGGGACAGTTGCTCTCAGATTTTTCTATCTGTATCCATACCTACATTATCGACCCATTCGTACATATTATAATTTTTCGCATCTATACTGTATCGGTACACAAGTTAGTTTCAAATAAAATTGATGCGCCTTTCTATGTTTTCGAAATACTCATATTTTAATAAGTCCGTTCGACTATGCTCACGACAAATAAGCGAAACATAATATTATAGTTTTTAGGATTTCATACTGTCAACGTTTCTGTCGATTTGTTCCCCTCCCAACCCAGGAACTACTCCATCAATATCAATGAAAATTGCACACCTGACAGTTCATAATTTTGCTCCCAATTTGAGTTATGTTTAGATGCCGAAGTTACAAGATAAACTATAGATAAAAATAGAAAGACGCATCCGCCCTTCAGTGATGGAGAAAAATATGCACACTTACGTATTCAGGTAATAGCTTTAGCAGGGCCATCTTCCTTGCTCAACATTTGTGCGCACGCTACGGTATTGTGAACCGTAATGTAAGACGACAAATCTGACTAAATTATGACAGTGCGTGGGGGGGGGGGGTTAATCTGTATGGGTACTCCTGTTCTAATACACTACAAGACCGCTCTTAACGTTTTCTCTTCAGTTAAAAATGTAGAAATCTGAGGAAACATTATACGTACCTGCTAATAATTTTAAACGTGAAAATTTTGAATTTGGTACGATATGGTTCTCGATGAATTTTTATTTTTATTTCTCTTTAATCAAAAATTCTGCAATTTAATAGCTATTCGAAACGGTATCACAATCGAAAACAAGCTTCAAACCATTCGTAATGATCCATTCGAAATATTCCAAATTTCATATTAAAATTTTAATTAGGTGATTAACGGGGTAGCTATTGTAATTTTGTTTTCTCTTTTGGAAAATAGGCACCTATACTTAGGTAACCTGCAAATTTTTGCCTTGGTTTCTTACTGGCTAACTCTGAAACTAAAATGGCAAAAAATCTGAGCTTCAAAAGACGAGGAAACTGGCTGACCGACTTGCTATTATAATGTACCACTGAAATACAATGCCTTACAATTCAAACCAATAATAAGTGACAAGTTGTGTTGGTAACATTTTCGTAAATACATTAAACTCACGCCGAGCAAATAACAGGTCAAAAATGAGACTGGCTGTTTTCCACGAACTAAACGAAGAACAGTCTTAGTGATACGTGAAAAACCCAAAGTTGGTTCAACACTGAACAAGTAAAAACCTACATATTACCAAAGTTATATAACAATATTAAAAACAATGATTAGTAATCTTTCTTATCTTGCGTAGAATGAGAAAACTATTCGTCAATAAGACGATTGATTTTATTTTTCGTTGAATACGAACTGTCGGTTGATCGATTTAATAGTTAAACAAGCTCAGAATTCGAGAGCTATTCCTCACTTTTATAAGTATAATATTACAATTGTATAAGACTAAAAGATGATATGATAACGTGGATCTGAAGGTTGTAGGTTTGTGCATCTAGGGTCACAATGAAATAATTATGCTATCTTGATTGGTAGAGATTATCGTGATAAGGAAAACATTGAATTTCCATACAAATATCAGGAACTAAAAGCTAGCCAAAAGCCGAAAGTCAAAAGCCAAACAACAAATAAAAAGGCAGTAGTCAAAAGCGAAAACTTTATTTTTTTGGCTTAAAATCTTGGTGATACCGGCGATAATTCTACAAGTCGCTAATACCATATTTAAAAAAAAAAAAAAAAAAAAAAGCTTTAAGCTGAAAGCAAAAGTCAAGTTTATCAATTTTTTGGAAGCCAAAAGCTAAAAGTAGAAGCTGAAAGAAATTTGAACAGCTGATAGCTAAAAGAAATAGCTTTATTGTCAAGGTCACAAGCCAAAAGCCAAAATTGAAAGTTTTATCAGTTGACTTTCGGTCCCTAATAGATATCAGTTTTCATTTTGCTCTCATGCACTGGATCTGAAAATTTTTGATTTGCAACACCCTTCTTCGCAAGTAGGTACTTAAACACTGTAGCAGCCCACAACCCAGACTCAATTATTTTTGATGTGTTAACATCTTAGCGGTCGGTTTATGGTAGGGGTTAAATTCGAATATTACAATCGTCAGATTCGCGAAGCTGTAACTCTTACAATTGTAACTCTTGTTTGTGTGTGTTATATGGCATGTAGGTGTGTGGCTGTGTGCGTGTCCAATGTGTTGCGCGCACACAACCACACTATTATTATGTTTACTCATAAATCATTTATGAGTATATTCCAGTGGAATTCGTAATTTTTTTTTATTTTTTATTGGAAGAAAAATTTTTCTATGAAAACTATTCTCATTTTTCTTCAGATCCCGAGAGGATTTGTGGCACCCTGGTTGAGAACCACTGTTCTAATTGTTTGCATTTCGACAATTGGTTTGACACATTTCTCTCTTGAGCCTGGTCTTTCAGCGATAAACGAGCATAAGATATGTATAACCCACAACCTTCTGTTGGGTAACTTTCGTTCCCATGGGAAGTATGTAGGTAACCCCTATTTTTGCGTGGCAATAAATTTTTATAAGATTAGAATAAAATTTCAGTTCGAATTCATTATGAAAAGCGTCCTTTAGTCAAAACGATGGAGAGGTGGTGTTTGTGACATCGTTGGCCAAGAAAGTATTAAATTTTTGTTTCTCACATTTTAAAAGACATACTTAGGTACCTACCTAGCGAAATTGAAGACACATTTCATATTTGTCGTAGTAAATGCGCCAAGTAAACGTCACCGTGTCTGTAATTTAGCTGTCTGGTGCGGCGGCGATTAAACTGTGCAAGATAAAAAATTTTGTCGTTCATTTTATTTTTATTTTCTTTCTTTCTTTCTTTTTTACTCTTTTCGCAACCATTGCGGCACGGTCGCAAATTAAAGAACGCTATTATAATTGCGTCGAATGGAGCGAGAAGTGGTTTTTACAGGGAAACGCTGGACTTGGGTAGAGATTCAGCCGTTGATACCATATCTGCTGGAAGGTAACAGGGAGTTTCGCGGTGACTAATCAGGTAGCTGCAGTGAGATGAAGCTGGAGAGAGAAAGGTGAAGGTATATCAAACAGATTAGGTATGAAACAATGAGAGTAGCGCGCTCGTAGACACAAGAAGAGAGGTGTTCGCACCGGTACACAAAGAATGCGAGAGAATAAAAAAAAAAACAAAAACAAAACAAAAAAAAAAAACGAGCCAGAAATTACTTCCAGCTATAAGTACAGTGGTAATAACCGCGTTAAAAATGAATTTTTTCTCTCCTACGACCAAGGCGAACCTGTTACTTGTACTTTACGTTAATCGATTTTCGTCGAGTAAATTCGATAGGTAGGTAACTATAGTTGGGCATCTCTGTAGTGTATGTGCACAGCCTGCTCATCCATCGGTAGATTCTGGATTGCAAAAATTTTGTTCGGTTGAGCGATTTAAGTAAAAAAAAAAGTTATGAATCTTGTGGAGATAGCTATAGACTATAGGTGAGCACTTTATTACAAGGACTGGGTACCGAATTACGTATTTGCTTAATCTGCCACGTTCCTCCGCATTAAAACGTGCAGTCTTTATAACCGATTAGGAGCGCCAAAATCGAAACGAAAATGTTCAGCGACATTAGAAATAAGCTGGTCTGCAAGTGTGGTTTAATTTACAAAATGCTGCCGACGTACAAAATGCTGTAGACAAAATCTCTAAATGAGAGAACATGGGTGTAGGAGCGTTTCATGTTGATTAAGGCTGATTTGAGCATCATGCAAATTGTGGAAAGTGCTTACCCAACATGCGGTTTTGGGGTGGTGCGTGCGTTTTATTTTTAGTACCTACTCAAATATCGATCAGTTGGATTCTCGTAAATCAGTTAATTAGTTTTTTATCAGTCGGTTTCACGTAAATTTCTCGTAAGTTATGTTATTGTAAGTGGGTTTCTCGAAAATTGGTTTGGTGGGTGGTGGTAATCCAAAATTTGTTCCCATATTCCAATTTTTTTGGCATAGTATACTCTTTCGGCAAAAACAGTTTTTTTCTCTTCTCGAGAGAAACAGTATGTAGGACTACGTCATACCATTTTGGTCAGACGCACGCACATCTTGCAGATGGGAGGTTGGTCGTGTCTACGACATAATATCGTGTTTGGTACCTACTCAACGTGGTATCAGTTGGTCGGATTCTGATGAATTAATTTCTCATTAGTTGGCTTCTTTCGAGTCAGTTTCACATGAGTCATTTCTTTACGCAATGATCAGCCAACATTTGTAACCACCCGCTTCCTGATTTATTGGACATAGTCCTTCACCAACGAACAGGTGGTTTTTCCATCTGAAAGAAACTGTGTGTATGACTGACTATACTTATCATAATTATTAGAACTGAATAGTAGGCTCTGTTTCCACTGGATCGACGCCATTGATAAAATTCAATTCAAAATGAAATAAAAAAGTGAACAGAGTCTACAGATTTTACTTTTCCTCGTGCCTATGTTACACAATATGAACTTACAAAAAAATATTTGTTTTTCATTTAAAGGTTTACTTCGTCGCAGCGTTACGACTAAGTATAGTTCGCTTGTTTTGTTTTAGCCTATAATTTCGAAACATTATTTACCTGCATAAATTTCTAATTCTGTCAGTATTTTTAGTATTTTTAGTCTGATTTGAACCTTAAAAAATTGTAGAAATTAGAAACGTGAAAATCGACCGAAATACAGGTAGGAAAGTATTTCAAACTCGTGTAAAATGTGTCGTCGGGTAACCAATGCGTATTTACCTATCAGAAGGTTCGCTGCACATTCGTTAGTTTTTGGGAAGGAAACCATAAATATGGACGATTAGTAATTAGAATCGGCTAATTACCATGTAGGTATAGATACCTACGAAAAATCATATTTTGGAAAACAAATGCGGTGTTTGGTCTGAATTTTATTTCTCGAGCTATATGATCAGCTGGAAATGGCAGTGGGCCAGAGCCTTCAGAAACAGCTGCGGCAGTAATCATTTTAATTTTTCAAAATCCCTTTTTTGCTCCCGAAAGTCTGCTCGTGGAAACGACGTTAGTGAAAACAATAAAATAAACTCTTGAGCTATCTGACTGGTCATCTATAGCTCTTTGAGGCCCAATGGATGCAACTTACTCGAAAACTTTCAAAATGGTAGGAGCTCAAATCTTCCATTAAGAAAAAACATAAAAAAAAGTAAAGACGTACTCTACTCAGGATTAATCGACCGTAGTTCAAAGATAGTTTTAAAAGAAACTAAAAGTTGATATCCCCATCGTCTCCGATTAAAAAGAAATATTCAGCTAGTTCATAGGCGAATGAAATGTGACGGTGGGGGGAGTTGTCTCTCAAGATCGGTTAAAAGTCCACCATAAGAAATTCGAAAAGATGCAGGCATCGGTAAGGGAAAAATAGTGTGCTAATATTTTAGACATTTTCATTTGAAGAAAAAACAAACGGATCTGCAGGCCCTCCTCTTATACGTTTTATCCTAGCTTCGCTTCTGGACAGGTTTTTTAAGTTTCCAATTGGTGTGGCAGGCTCCAACTCCTGTACGTCCGCATCGATACTGGTCAAATTTTACAATTTTACTATCCATTAATTTCGGCTGGAATTAGCCTCGGTGATTTTTCAACTTTAATCGCCGCAGATGATAGACTTTTCGTTAAAATACGTACGCTGGTGTTTGCCAGGCCGGCAAACCAGGCGAAAAGAAATGTGTTTTTTCTCACCCAGCTGTTTCTCTTCGAACCCGTTCTGTTGTAATAATTAATTTAGGATTAATTTAATTCCTCTGCGTAGCAGGAAGAAGCCATTCGTTCCTATTACGAGTTTTAAAACGTCCAATTTAACGTCGTTAAAAACTCATTTGTTCCGGATTTTGTGTATTGTTTAACGATTCTCTGTGCGCTGTTATCATTAAAGTTGTAATTCGCGAGAAGCTGGAGCTGGGCGCTTATCTAAATATTCTTGCAGCTTTTAACTCATTTTTCGCAGCCCACCACTTATGTCAGATCCGATGGTAAAATGAATACGAATAGAGATTACAATTATCACTGTTTTGAGGCTTAGTAGTTGGAGGTTTTACGTGTATATTTGTCGTAAAAGTTGGTCTCGGTCACAACGTATTATCCTAAAAAAACACTAGAGCGGCAATACTTCGCTAGAAAACCCAGTTTGCCAATTTAAGTAGGTAGGTACCTACATCTGTAATACTTAACAAATAATTATAAATCCCAGATGTCTGTAAAAATTGCAAAAAAGCTTTTTGTAGTTTTCTCAAAACCGCGATCACAAATTTTTGGCGACACATAATAATATATAATTTATTATGCGTAAAAAAGATTACTTAGTTGAAAATGGAAAAATGGCACCCACACTAATCGTTCTTTTGTTTATGAAACGGAAAATTTCCGTCATCCCCAACCTTAACCCTTTTGCGAGGTTAATTTTAACACCCCGTTTGCAAGCAAATTTTTGACCTTTAAACCACATCTACAGATTCATGCAGTGGTTTCAAAAGTGTTCCGAAAAATAGGCGTAGGTATTTAATGTTAATCATTGTGACTACAAAAGAAATTTGAAACTACCGAAAATTTGAACTCCGGAATAGTATATCTTTAAAACAAAAAAGAAAAGTTCAATAAATTCACATACTCGAGTTGACCTATCTGCAATACATATTATAGTAGATACTCACTACCTTTCTAAATATAATGTAGCAGGCAAAGTGTATTAAATTCAGCCAAATTTTTGGCACAGCGTGAAAACATTAGAAAATTTTACAATTAGACCAGACAGTCAAACCTTTTATGCACTGGAATTCAACAGTTAGGTCGATGTTAAACGAGCAGTATTTTCTAGGCATGTAGGGCAGTATTCTGTTGGCGATTTTAGAGAAAGTGTCTTCGTAAAATAATGTAATCAGGTGAAATTTATTATTTTACTGAGGCGGAGGTACTCGGGTTTTATCCTTGGGGAACGAGTTTTTTTAGAGAGGTCATCGAACTTTTGGTAAAATTTTCAATTGTAGTGAGACAGATGTTTTTACTATAAATTTTAAAATGGATGGAATTCGAGAATCATTGATGGAAAATTAACGAATAGTATTATATGAAAATGATAGCCTTATGTACCAGACCAGAGGAAGGTTTTTTGCAGTTGAATGTCTACCTTTTCGAGGTATATTTTTGTAGATTCCATGACTTTTGCCAGTTTAGCTAAGAAATTCGGTTCACTTCACACTCTGTTTGCGTCCATCATTTTATGGCATTCCTGAAAATTTTTCTTTGTTTCCAAAAATGACTGATTTCATATTTTTCCTTTCAGATAATTAATTGAATAGCCTACAATATTATCATACTCACATAAATTGGAGGTTAGATAGTGTAAATCAAAAAGAAAATTGTTCAAAAAGGCAAAACAACCCTTCAATTTTCAAATTACAAGACCCCCGGATCCCAACCTACACCTCCTTTGACAAATCAGCAATTGAAACTGATTTACTTATGTATTGTAACTTCCCTAAATTTTCAAATGAATATTATTCAGATTTCTTCAATCAAATAATAAAAAAATCTAGGCTGAAAAATAAGGAGGTTTTCAAAACTAACCTTTGAAATAATTAAAGCACAATTATTGACGTAGGACTGCTGGCCAGGGGATTTGAACCGACATCCTACGTATTATTTTCCGTCCAAAATCGGTGAACTTAACCACATGGCAACGTAGCTAGCAAATATATTTCACACTAGCTGCCCGCAGGGTCAGCTTCGCTTGACAGAGGCACTTCTTACTAACCTAAGTTCTCTGAAAGTTCAAAAACTCATAACTTTATCACCACGGCGGCAATGTACTTCTGAGTTGGATAAAAACCTTCCTTGAGATAACACAAATAATTCCTCAAAATTTCAAAGTAATTGGTGAAGAACTTTTCGACATCTTAGGTTAGTAACAAACAAATATTTACATTTTTATTTATATATAGATGGATATTAACAAAATGCGGTAATTGCCACACACTCCTCCAGAGAAGCTCACACGAGTTGAATGATATACCTAGGGTGTCGTTAAATGTTGAGGGATGTTGGAAGTGAACAACATTTCACCTACGCCTCACACACGGAATTACAGGCCAATGTTTTCACAAATACAGGGCACCATCTACCATTGCAGAAGGAAGGAGAGTGATGAGATCTGCCATGCACCATTAGGATTTGAGAGTCTTAGCACACGTCAAGGTTCACGAGATGTAGGACTGCCAACTTGGGGATTTGAATTAGTGTCCTAGACATTATTTAATTATTTCTAATTTATTTTGCATTTTTTGCACCTCTACCAGATTCTAAAGGGTTATTAAGACTGAATGCAAGAACTATAAGTACTTACGTAATTCTCACATTTTATCCATTATCAATTATATCTATACATAAACATAATTATATATGTAGATATTACTTTGTTAAGATAAGTAATTCTTAAGTCACTATTGATACTTGCGTATCATTCTTGTATTCGGCCCTTAGTTAGTAAAATTATTGGATCAAGTACCTAATCAATATAGGCTAATAATTAATAAATGACTCAATCTTAATGATTTTACCGACTCCGCAAGTTTGGAGAAGGTTATATGTTTGGTATGTCTATCTCCGGAACTAATGGAATTTCGTTAACTCACAAAAAGTGTGTTACTTAATAGATTTTAATGAAAGTAGGTTCAAAATTTTGATGACCATCCGGAGAATGTTCTAATCTATTTATATTTGAAAATTAAAAAAAATTAGAAGGGTATAATTGAAGAAAATGAGAATCTAAATATTGAAAATATTATTGTCATAAACTTGGGCATGTCCACCAATAAGAGCTACTCATTCAGATTAACGTGGTCAGTTCGTTTACCTATTTATTTATTTTTTTTTTATAAAATTTATTTTTTTAATCGTATCCTTTTTCAATTTTTTTGGAGTAGATAGAGGTAAGCTGAAGAAAATTAAAATTGATCTAAGAAATTCTGAAACGACCTAAAAAATTCGATCACGATTTAGATCGCAATATTTCTGGGGATCTGTAGATCGTCTCCGTTGACCTGTTGTCCCACACTGTGAGCTGATAGTTGTACTTGTATCTTATTCCGATTTGTAAGACCTCCAACATAGTCTACCCGGTTCTACATTAAAAAACTTAAATTAAAACAATTTATTTTGTCGATTCTGATCTCTCCTTCGAGTCCTACAGTCGAATTTCTTCAATTTCTGCTTGAAGAAAAATGTTTATTCTTCGTGTTATTATCACAAATTGTAATTAGGCTACCTATTTATAATTATTATTGAGATAGCTGTGATAATTATGTTATTATAAATAGAGTGGATAGTTTTTTTTTTTTTTTTATTGTTTAAAGAGAGTGGATTTTCTTTTTTTCATCTTGAAATTGACATTTCTTCCTTCTCCTTAAGATATAAGGAAACTGTTTCTCTAACGAATACTTACTCGATTCTATCAGATAATAAAAAATAATAGTTTTCCAAATGTTGGTAATTTACCTTTTGGTCGCAACAACCGAACTTTTTGCAGTATATATTCTTGGAGAATGTCTCCTGTTCTTTTTTCAATGTTTTCTGTCATTTTCATATTATTATTACTGTTCCACTTACTTTCCCACGATTACAGACTGAGAAAGATTGTGAGGCATGTTTGACCCCATTTATTCACATTCTCTCCTTCTTCCTCACCATGTATCGAAAGATAGAAAAAAAAACAAATGACTCAGCAAAATTTTTTATCCTCCACAATTTAATCTCCATCGTGGCAGAAGAGTAAATTAATAAAAGACACACGGTGTCGCTTACACTCGCATTTACAAAGACAAATGCGAATGGAACTTTTTTTGTGCCTGTAAAAATGTCGGACAAATGTCGCGTCTGGTTGTGTTTTAGTGAACTTTTAAACTATAACATTATTGGAATTTTTTTCTTTTTTTTCTTCTTTTTTTTTTTTTTGTTCATTTCTCGTTTGTTGGTAGTCGAAAAAACGTAATATGAAGCTGCTTGTCGCGATACCGAAGTGGGTACCCAGTAGCCATGTTTATTATTACATTCCCGTAGCTTCATTGTCGGTATATTCGCCGCGTATGGTTAATAAAGTTTTAAAATGTCGTACCCAAGGTAAAATGTCAAGCCAGTGATTACAGGTGTATTATTTTGTTCTTTTTTTTGCTTCTCTTTCAGGTTTTCTTGCCAATGACTGGTTTCTGTGTCGGGAACATATTTTCCGATGTCTTGGCCAGAGTTTTCTACTTCTTGGAAACGATCGTGACTTTTTACTCGTGTAATTTCATTTTTCTTTTAGTTTCACAAAATGGTACTGTCGCCTGTCGACGCTTTTTACTCTCACTTTGCGTCTTAATGAAGTGCCAACGCTTATCAATTTTTCCGCCTGCACTAACGTTAAACTATCATCTGTCACATTACTCTGTAAGGATTACGAATGATGCTTTCCATGTAGGCCCCATTTGATACTGTTTGTTGTATGAATGTTATGAAACTGCAGAATTTACATTGGGTAAAAGTCGGACAATATGGAAAGACTGGATAATATGGAAAGGTGCCTCAACTAAAAAAAGTAAAGGGCGTATTTTGAAGTGATAAACTAAACAAGACGTAGTATTAATCAGAGAAAAAAAGCGTGAGTTCATCTGGGGACTTATGAAGGGTTGATGTATAAATATGATAGTGTGGTGGTGAGCGTGCACGTTGCGCATGCACACAACCACACACCTACATGCCAATTCACACACACACACACGTGGGAGTTACAATATTGTAAGACGTACGAGTTACACAAACCTGATGATCATAATTCTTGTTTTAGCCCCTACCACAGACCGAGTGCTAAGATGTTAACACATCAATAAAAATATGTGATAACAATAACTTTTTCTATTTTTTATCTTTGACAGTATTTGTTTTTTTTTTTTCATAAGACTGAAAATATTTTTATTATAATTTTCATCTTGCACAAAAAGTGGTTCAATCGATTCCAGTCTTTTTTTTTTTTCATAGTCAGCTGAGTAAGAACTGTTTTCAAATATTGAATTTGAATTTAAATATTATATTTCATTGGTTGCCATTGAAATTTGTAAATTGTAAAAATGTTTGGTATTGGCTAATATGGAAAGGTTCTTTCCACATTACTTTCTAATATTTTATATGGTTTTAGTCTCATGATGAAGTAATGGATGACGCTGAATGCATCCAGCATCTATGACGCCGAATGCTTTTCCAAAAGTAGAGCAGAAGAAAAATGTATTCAGAACAGCAGTAGCTGCGAGTTATGGGCATATGAGGATTGTGCAGCAGTCAAACCAAAAAATAACATTTATCTGTGTGATTATTGTAGATAGTTTGGATAACTACTTTAATTTTTAACGAACAAACATTTAAAAATAAATAAAATATGGGTTTTACCTAATCGCGTCGTTGTAAAAAAAATTTTTTTTTAAATCTTTCCATATTACCGGGCTTATTTTGAGAAGAGTAAATTGGGAATTTTATTTTTAAAAATTTAATAAAATTTTTGGAGAGGAAGTTTGGTTAACAGGGGTTTATGATATCTATACCAGACCCTTTAAGGAATGTATGTACAAAATTTGAAGTTTTTTTATAAGTTTAAAAAAAAATAAATACATATCCATATTTACCGACTTTACTCTTCACTTAGTTAAGTCCTCTTTTTAAAATAACAGTCTATTACGATTCCAAAGAAATCATTGGAAACTTGCAACAATAATAGGACCTTTTTCAGTTGAACAATTAAAATAATCAACGACTCGCATCTTCTACATTTTCGTACCATCTCCTACACACATAAAGCCATATTATTTTACCACGAACAAATTATATGTATGATCCTGTTTGCATCCAAACCGGTTCCAGTATACATTTTTTGGTTCAAAAATTGCAAATTCCACTACATGACTGTATACCACCGCTGGTAAACACTGATGCTTGTATTTTTCAATTATGTTCTCATACTCCTCACTTCCTTTTTATCTTTGAAAATCCTTTTTAGATCGTGTTTACGCATACATGAATGTGAGTCTTTGGATTCAAGCGAACCATCTTCGGTAACATAATATATACGTTGGAATAGACTACGAGAATTTCTTATTCGATGGTTGGTCTATCTTTCATCTCGAATATTCCGAGATACTTCCCAAAAGTTTTCTGTTTTTTCGAAATGGGCAATAAAACCAGAAAATTGGGCCCCCTATCATGAATGAATCATCTTCGTAGACACCATCTCTTGGAGTCTGGACAATGATGATTCACGATGAACTTCACCATCGGACTTACTTTCCAAATATCGGTACCAAAATTTCATTTCGTTTTTAGACTTACCTTTTACTGAAGTTAATGTTTGTTGTTAATGATAAGAGAAAATGTAGACTGTACATCAAAACTGATAAAGGAGTCAATGAAAATACCGTTTGAGAGTGAAAAGATGTACCAACTGAAAAATCTTACGTCCACCCAAAAAAAATAAATAAATAAATGCTATCCAATATATAGCTTGTATCCGCCACATGCTGGAGAAAGTCGAGTTCAAAGGAATGAAAAAGAATAAAAAAAATATATAAAAAAAAAACTTATAACTACGAAATTTTACTACTAGCGACAGTCGATAATCGCATTTATGATCCCAGAGAAGAAGTGCAAGTGCAACCAACGGACTGGAAGAGAGTTGGGAGGAGTGAAACGAACAAAAAGAGAGTATATGGCCCAAATTTCTCATTTTATCGTTGATATTGCGTCAAATAGGTAGCCAAGGAGAGAAAATCTAATGAAAAAATAGTGGAACGGAAATATAGGAAATAGTCGAAAAAATTTGCATATTTATATGGTATTAAAAAGAAATTGACCATTTGTCGTTAACGGATAAGAAGGTAAAAAAAAAAAAAAATTCGATTATAGACGACGTTGGTGGTGAAGGAGAGACGTACGTTGCGAAGACAGAGATAGACAGACAGACAAACAAATAGTCAGAGGCAGAGGAAGAAGAAGAAAAAATGCAAATAATAAAAGTAAATATTTTTTCAATAGAGTGCATTTGGTCGATGTGGACGACGCCATTGGATAATATTATGGCCAAGTGGGCTCTATGGGTATGCATAAAATACGTTTTAACAAGGCGAAGTAATGAAAATTCATACAACAATCGGCGAGAAATGGCATGTTGAGGCATGCAAAAAATTATTAGCGAGCGAAAAAACGAGTGCGAATGAAATTAATCTGCAGCCATTCGAAAAAATCCATTCGCAATTTCATTTCACGATCGTAACTCGTGCATACGTTTAACTGTGGGCAACATAAATCGGGGTCATAATCTGGGAGAGAAACGTTCAGTTACTTAATGTGTTTCGTGTACGGTTCTGGCACGAGGGGGTCGAACCGACGATCCTGAGGAAAAACTTGCTGATAGTCGTAAGCAGTTTTGCTATGGAGAAGTTCCAGAACCATTTTCACTCGTTTAATCTTTTTTTTTGCGATCGTAACCTGGCCGTAGAAATTGCATTCAAATCCAATAAAAAAATAAAGATGAAAATAAAAACAGTTAAAAATAGATTTAACGTCCAATAAAGGGAACTGGAGGACCCTCGCTGCTCGACAGCATTCACTCGCATAAACCTACAACGTTTCTTTTCATAGACGTAAGGCATTTTGTTGTGTGCCTAACCACTGGCTCTGTCCGAATGTTCATAATGTTCGTTTGTTTTTAAAAGATGGTGGCCCATAAAGCTGGGTCCACGATTGAAAATAAATTTTTGTAAACATATAAGTGCTGACGGGGAGCAGATGTTACCGCCACTGTGGTTTGAACCGGGCACACTTATGTGATATTAAGTAGGAAAAATCAGCAGTCTTATGGTTGTTGCCCACTTGTTCTCTAGTTGATTAAGGTTGAAATATTTGCTATCGCAGGATGTATGGCCTTGAGATGTAGGTCCATTCATCATTACATAGAAAGCCATACCTGCGTGTAGTTTCGGTTGAAAATTGCCTTCACTGGAACAAAAGATATCTACATATTCACGGGTACAGCTGTATTTATCCGATAGATACTGTTTCTCAAGAAATGGACATCCTGCTTTACTTTTATGCATGGGAGGTTCCCACTTCGCAAGACTGTTCCGAGCATGCGTGGTGCTTCACCTTCACTTCAGTCCAATTGGACCGAATCAGTACTGAATCATTAGTTTTACCTCGTTAGTTGTTGATCTCTTGTACTTAATTAATTGTTAGGTACCGACTCAATTACCGGTAGATCTCAAAATATTTTTGTTTCTGTAGAAGGAGAATAAAATTAGAAAATGTCATGACAGTAAATTTAATTTTGTTCAATTTTATTGCACTCCTGAAATATACGTTTTCTTCACTTCAGTGACCTTCTTTTTTTACAGGAAACAAAAAAAATTGAACTCTATCTTTTCAAATACCATATCTCAGGACAATAAATGTGCAAAATTTCTAGTCATTCTACATCAGCATTAAAAAAAAAAAAAAAAACTGCATCGAATACTTAAGCTATAAAGATTTTTTTTCGCTTTAATTTTGCTGCATCCAATGTGTGTGAATTTCTCAAGATATCAAGGGTACAAGACCAAAAAAAAACCTAATACATTATTGTTTTATGTTTGGAATTCCTTAATAGGGACATACTGGGCAGTACTCGTTTAGTCTCAAATAAGCGGTGTCCATTTAACCAATGTTGAATGTTCAGCTGTCTAGAAATAGAAATAAAAAAAAAGTGAGTTGTACCGACCTAATTATTTTGATGAAAAACTTTAATGAACATCAACGAAAGGGTCAAATTGTTTAATATTTATTTATGACAAAACTAACAAGGTTACTGGGTGTTCATGATGAAAGATGATAATAAATAATTAGGTAGGCTACCGATTCAGTGTATTCTGGCGCATCTTCCTGGTGGTGCTTGTCTGGTTGACATGCGCAAGAAACCATGAAAGTCAGGCAGAATAATGACTGAGAACCATAGAAACTATCTCTATTTTACTAAACCGGGGTTATTCTCTCTTAAACTAGAGAGTTCAACAGCAATTTTCCCATATTTACGGACTGCCTTGGCTCAATAAACGACTCGCTGTCCCTAATTATAAGCAGTCTGATTTCCTTCAGTTTCATTGTCTTTGCTTAAAGACTTCCCTAATTTGTCCCAAATAAGCGGTTGTCCCCTAAATCCGGTGTCCCTAATAAGCAGTCAGAACATACTGCAGGGTTATAATTCATTTTTGGAACTATTCGTGCATTAATATTTATAATACCAACAACAACTCCGCTATTGGTACACAGAATTTTGTCAACTGCGAACAACTGTTGCTTACAAATTTTTCCAACTGACTGAAAATTTTTTGAGGGGAAAGATTTCCTCGCCCCCTCCTTAATTTTTATACGTACACCTATAAATACATACGTCATTAATCTTCTTCTGTCGTGAAACAGAAAATGTTCAGTATCCATACTCGTTACTCTTTTGTGAGTTCGGCTTTAATACCCTGTTTGCAAGCAGACTGAGTAAAAACTATTTTGCTCATTTACTGAAATATAGATGTCTTACTACCTTAAACACCCTTTTCAGTACGGATCGTAATTTTCATACCAACTCCAAAGTTGATATATAAAACTGTGACAACATTGTTTGCGGTCGATATGACAAAAACTGTGTTATACTTAGAGTTTTCATGTTGGAAGCAAGTTCATATTTCGACCCCATGCTTTTAGTTCTAATTAATGCTTACTATACGTTTTCTAATCGAATGAAATGTCTTCTTATTTTTTTATTTTTTTACTTCTAAAAGCTGGGGAAGAACAATTAGGGAATTTAAAAATAGGATATGGTATATTTCTGTTTGCAACCCTTGTCTTTGACTCGCTACGCTCGCTTGCGACGGCCAAAAAAAAAAAAACAACTTCCCTCCTTGGTATAATGTACCTTTCTTAGACTTAATTTTTTGAACTCTCTCAATGAATAAGTTGTGGAAAAAATTTATTTTTCCAAGATACGAGTGTTTCTGTATGACGCGAAAAAAGTTATTTCAATTAGTTAAGTTATTAATTTTTTGAGTAGTTATTCCACTGCGTACAAAACCGATGCACAACTGAAACCACGAGATAAAACCGATATTTAATTCGTTTGACGGAACTCGTCCATTGCGCACAACTAAAATTTTAAATTTAGCGTTTTTAATCTTCACAGCAAACGCAAAAAGAACAGCTTCACTGACATTTTAAGGCCGAGTTCACGAATTTCCCAAACCGTTATGAAGTTGTCTGCATCAAAGGTCATTAAGGACAAACGTATTATTGGTACGTTAGACACCCAGAAACAGTCGATAATATGGCGAACAAAAAAGAAGTAGCCATCAGCACGTTATTATTGTAGATTTGTAATAAAATATTGGGAGAACAAAAAACAAAAAAAAAAAAGAAATCAAATAAACATGAAATTTTCCATGTAATTCGAAACAGAAAATGAAAATGGTGGTGTAGAGAAACAAAAAGATAATTCCCGCTCTGGATAACCCTGATTATGGTTTCTGAATAATAATGACAAAATTTCTGCATGAAAAAGGCCCCCAAATTAGCTTTAGCTGCCTGGAAACACGAGAAATAATAATATTTTATTCAGCCTATAGTTGTTAGATATAGAATTTACTCGAAAAACTTACCTCGCAGCACAACAGCAAAATGCAGTAATAAGCAAGTAGCAACCAACAAAAACCGTTGACCGGACATTTCGTTAGGTTTACTTATGTTATGCTATGTTCTACTTGTTCAAACAATTTTTCGATTTCACCGAAAATCGCGTAAAACAAAAACGAATATCGATATCGTGATATTTGACACGAGTATCTTCAAAAATTTAAAATATCAATCATAATCGATTTCTATTAGCGAAAGTTTCTTCGTGTTAAAACCAATGATCGAACTTGGTGATAGTAAAAAAAATATATATAAAAATAGTTATAATGAACTGAAAAATAAGTTTCTACATAAAAAAAAGAAAAAAAAAAAAGAAAAAAAATACACTAAAAAATTTTGCAATTTACTTATTTACTTGTTGTTTTTTTTTTTTTCTTCTTCAAACAAAACCCCGAACGAAACGCACGAATTCGAACGCTTGCGACCGGTTGCACCAGCGAAGTGACGCTTTGTTCAAAAAGTATCAACCTACTGACTTCATTTCCGAGATCAGAACTCCACTCTCTATAAGTTACCTCCGGTTTCCATCCTCACCACACCATACCCATACCCATACCCATACCCATACCCATACCACACCATCTCTAACCATAACCAGCGAACCAAACGTCGTCTCAGAGCTTCGCACGTTCTTCGCAGATGTTTTTTCGTTTTCTCCTTCTTTTTCCGCTCGGTTCTTCATTCTTTCTTTTTTCATCACTGCTGTGATTTCCTCGCTCCCTCCTTAACCTCGCCCCGACTCCGGATAAAATCTCTACGAACGTAGGATACCAGGAAAAGTACAACTTTGCATCTGTAACACTAGAATGTAACTTCTCTGACACGAAAATCGAAGTTTCTGTTGCCCATACCTACCTGCGACAGGTTTGCGGCCGCAAAAACCTTTTACAGCTATTAACGTCCTTATCGGTGTTCGTGGATGCCAAGGGGTGGGCCTGCGTTTTAGTTTTAGTTTCCCAATTATTCTGCACGTACGTTTTTCGGCCACTAATTGCAAATTGACGACGACAGTGGCCCTTATTGGTAGGTACATGATTACACGCAAATGTGTAGTTACACAAACCATTTCTTTTTTCTCAAGCAAAATAAAAAAGAGTAATTTTTCACGTTTCTCTTATTATTCGAAAATCGAACGCGATTCGCATCATAAAAAAAAAACAAAAAAAAAAAAAACCTCCGACTCGGTAAGTATTTCGAATGCATTTCAGGTTTCACGTACAGACTGCAAGTCGTTGCACTTGCCCAGGTGATACACCGTTTCTTCCTCCTCTTCGATTTGTTTACGAGTTCATAAAATGGAAACGATAGACGTACGTATACTAAATATTATAATAGACGCTATACGTATAAAAGTACGTTCGCAAAATACGCCTTTTCGATTCAAATCACAAATCGAATGCGAAACAGTAAATAATAATATTTTCAACACCTTAATCGCAGAAAAATGCGCCGGCGAATGACGGTACTTTCAGGAAATTAAATTGCAAACGCATAAAACGTCTCCATAAAAGATTCTTTGTTCATCCTTGAACCTGAATTAAGATTAAAAAGATTAATCTTTCAAATATTGTTAGATGCCTCAATCTCGCCGCGTAATTAGATGATTTTTTTTTTTTTTTTTGATGGATCGAAGAAAATATTTTAATCCCCGGACATACCAGGCGATGGAGTTGGACAGTTATATTTAAAAATCGTAAAGCGGTGCAGGTTTAGGTTAGATGGGTTGGTTTAAAATAAAATACTTTTACGTGGGTACTTACAGGTAGACGATGGCAGACGTACGCGTTCCAGAAGAAAACTTTGAATTTCGAATTACAAAAAATGTGACCGATTTCAACCGAATGTAGTCGTGTTTTTGGAAGCCGCACGCATCAGCTGGTCTTCCGCGGTTAATGTAAAGATGTATCGAAAAAATGCCTCAGCCCATATCGGCATCCGCGATTGAATTGTCCTGCAAATGTCGTAAATTAATTTCTTCTCCGGTCGGCCATAAATAAAAAACGCGTTCTGCGCAGGACAAAAAACATTTTCCTGAGTACCTACCGAGACACCTCGACAACCTTATTCGACAAGCAAATATAGGCAACGTCTACAAAGTGTAGAGTTGTAATGGAAAATGTGCAGCCTACCTTTGAAAAATCAATCGATAGTATCGGTACTTTTCAGGTATCGTAAGTATCGTTACTGAAAAAATTTCGGAAAACCTTAATTTTTATGGAATTTTAATTAACATTTAAAAAAAAATTGTGAACAAAATTGAAAAGTTTTAGTTTAGCCTAACCTCTTTCTTGGCCACGCGGGAGGGGTGAAACCTAACCCCCCCCCCGTGGAACGCAAGCCCTACAAATCCTATAATTGCGAATATTAGTTTTTGTTCGGCTCTCCATTTCAAAGTATTTCGATACCTCATTTCGGCGATACTTGGCACCACTATTTCGAAACGTGCCGGATGAGTCACTTTCCTACCTACACCAATCAGCAAAGAACTATAAGTTACAACTTCCTTTATAAGTACGGGCCATAAATTATGAAACAGAAACTAGGTATGTGCTATAAGCGGTCTCCTCGATAACCAATCAAAAACAATCGCATAGAACACAAATGTTATTCAATTAGCTGGGTAACTTTATGAGATTATTTTGATGAGGTGGTGGCTTCTACTGTGGCGTATTGATTTTCGTCCAATAGTATTGGCCGCTGCTTTCAACTCCTCCTCCGGTCATACATTTTCACTGCAGAAGTTTATTCCATCTTACCGTTGCTCAATTCTCGGTTTATTCCATAATTCCCTATCCACCCGGAATTATTATTTTCTGATTCACAAAGTGTTCTCCTTTCTTCCAAACACTCGCCTTTGAAATCACTAGATATTTCTGTTTGACAGGATCCCTTCCTATACTATAATATACTGTATCGAAGATATTGGTTCGTTGACCCTGTAGAATGTTTACTCTTCAATTTCTCACTATCTGCAGGTGTTATTCTTCATTCTCGATCCACACTTAATTTCGAATGGTCTCATTTATGGTCATTTATTTCTCATCGTGATCCTTTTTAATCAGTCTATTTAACCCAACCTCTGGTCTTCTCACTTAACACTGCCTCAAAGCAACAATTATTTTCTGACAAATTCTCTTTGCTAATTTTGGTGTGGCCCCTTTCCCATTCTGTTCCTGATATGATGGTCTATATGTGTACAGACCATTTCAAATAATTTCCTTTTCAGCCATCCACCTTTTTCCTTTCAGTATGCTAATCTCACATCCGAAATTTTCCAGTTGTCTTTACAAACGAATTCCTTCCCTCCTACGTTAGTTCTCTAATAGGTAACTACACCTTCTTCCTTCCTAATTCTAGGTGCAGTACGATAGTTGATATTTTAGTAGAATGCCATTGCGAATATTGTTTTACAGTTTTGATAAAAACGCTGCTACTTCAAAAAATTTGTAATTTGATCATTAGTAAGTTACAACACGCATTAATAATTTCATATAGCAAAAATCTAATGTTTCATTTTGAAAAACCAAATCCTTAAGATAGTTCTACCGTATCCCTACGATGACATAGCCGAAAAATACTTGAAAAATTAGGTTCAAATTTAATTTTTATTTAGAAACAAACTTTTAAGTATTAATGTCTATTAGTATTTATGACTGATGACTTGCGAGCCTACAGCCTGGCGTGAAAATTAATTGGGCGAAAATCCTAATTACAGAGGTTTTGAGGAGCGCCATTTCAGAGAGAACATCACGTAGCACATAATCCTTGAAAATCTAAAATATGGTATTATTATGTTCGTCAAAAATGGCTGAACCAAAAGTCGGTTAATATGTAAATACTAGCGAGTACCCAATACTGCTACGCAGCAATAATTCACAGACCTACACGAACTATCGATGAAAGAATGACGGATCATTTGGGCCGAGGTGCCTACCATCTTTCATTATTAAATGATCTGACCACGGATCACAATAAAATGGCTATCAAATTATCAATAGAACTAAATTTAGCGAATACGCTTGAGGTCAGAAAGTTTTGATTCGATACACGAATCATTTTCAAAGAATTCAAAATGATTCGATAAAGAATCACGAATTATAGGTACTAGGATTCGTTATTCGATCTAAAATAAAATAATCATGCCAACTTTGATTTCTTCTAAACGTGCAGAATAGGCTACTGCGTCATTTTGGAGCCCATCCCTTCCTAGGAGCCTGTCCTCTATTTTCAACTCCAAAGACTGGAGGTCCACCGGTTTACTTATCATTAAAGCTGTAAAAAATAAGCGTAAATTATCCTGAAATATGCAAAAATATGCGCTTATTCTTCGCCACTTATTACATGAATATGAATTATAAATTTTAAAAAATTTATCCTAAAAATTTATTGTTCTAAAATAATTAAATTTCCAACAAATTTTCATTTATATTTACCAACAAATATTATCTTCGCAGGTTTTCATTCATTTTATTTCTTATCTTAAAAGCATAGAGTATATAAACAAATGAAGGTATTTATAAGGGGAATGCTAGGATTCTGTAATCCCCTTAGCCATGAAAAAAAGGTTTTACCTTTGAAAATTGTGTATTTTCGTCAGTTTTTTATTTTTTGTTGCGGTGGGGCTGTCAGAAGAGACCACTGAGTATATGCGAATCCGCCCCTTTATGACAGAGCTATTTTACTTCCTTGTAAAAAAAACAAAAAAACATAAACTTGGTAGTAGAAAGCGATTATTACAAATTTAGAAATATGCCAATATAAAATTATAGGGCTTCGAATTCATTGAGAGTTGACGTAAACACGAAACATTGGGCAGCATCAATTTTAGTTACTGCTGCAATAACGCATAAACAGAAAAATTTTCTGCACGTCACTTACTGTTTTATCTGAATATGTCAAAATATGAGTTTATTCGAAAATATTCCAATATATTTGTGGTTTCTTAAGGTAAAATATGTCGTAAAATATGCGTTCGTCGCAAAATATAAAAGTAACAATTAAAAAGGAACTTTTTGGAAGGTAAGTGTTATTCTTTGGTTGTATTGGCAACACTGTAAATCAGTCGCGGTACTGAGGTTCTGTTAGAGTACCTATATTAGCTTAAGTATGGAAATACGCCATCTTGTTTCACAAATGGAAAGTGATAGCTCACTGGTACTATTATACTACATTGAAAACTATTAGGATTTACTGTGGTTTTTTGGATAAATTTTTAGTTTATTTTAATTAATGGAGCTTTGTCGAATATCTTACGGCAATTTTACATTAAAAAAAACCGTAATATTATCGAATACGAACATACTTATCTCTTAGGAAGACTGCAACAGCATACTTTCTGAGAATAACAAGGTACTTACAGGTGAAATAAAACTGGAATAACTTCAATAACTGGTCTATCATAAAACCACAATATCATTTCAACTTGAAAATATTTCAAAATTAATATGAGAAATAATTAAAAAAGAAAATTCTTTCGACTACCTCATCAACACACTGATGATTATGTAGAATGAACCTTGTTTACTTTTCGTTTGTGAAACAAGATGGCATATCTCCCTACTCAAGTCTGTAGTATCTTTAGTACTGTGGTAGTGAATATAAAAAGTAATAATGACAAGTGACGCTGTTGGTGGTGAATGTAGATGAACTAGCGGTAGTAAGTGCAATAAAAGCTTATAAAAATAATATGCATTTATAGAAAAATATTCTAAAATGATATGTGTGGAATACCTTGTCGTGAGAGATATTCTCACCAGAAGGAAATTCAACAGAATTTAAGCGTGTTCAGCCACTTCGTACGTAAGTACGGGTAAGCCAGAACCAGACCAAACACTGGCGATTTTAGAGCCGGTTCTGAGAGTTTATATACTGGTTTTGGCACACGCACACAGACACACTTATGTACATATACATATGTAGGTGTGTAGTAGAATTCACGTCATTTCTTATTCATTGCTGAAGCAACTGATAAGAAATGACATAATGAGTTCGTGTACCGGTCCGAGACATTACCGAGATCTTTATCTATCGTTTTGTCATCGGCCGAACTTTGCATCTTACTTGCCTGTGTGTGCAAGTAAGAGCATACGAACAAACAATGTATTTTATATATTGTTGAATATAATACGCCGATAAGGAATGGCGTGTGTACGAGATCTATAGTCCCCACAATATGTATATTCAAACTTTGTGCTTGGGTTCGGGAGGACTTGAAATATACAGTAAAATATTCAAATTTGGAGTCTGAAGCGCAAAAAAAAATTTTTCATCCATATTTTTTACAGCCTTAGTCAATTATCATCCAATGTTTGTCGTGAACTGTCACAAAAGAAGTTTAAAATAAAATTTTATTATATTCCACGAAACTATTTATATTAGGTATACGTTTTCAAAGGCTTTTTGATGGGAATAAAAATTAATTTCCAAGTTCATTGTCGTAAAATGCCACTTAATTTGTAACACTTCCCGGTTGCAAAGATTTTTCATCATTTTTTGGAACAGGAAGATCGAAAAGGTTTTTAATTTAATTTTTATTCGAAAAATTCACAGAATACTTTTGTTTTTTGGCCATGAACAATGAATTCACATCCCATTCATGAAAAATGGAATTACGGTTCAATGAAAACCCTCTTTTAACGGTGCTCTCATAAAATTACAGCTAACTTGCATTGTCAGTTAATTCTTTCATTACGAACTCCATTCGTAATTAAAGTCATCTCATCTAATAATACTAATAAAAAAAACACAAAAACTATATAACTATACCTACTTTTACGATAACCGAAAGTATACAACTCAAAAAGTAAAAAAAAAAAAAACTAATAAAAAAAAATAAAACACGAGACTTGTAATTATCAATGAACACACTAACGAATTGGTCAAGGCCAAGAGTACAATCGAATAATAAAATTAAACGACAAAACCAAGATTCGACTAATTTATTCGAGTTTCATTAACAAAATCTTTTGTTTAACTGTTTTGAGGTACGAATAAAAAAACTTTATTGCATAATCATTGATGATTGTTCTCTGCTCAGAAAAATTTTAAAAGTTTTTAATGAACTTTTTTGTTACGTTCGTAAGATTATAAGTGACAAAATATCAGTGCAGTCCTTGGGTTCCCCTCTGTCTCACACAAAAATAATTAAATTAAAAAATAGTAGTAGACTACTTTCTTAAACTGCTAAAAATTCGAATTAAAAAAATAAAAAATAAAAAAAACCTAGCGAAGAAAGAAGTATACAATGTACAACAATTTGACTTTGAGTTTGATCTTCGACACCCATTATGCAACTGCATTGCTACAGGTTTTTTTCTTTTTTTCTTCTTTCCTTTGGTGCATTTCGTTTCAACCACATTTCAAGCCAAGTTCAATGACACGGTCGACCGACCGTCTACCTTGAAAAAACTCAATCCTTTTTTAATATTTTTATAAATAACTACCTATTAATAATTATTTATTTAACTAACAAACAATACTCGTTTTGATGGCGTTTCTCTCGTAATTCGGCAGCAGTTTTCTTCGAATAATAAATAATAATAATAATAAAAAAACGCAAAAATTAACGTGGGAAAGTAAACAACGAGTTGAAGGTGAAAAGTGGGAATTACTGAAGGTATTTTGAAAAATAGTTGGAATTTTTGAGAGGTACGATTTCCTATCGGTTTTTATTTTAATTTTTATAATCATTTCAACGAGTGAGAAAATAAAATATTCCTACCTGGCCTGATCGAGGTTTCAATAAAATCGTTCCCTTCGAGAAGTCGTCAATATTATGGAAAAAATGTGGTGGAATCGTCACTATATTATCTTCTAAAGGGAAATAAATTTTCAAGATTAAATAAAATTTTTGAGTAGAGCAGATTACCACTCAGTAGTGACCTAAACTGTTTCCTATTTGAGTGTTACTATCTGTCAATTCCACTGTTCAATTTATTTTTAGCTATACTTTCACATAATTTCCTCAACCATATCTTCAGGTTTTATTGTATTATTTGACAATTTTATCTAGTTTCGTGTTTTTTATGGTATCCGAATCAGGGTATTTACATATAAAATGAATTACCTCAGTTCATGACATATTCTTCATTCGACCCCAATATTATTCCCAAAAAATACCAAAATTAATTTTTTTTTACAACCAAAACAAAAATAATTTCGAGTCCAGATAAGCCAGGATGTTCTGTACTCTGTTTCAAGTAACCCCCTTAATTAACCCGCTGAGACTATTGCCAAATACATTCATTTTTAAGAGAAATTCAACCTCCCCCATTGTTCACATCCACTCCCAAAAACACCCTCATCACACACCATGATTCAACCTATATTCAGCAGAATCAGCCCATATTAAATAAATTACTACTTCATACACACAAAACCATTATATTTAATAGCAAGCAACGGATTCAGATAAAATTTTAAATCTTACCTCCGCAACCAGCGGTAATGAAATTCAAAAGAGTACAAACTTCTACATATAAATTCGTAAAAGATTTGTTTTCCACGAGGTTAGTCGAGTTGAAAATCTCAAGATGAAATCAGCTGTCAGAATGTTGTGATGAAGACGCCCAGAATTTCTGATCACCAGCTTCTCCAAAATTTAATGAGAACCAAATTGAACTCAAAAAATTAAATTATCTTCAAGAAGAAAAATCCTTTCAGGATTTATTTTGGTGTTGTGAGATTTTAGTTTCAGAGGAAACAAAATACAACTTTTCACTTGATAAAATTATGTGAAAAGTTTAACTGATTTTGAGCGAACAGTTTCTCCATAAAAATTATTTACTTCAAAATATAAAACTTTAATTTCACCTCTAGTAACTGGAACCCCTCCAGTTTAGTAAAAATTGCGATCTTTCTTTCTCAAAAATAATACTGAAAGATACTTCAATTAATTACAATTAGCACTAGAAAGTGATCTTTTTCAAGTAAAAGAAATGTCACAATAAAATTAAAAACAGGTTACTTCAAATCAGCCCGGTTTAGATGTAATAAACGAACTTAAATGACTTAAGTTCCTTGGTCACTTATTCTTAATTCACGATGTATTTTAAATATTCAAAATTCACTTTAGTTTAAACTTCCAGCATCTACTCCTACACAGGGAGATGTGAAAAAGAATAAGTAAAAATAATAGTGGAGAAATGAGTTTATAAAGGCAACTGATCAGAGATGACCGTAGGTAAACGTAATGAGGTTCTATTTTTCTACAACACCTTAGAATTCATAGAGATTGGAATTTTGAAAGCAGAAATACAGGATAAGGGTGTAAAAGAGTGAATCTTTTCACTCTAATTATTTAGAAAAAGATAAAGAAGAAAATTGTTATAGGTAAGAGAGAAATTCAAAAAGTAACTTCCTGTGAAGTTATAAAATAGGGAAAAATCTAATAGAAAAAATGCAGAAATAGAGAGAGTGCGAGAAAGGGTTCATCTTACTGACGCACGTGCCATCATATTTTATGAAATATGGGGACAAATTTACTTGCACCGGTAAGGTTCCCACATTCAGACATCTTCCTAAATCCGAAAAATTACTTAGCGCCAGGCCAATGCACTCACATCTGCGTTTTTATGTTTAGAATTACTACATAGTAACGATCAGAGATCACATTCCTCTGTGGTGTATATAAATGACCTTTTAAAAGAGGGTATTTGATAATTAGTTGGTTAGTGAATCTAAAAAAAAAGTAGCAGAAACATACCAGAAGTGTGAGAAAATAGATGACACAACCTGTCAAAATTCAAAGTAACTGAATTCCCCCAAACTCCATTTTACTTCTGTTGACAATGTACTAGATAAGCCAACAAGATACGAATATGATTCCAGTTAATTAAGGGAATAACAGGTGAAACTAACCGATCCTCCAAAATTAATCCACTGAAAGAAGAAATTAGGTGCTATACTTCTGAATAATAGTCAAGCTAAAAATAACTTAAATGGAGACTCGAAAAAGGTAACTAAAGTTACCTGAAAAGAGAACAGTATCGGTGAGAAAAAATAACTATGTACATCCCTGATCTTAGGCTCTCAATTCTCATGATATAAGTTTGGAGAATGAAGTCTGCTTTTAAAGTAGTCTCAGATGTGTATTAATTCGATAACTTTGAGAGACTTTCAAATATTGAAAAAGAATATAAACAAGTCATTTACCACCTGATCAGTTCCGAGTTTCATTGAAGCAATGTAAAAAATTCGGTTTTGAGAAAGCTTAAAAAGTTTCAATGATTACTACACTTTTCAATTTCCTTAGGTAAGTACTTCGATTAATGTTCAGGTGTCGTATAAAGTATGTAAACAATTTTATTTATCCTCTTACTTCTTTTCGTTGTCAGGGGTGATGGTCAGAAAGTTTAAGATGGCACCAAAACAAATTAGACTGGCTTGCCCGTTGAAAAACCACTACAGCTATATGAAATGAACAAATGTGATGAAATACTGAATAAATGGCCGGATATGGAGGTAAAATTAGTTCAAAATTCAAATCTCGCCCAAACAATTATATTATCATCGTACAATGTGCAAAATAAAAAATAAATTATTAATTATTAATAACCGACAATTTGAAGCCACTAGGTTCTGGGAAACAGGTACAATTATAAAGTTTATCGATAATTTGAGTCAAGGGTGTTAAACAGTAGCGTAATTGGAAAATAATTAAGAGGAGAGCCGTTAAAAGGCCAATAAAATTTTGGAGAGGCCAAATTCCAATACCATTTAGGGTAGTGTAAGTGGAACGAGATGAACCAAACTTGTATCTCAACTAATAATTAATGTTATCAATGAATATCTAACTCTTATCTTTCAGCCTAAATGTAGTAGGTATGTACCAGTTTTGAGGGTTGAAAAAGTTTCCGCGTCCGGCCATTTCACGAGCATTGGGAGAGAATATGGGTTAGGTATTTCATCCTAGTAAGTATTTCAATCGAGGAGAAACATCATTATACTTCGATTTCCTTTTGGAAATGTTTCCAAGTTTTTAATTTCAGTGCTTACTAAAAAATTGTTCTACGTAGTGTCGAAAAGAGCAAAATTTTATTTGGGATTCAAGTACTAAGTAAACAAATATCCTGAAGGTAGATTTAAGGCTAATTGTATTGTTGTATAATCCCTCAGCCATCGTGGTTTCAGTGAGAAACGCAACAATAACATTCTTAAAATAGAAGATACTCTAAAAAGTCAACTTTAAATGGTGTCTACAAACTCATTGAAACCGAAGAAAAAAGGGTAAGGCTGGTATGAGACCCCTATTCTGATATAGCCTGATCACCAGCTTTTCATCTTAATGCAGTTTCCTCTCCATACAAAGAGTTGCAGTCCGAAACGATATATTTAGTCACATATAATTTACATTAATATATCGCTATGCCCTTTATATTCATCCACCTTAAATATCATCATGATATCCGCTTGGCAACACCCGGCAATTCAGGGCTGTAAATATAAGTTCATACAATGTCACACCGCATATCTCCATCTCACTCACCGGACATTCCAATCCATCAGTCTCACTCGTGATACAATCTCGTCCGACCATCTCTATCTCTTTGTAATTACGACAAAAACAATAGGTACATTCCTAAACATTTGGTAAATTCAAATTGTCTTCTAGAGCAAACTATTTATCGCGTGTCAGCAAATTATCACATTTTAAATTATTCTGATTGGACTACATTGATCGACTACATTGATTTTCATAGGTGTCAATACAAGAAGATGGGAATAATTTGCGAAATATTAATATCATTATGTTCGAAACACCATCAAAGTAATAAAAAATGTACCAACTCTGTTGCCAAACATTCGATGCTGTTAATTTGAAATTGTGTGACAAGCATCAGTGAATTATTGCCATTGTCTAACTAACTTAAGCTGCCCCCATGTCCAACGTATTCTCGGTCTCCCCCACATAAATTGAAGTGAATAAATTTCCACATCAACTTTATATACGTCATTCTTCCATCGGACACTGTTGGCACACTCGAAAAAGTAAAAAAAAAAAAAAAAAAAGGGAAAAATAGAACATTAATATAGAATTTTTTTCGAACCGATTAAAAAAAAAAGGTTAGATTATCACGCTTGATTTGAGCATAAAAATATATATCTACTCAACAAATAAAAACTGAAAGGAGAAAAAAAATTAGAGGAAAAAGTTTTTTCGCACGCTTTTCTTTTCTCCCTCTCTTTTTCACTCGTGCGATAATCTTTTCAAGTCGGTAACTATTAAATTAATTAAAAATTTCCATTTAGATGTTTTTTTGTTTGTTTTTTTATGCAGATTTTTCCCCTCTTCGATTTTTCGCGAAGATAAGAATACTTACTTTCGAAAATAATCTTTTGTATTGTTCATGTCATCGTTCATATTCTTTACACAGTAATCAAAAATTAATTTCTCCCGACGTAATCGTATAAAAAGCATTTCCAGCTGAGAAGCTTTTTTTTTCCTCTAATGTTTCCGATTAACAAACAATTTCATTTTCTTCGACGATAATATATTTATATCCTTTTTTTTTTTTTTTTTTGTATCATCTATCCATTTTTTCCTGTCTTCTTGCTATTATTTGCACGGACATCGAAAGTGAGCCTGTTGGAGAAGATCGACTTCGAAACAATGGGTAGAAAAATTCACTTTTTTTTTTTCTATCATCGAACGATTAAATTAGTATAATTACTATTCGAGAGGTGGACCTATTCGAACGTTAAAAAGCTGCATACAGTTCTATTGAGAACCATTTCAGAAGTTTCTAAAGCATCTTAGATGAGGATACCGTTTCTTACGTAGGTATGAGACGACAATACCTAAATATCCTTATTTTTTCTTACCGCAAAAACACGTTGAGGTTAAGTTGTAATTATAAGTCTGAAACTTATTGCCTATTTTTACTTACTTATTGGTTTCTAACGCTGGAAACCTTCGACTATATTGTATTGGACGAGTAAAGCTGCATAAACGCCATATAATTTGTAATGTACAGAATGGTGGCATAATAGTAGGCAACCAGGGTGTAGGTACTTGATGCGTACTTTCGAAGATTTAGATTTGATTGAGTTCACAAATTTATAATACACTTGACGAAGGTCATCCGTTAAATGTTAAATTCACCAGGATAGCGTACATAAAGGTGGTTTGAAGCAACGAGTATAATTACGAAATAAGTAGAATAGTGGCACAATTCAGTCCCTTTCAGTGAGATCTTAATGCCCACTCTACTAAACTCTGGAAATGCGGAGGAAATATGATATTTTACAGCGAAGTTTGTTGCTAATTATTTTATTTCAGGAGATAGCTACTTTTTTGAAATAAATTAAATTTTCGACAAGGCTTTAAAAAATAATATGGGCTTAAGAACGAAAATTTCGAGCCGTTAAAGGAAATAGTGGAGGAAAATCAGATAAGGATGTTCTAAAATAATGTATAGGTAACCAGTTATAATTATGGTGATTATACGAAAATCCATTCTACAGTGTTAGTACTATTAAATTGTAAAAGGTAGGCGTGGTCCAATCCCACTTTTCTACATTGTTTGGAGGGGAGGGAAGAGAGTCAGAGGCTCCCGTTTCGATAGTCCTTCGAAAATGGCGCAATAAATCAGTCCATATAAAATTAATAACAAGCTGACTTGAAATTAAATGGTGTCTAAGTTTATGTTTCTCAAGATTGAAAAAAAAATTTCAAGGGAACAAAAAAGTTATTCGCGAATTCTATGAAAAAAATTTCTTTTAGCGTTTTTCAGGAGTTTACAGAAATCTTTTGATCCGATTTTAAACATTGCTAGCAGATCTTTTCCTTCAATAATTTAACCTATTTTTTCAAGTCTATTGCGAATATTAATAACTGAAAGTCTTATTTGCTTCTCACATTTTTCATCTACATGAGCAGCAGTTACAGGTAAAATAGCACGCGTGGATGCAGGGTGTTTCCTGAGAAGCCTCCGAACTCTGATGGTGGTTCGTACATCACAAAACAAAGAAAAAATGTTTTTTAAAAAACATGTGTCTCGATGTGAAAGATCAAGGCGATAGGTGAACTGAAAGAACCGCATTGAGAAATTTATTCCGCAATTCTTATTCGACTGTGTAAACCCATCGCACTTTACCACGAGGAACAAACAACGTACATTTAATTTTCACTCAGTCACGTAGCTATGGCGAAACTGTAAATGGATACCAAAGTGGAACCACCAATAATATTATACTCGTACCTATAATATCCGTAATATTGGACTGATTTCTTGGATCGGTTCTCGAGTTAACAGAGAAAGAGTCAAAGTGAAGGGGAACTTGTTGAATCCTCGTAGTGAGTAGCCTACTGTTGGTCTGAGAAGTCAAGTAGCCAGCACTTTAAACTGTGTTTCACATCCGACGATGGAGATTCGGCGGGCAAATATTAAGAAGTACCTACCGGCGATTGCCAATTATTGCCATTGGCCAGTTATGACTGGCAGAAACGAGCTTTTAAAATCAGCATTTTCTCTTCTTCCGCAAGTCGGTGTTGTTAGGCCCAGTGACGATGTAATCGAAAGTGACCACAAGAACTTCGCGATTGCACGGTATAAATTAATATGGTATCGCATTCCTCCGAGCGTAACTGTTTATGAAAGGAAACGCCTCAGCAATCGATGATCGTCGAAATTCTATTTACTTCGATTTTTTCTCGAGGCCGTGGCTTTCGCTACCCATCGCAAGATCAAGGCCAGGGCCAATACACCATCCTTCTTCGATGGAAGTTTTTTTTTTTTTTTTTTTTTTTTTTTTCGTTCTTTTCGTTTTCATTTCCAAGTCGAATTATCGAATATTTAACTATATGGCCAAAGATATCGAATGCAATTGATACGGCGGCGTATTCCAGTCGTGTATCACTTTTAGCCGCAAGGTGTATCGAAGGAACGGGTTGCAATAGCGACAAGACATAATTACGAGTTTGGCAAAAGGAAAGAAAGTGACTGCGATGTGTAATTCACCTTTCGAATTTTCGACGAAAAATTATGGTATTTTTCCATATACCTACCCAGCGAGAGGTGAGAGGTGAGAGGTTTGGAAGAACTACATGTGCGTATAATATTTTTGTTAGGTACTTCGTTTCGAATATTGTCGAAGCATGTCCTTTCGTAAAATTTTCCAAAAGACTTGGAGGGAGCACGTCGAAAGCTGCGTAAAAATTATGGCCTACTTGCTTACGTATGTCTTTCTTCATTCTTGAAAGCTTAGAATTTGCTGGAAAATTTGATTGAAAAAGATTTGGGTTATTCATAACGCTAACACTCCCTTAGTTTCGTTAATAGTGAAAGTACATAGTGAACAACTTCGGTAATAGAAATTGAAAAGATTTAGCAGCTATAAAATGAGTTTCCTCTGAAGATCGCAGAAGTTTAACAGCAGATATAGTACACCGTCCTCTCGATAAATAATAAACGTTTAGATACAATAAGCGTGCGTCATGTTTTCTATGTTTAAGGAGCTATAGGTATATTAAAAGCATGAAACGAGAAAATTTTCTTTAAAATTGTAATTTTACTATGTATTCTCACAGTATTCGCAACGAGAAACAAAAAAAGTTGCTTTGTTTTTTCCCTACCTTGTACAGCACAGATGATAGGAGTTCCCAAACTTTAATTAAAAAATCCAGGGTAGGTAAATTTCGGGGCGTCCATTAATTGCGCGCAAGATTTTCAGGCGGAATACAGAAGAAGAATATAAAAGACATCGATTGCGCGCAGCTGATGTTAAACCTATGTGTCGATAGCGCGCCTTTAATTTTCAACAGTTTAAATATCCTTTTCTCATGTATATACGTATATATAATGTATTTTATGTATATAATTTTATATGTATCGCCAAAAATTTGTGTTCTCACGGTTTTGAAAAAACCTTAAAAGGGATAAGACAGAAATTTTCAGGAAAGGTGGTCATTATATGTAGGACCAGGTCTGATAGGAGTGTGTTGTCTATTTGTTCGGTAGTTTGCGAGAAAACTGGAGAACAAAAAATTCCTAGAAAACTAATTTTTCCAGGATTTTGAGAAAACTATGAAAGGAATCAGACAGAAAGTTTCACGACGTATTGTTCTTATGAGTATGGAACTCTCGTAGAAGTTTGGAGTTTGGTACTTATTCGTTTTGCAGTTTTTAAGAAAACTGGGAAAACAGCTATAGCTGGAGAAAAGATTATGTTCACTGTTTTGAAAAAAGTACGAAAATAAAGGGCTGAAATTTTCGCGTGATATAAGGTAAAAGAGGCAAAGATGCCGCACCTTTTGAGTACTTGAAATAGATTTGGATAAGAGAGTTAAAAAGAGACCATATGACACATATGTACTTCAAGGCCTTAAGCATCATTTCCTACCATTGAATCAAATGTTTATTCAAAAATAATCGTGTAATAAAAACAATAAAAAAAATCTAATTTTGACCATCTTACCTGACCGGGTGGGTATAAGATGCCTTATAGTGGCAGCTTTTTAAGATGGCTAATACAAATTTGCATATATTTAGAAAAAAAAATGAAATCAAAATTGTTAAAATTTCTGGAAAAAATCTATTAAAATTAAAAAACAATATGGTATCATTTTTCTTGGGTTTAAAAAAAAACAAATTCAGTTTGAATTGTTTTCTAAAGATATTCTTTAGTCCTTGAAATCACAATTATTATGTTTTTCTAATGTATTTCCCTAAAATTTGACCACATATAAAAATGAAATGATAAAAGATGGTACCTATTTTAATTATTCATTAAATTTGATCAATTAAATATCATTTTGCAATGAGTAATTTCAATATTGATGCACCATCTTAGCCGCTATGAATGGTGACCATATTAGCCAATTATAATTTTTTATAGTTTCACATTTTTTAAATTAAATAATGACAGTCAAATTAGCAGAATTAAATACTACTGCAATCTACCA
Source organism: Ericerus pela (assembly GCA_011428145.1). Classification (NCBI taxonomy): domain Eukaryota; kingdom Metazoa; phylum Arthropoda; class Insecta; order Hemiptera; family Coccidae; genus Ericerus; species Ericerus pela. The sequence goes on from WOFM01000467.1 coordinate 569,536, forward strand.
AAAATTTTCTAATTATTTCATAAATTATCCGAGGAAATAGGACAATTCATTCCCACAATCACAATAGCATCAGAATGCAAGTTATTTATTACACAATGCAGTTTAAAATAAAATGCATGGAGGGATTAAGGTTTCTTGTCACAAAAACTTGAACAGAAAGTGATGTCTTTTTCCCCTCAACAGTGCTGGAACGAGACTTTTTGAAAGTGGGTTATCTTTGTCAACATAGCATCTTCGCTGCATTTACCTTTGTTGTCATGCTAGATTAGGTCTGGGGTTTAGTGACTATTGAATCAGTAGTTACCAAGAAAAAGTTATAAGCAAATCGCCTGTGTTGCTTGAAGTATTTTTCCGTATTTACGGGGCGAGGGGTTATTTTACTTATATTTATACCGGCGCGCAATCGATATCTGTCCATAAATGAACATGCGCACAATCAGTGCATCCCCACGTAGGAACAGGCGCGCTATCGATACATTGATTGTGCACAATCGATTGATGCCCTGTAGGGGGCCAATTCATAATGCGCACAGTCGAATATCTCCAAAATTTAGTATAACTATACCTACGTTTTGCTCAGGGCATTGCCTAATTTCTCAGACTGGTGTAATATTAATCATAACAAACAAAATTGAAGAGGACATTTTTTGTTCTTCGTGGTCAATATTATGGGTCTGCATAAACAGATCACAATTTTAAAGTACCGTAGTTCATTCGCTACATACTTTTAGTATAGGCCAACATAGCTCTGTAACAGTTGAGAACAAGACACTATTTTGTTTATTGAAATTTTTTTGTTTAACCTGAGGTGTACCATCTGGTGTTAATGTTCTGCGAGTTTCTCAGAAAACAGCTTGTAGACTCATATTTATTTAAAGATATGAAAAAATAGTGCATCGAAAAAGCATAAGAACGTGTAGCTAGTTAGAAACTGGTAGCTACCAAAATGGCAACAATAGAGTCATATTAGAGAGGTAGATAAATGAAATAGATGCTCAGTTTACAGAAATAAGTTAAAGAGACAGATCCACTATTTTCAATACTGTTCAATCATAGTTTGTTGGTGGAAATATTTAGAAACCAGAAAAGGGAAGTAGCTGTGGCGATGTTTTGAGCGATCTTAGATTTTCTCTTAATCTTGGAAACAAAATTAAAGCAAAAATGGTGAGTCAGTTAGTAAATGATAGTAAAAAAGCACTTGTCACTGATTAGGCCAGTGGAGTTACTTACAACAGAACACGTTTTCTTATTAATTTCACGTCACACTTCTTGTTGTAATGAACTTACGCATAGTTTGTTTTGTTTTCATCTGAAAGATGAGGATTTTGTGCTACTATGCGTATATCATGATCTACGTTTGCTATCATCAGAAAAGAGGGAAAAAAATTGATAAGAATTTCTTAAGAAAATCCAAATTGATTTGTTTTTCTCACTACGTTTGTAGGATATTCAATGGAACACTACAAAAGTTGAATTGATTATAAAATAATTTTATCGCGAATAATTCGGTTTTTCAATCATCAAAATTAGATCATTATTCATAAAATATGATCGATCGTGTTGAAGAACATGAGGGTGAAAAGTAAGGGCCGCGCAAAGCGATATTGTTAGGAAGAACATATCCTAAAAGGTTTCTATTTTTACAGAAAAATCCAATTGGTCAAAGGAAGAGCAAAAAAGAAGATCACCACCTCTTTCAATTTTTACAACTGCTAGGCCCACCCCCGCTTTTCTCATCGCGTGGCCTCTAGTGAAAAAGTAGAGTGGGATTGAATTTGATAGAAATTGTGAGATTTAATACTTCAACAATTTTGAATGTTTGAAAGAGCTATTATGGTGAAGGAGAAGGAGAAGAGGGTTGAAATTACATACCTAAGTATGAAAGTATGATGATAGTCGCAGTCAGTAACAACAATTTGATGCAAAATTTTTTTCTACCACATGTTTGAAAGGCATTCTGACAATATTTTATAAAGTGTCCTAAGTAGCTCCAAAGTTGGACTTCACGTTTTAGCAACTTCAAAAATTTCTATAAAATCCAATAAAAAATTGGCATCAAAGTAGAGGGTAATCTTAACATTTTTAAAGAAGTGTGGTATGCAACCCCTGTCGGCCAAATCCCACCGATACACACCCCATATCTCCCAAAATCCACTCTACTAAATAGCCGAGGTGGTAGACTGCTAACTATATCTGACAACCACCTACCTATTTTATATCATGTAAAAAGTTAGAAAACTTACCCAAAAATAGCCATGTACCCAAAGTGATGTTCAAATATAAATTAGGTATCACTTTGTTGAGGTTTTTACCAAGGTCTTGCCATGCCAGGGAAAAAAAATCAAACCATTATATAGAAACACATTGTCTAATAGTGAAAAGTAAAAACATGAAAAAAATCACAGAGAAAAAAATAAAATATGTGTTTATCTATCGATGGACAAACACTGGTTGATCGATTTGGCTACAAAAAGAATTTACATTAGTGGTAAAATATAGTTGATCAAAAAAAAAAGCAGAAGGGGAATACATACCAAGGTACAAACACATTTATTTATTATATTCAACCACCTAAGTCTTGTTATAGAGAGAAAGAATAAAAACACATTTTAAAATTAAGGGAGAAAATTTGTTCGTCATGAGCAAACCTAGGCTAATGCAGTTAGCCTAACCCAGGCACTCACGGCAAATTTTATTATTACAGGGGAGATTTTATTTAATATATTTATTTATTTTTATTTTTAAAATAATAAAGCATCCGAGGACGTGCAAAAATTATTAAGGGTTTTATTATTTTGGGGATTTAATCATAGACGTCATGCCTGGTCATACTTGTCAAAGGGAAATTTTTCTGTAACTATCATTAGCTCAATTCTATGGGCCTATGAAGTTAGAAACTGAAAAATATTTCTCTTTTCGCAGGAAAAATTTCGGTTGGAGACTTTCAAAAATGCAAAATTGAGGTAAATGCTATTATTGATGCTATTTTTGGGACTATATCGATAGTTAGTTGTCAATATATCACATTTCATTTGATTTTAGATTTTTTCCTCATACAGCACTCTGGTGGTGGATTGAATTCATGGGTTAAAAAATTTCTTAATAATATATTACTACCTAAAATAGTCATTTACTCGGTTTTCTGTTCAGAAAGTAGTTTTAAAAGTGTAACTGAATATATTTACTTAACTGCATCCTCACCTCAAGATTTATAAAAAATTTTGATCCACAGTTAGTTTGAACAGCAGTTGGTTTGTGATTTTATCAAAAAAGAAAGTATTTTCAAGTATTGTACGTGTATTTGGAGTGAATTATTTCATAAATGTGTGAACAAGGGTACATTTGAGTGTAGAATATCATCATACTTTTGAAGAATTTTTGTAGCTGAACTGACCCACGTTCGGTAGTGTTACCTTAATGAGGGTCAAGAGAGTACACTTTGAGAGCTTTTATCTCATAATGGGTGGCGACAAAAGTCATGTTTTTTTGTTCGTTAAATGATAAAAATATACAATAAGAGAGAAATGAAGTTTATGGTAAAGTTATGGTCCTAACCAAAGAGTAGTCCCTTCATACGCAAAAAATTGGAATTTTTTTGCGTGAAAGGTTTGTACTCCGTTTGTACCCAAATGTACCACCCATAAAATTTTTTGTACCTCTTTCCTTTCTCTTCCTATGGAAAATCCCAATTTTTTTTGGCTATTCCTTAACCATTTTAATGAACTAAGAAGTTCTTCATCGGTATGGTGAAGTTTGTTTATTTTTTATATTTATTCGTCTATTTATTTATTAGTTATAATTTTTTCATTTGTTCAAGAAAACCTACAACTTTTGGCGTGGCTTGCTACGCTGGAGTTTTTGTCTTTTTTTTTTTTTTTTTTTGCCCCAAGTAGAGAATCAGCGTGAAAGTGAACCCGAAAAAGCAAGGTATATAACGAGCTATTAATCGACTCGATATTTTCTTCGAGGTATTGAGAAAGAATAAAAAAAAAATAAAAGAGAGAAAAAAATTTTTTCGATCTTCCCAAAAAAATATGAACCGTTGGAAGAGATTCTGTTTCGTAAGAATTCACACAGCTTCGAAAGTAAATGGAGTCTCCAGGGAGTATTTTCGGTGAGAGTATTTCATTGAAAATCTTAACAAGCAAAACACCGCATGAATTTCGAACGTAACAATTAAAAAGAGCTTTTCGAAAAAAAGAGAGAGAGAGACAAGAGAGAAAAACTTGGAACTGGTTTCGATGGTGCAATGGCTAAGCTGTCATCTGATACGATGTATTAGTTTATTCAGCTAGTTTATAAAAATTTTATATTTTAAAATTGATCTTATGTTGGAACTTTGAAATTGGACCTGAATATTTTGTCTGTTCGTGTCAACGAAACATCCAATAGAATAAACAGGAAACTGTGAAGTTAATCTATGAAACAGAAGCCAATGTCCAATTGGTAAATGTGTAAAATATCTGTCAAGTAGGTAGGTACCTGTTTATGTGAAAATATGACAGGTGTATTTGGATATATTCCTCATTCACCCTCAAAAATGTTTATTGTATAATTTATTTATCTGTTATGAAGATAGACATAAGTAGTCGTAATAGGAACAGATTTTTGGGGAAAAAAAGTTTTGATAATTTTTTTATAGGATGAATGGGACATAATGCTGTGGGTCGGTTGCTTGATTGCATAATATTATATTCCTGGAATTAAGGTAAATATTTTGTATATTTTGGAGTCCTGAAGCAACTAGATTTCAAGTATGATATAAATAAAATGATAGACTTTTGGCATAAATTATTCCTCATTTCTGGTTATAAGTTGAAATTTTTTATGAAGCTACACGTGATAGAGGGAGTGGGTACAAGAATTTGAGAATTCTTCCTTTATATTATTCATATTTCAATCACCATTCCCTTATTTTATTTACTAAGTAATCGTTATTACCTCGCGTTCTAATTAATTTTATAACTTCACAATACAATCATCATTATGAATTTCCTTGAAACTTCATAAAACGTAATTTTCACACAGCGTTCTGCCAAATAATTTCGATATTTCAATTTTTTTTACTTACAAGTTGTTCACAATTGGTGCATAATTATAAACATAGAGTAAAACTGGGTAAGATTAAAACCGGGAATTCTAAAAATATGCCGGAAATTTGAGTTGATGGGGGAATGTTTTCTCTATAAAGTTTCTATTTCACGTTTCCAAAATACATCCCCCTTTAATCTATCTTCCACTATCTTCCATACAAACAAAAATTTAAATGTTCGTTTGTTATTAACCTATGATCTCCGAAAGTTCTTCACCGATTACTTTGAAACTTTGAGGAATTATTTGCGCTCTCCCAAGAAAGATTTTTATCCAACTTGAAGATACGTAGCCCTCCTAGTGGAAAAGTTATGAATGTTTGAACTTCCGAAGATCTCAGGTTAGTAACAAACGCATCTGTCAAACGAAGCTGACACCGCGGACAGCTAATTAATGATAAATTCTAAAGATGCCTTCCAATGTTACCCCCAATTTAATTAGTTTAGACGTTTTTTCATGCACGGATAATACATCTCAGAAGATGAGTATATACTAACTTCGCTTAAAATTGGTTCTTAAGTGGTGTGCTTATTTATAAAAAAGTGGAAAAATATGAAAAATATGAAAAATATGAAAAATATGAAAAATCACCAAAAAAAAAAAGATAAATTCTTCATTCAATCAATATTGCTTAAATCTGTCTACACAAATTTGAAACCGTTTTCTCAAAATCCTGGAAAAATCAATTTTCCAGCCATTTTTTCTTTTCCAGTTTTCTCAGAAATTACTGAAGTAACACGTACCAAACTTCTATCAGAATTGTATTCAAATAAAAACGATGTATCGTGAAAATTTCAGTTCAATTTCTTTTGTAAATTTTTCAAAATCCAAGAAAAAACCACATTCCGAGGAATTGTTTTCTTTCAGTTTTCTCAAAAATTACCGAACCAATAGTACCAAACTCCTATCAGACTAGTGCTGCGATCATAAATTGAATTGATAATTAATAAGAGTTTATAGCCTATATTATGTTTTAAATGGGGTAACCATTTTGATTCGTAATTGCTGCCCAGGTACTGTAATAATAACGTAAAGACTCCTTTTCGTGAAAATTTCAGGCCTAATATTCTTTCTGTAATTTTCTCAAAACCACGAAAACAAACTTTAGGTGATACATATTATATGTATATACATAATACACTTATATATGTATATATATAAAATATTCATACATACATATAATTACATCATATACCCGTATATTACAAAACAAAAAGTTAGGTCACAATGGGAAAATTTTATCGATAGTTTTTTGTTTTTTTTTCATGAAACGGAAAATTTTCATCATTTCCACCTCCCACCCTTTCATGAGGTCAATTTTAATGCGCCATTTGAAAGGCAACTAAGTGGATAAAAATTAGGTGACAATAGGAAAATGGTATACCAGTCGGTTTCTTCGCTCAAGAAAATCATAATTTTAATCATCTCGCTACTAATAATTTTGCGAGATCAATTTTAATACCTGTGGATGAAAATTACTCGGACAGCCCAGTTCTAAGGGATTCTCTAATAAAACTTTTTCGTTCATTACTTCCCTCCATATTCATTCGGTTTTCATTAAAAATTTGTTCAACTGCTGGACAGGTATAATTATAAAACATGGTTTCCTGATTTTGGCCTTGATGGAGCCATTAGTTGACGTGTCATTTTAAATTTGCCATTTGAAGACAGTGCGTCCACCTCCTCCCAAACTTGCTCAGCTACTGAACACAAAAAATTTTCTGTTCGTGATTTTTGGCATTGCTCTTGACAGGGGAAAAATTACTGGTGTTTGAAGCAATTTTTTCCCAAAAGCTCGCTATTAAATGTTTACTTCCTAGAGAAAGTTCAATCCGTGACTTAGGTAGTTAAAATCGAAAAAATTTTACCCCTAAAATACGTAGTTGGGTGTACGCTTTTTGATTTTAAATTTCAAAGAAAACTTATTAGAAGCGGCGTTTGTGTTGGTAATTACAGGCGTAATTAACGGTTACGCAGTACGTATTTTTGATTTCCTTTATTCTTCAATTCTGAAAATAATATTCGAATTGAAAATAGGGCGATGTACGATATAATTTACAGAAAAAAAAAAAATGGAAAGTGAATGAAAAATACGGCTCATTTTTCCTCTTTTTTTTTCCCTCACTTCTGCTTCGACCAGTTTAAAATTATCCAAAACCATTAACACCGAGACCATAATTATTACCAACCAATCCGTAGAAATATCTGCGTACCGATATAAAAGTTTATAATTGAAGGTATTAACGTAGTGTTGTGTGTCGGAGACGTGTTTGAAAGCTTTGCAACCGGTTTTGTGTTTTTAATGCTCCGTCAAATGCAGTGAAGTAGGGCAGACGAGAGCTGAAACTGAATAGTAATAATCGAAAGAAAGAAAAGCAAGGGAAAAAAAAAAGAGGTATATAAAGTATAGAAATAAAGAAGAAACTTTTTTTACGATCTTCGGTTTTTACCGTGTTAGTTGTTATATTCGTACTTACGATATTATATGTTCGCTGAAAAAAACATAAGTTTATCTGGCTCTGCGTAGGTAATATTCTTTTGTTCTTCGAATGAATAGAAGACAAGAGTCTCATTGGCCATCACCAGATGAGAATACCTTTGTGATCGTTATGAGTTTCGTTTTCGTTTTTTTCTTTTTGCTATTACACCAAAATCACCGTACCTATGTAGGTATCTAATTAGGCCAAAATTGTCGTTTACATTTTTTAAATATTGCTTAGAATTTGCATTAATTAACTTAATTCGAACGCGGTCAGTAATTATGGCAGTTCATCCCCTATTTGCATCAAGTATCTTTTAATATATTCTGCGTTCTCCGAGTCTGTATTATATTGGACTTTTGTTTTTTTTTTTAGCAGACATTTATATTAAGGTAATTTGCCAATGACTGCCACCATTAAGGAAAATTTCGTGCTCTGCAAGTCATAATTCAGAAAGAAATGCCTCGACTGCGATGAAAATTTAATCAGTGAAACACTAAAGTACCTATTTTGAACGTTTAAGTATGTCAAATAGCAGAGCTTTATTACTAATTTCAACTTTATTATGTTTCGTTACAAAAATAGAATCATTTAGTCGATATCACGTGGAGTCATCGGTATAAGCCCCTCGATAGCTCCCACTCTAAAACAATGAGTGAATCTTGCACAATATCAGAAAATTTTTTAAAATCAAAAGAGAAATAATAATAAAAGTATAAGCTTGTGAACGTAGTTATTACTCACTTCTTCAGTCACTTCACGCAAAATTCACAAAAGAATTAATCAATGTTTCGGTCGCCTGCACATAATTCGTAATTATGGCCACATCATAAGTACTTATCATTAAACTTATAAGCCAGCTTTATCATTCACGATGGCATTCCGTATTTCCTGGCTTAATTTTCGAGGTTGTCCATTAACTGTAGTTTAATTATGACGATTATGACTCTATTATTGATTTCATCCAAATAACTATAAGATCGTTACTTTGCAGTTGGCAATTGGAGAATCCTTCAATAAGGTTATTGTATATTTAATTAGGAATATTTTCATCGAAGAGTCGATAGTTGTATTTCGTGTGTCACAGTTACTATATCAAATGATATTCCTTTCGAGTCATCGAATGACATCTCCTCCGTGCAATTATCCGATCGATTATGACGATGTGTTAGTTTAAAATAAAGCCATCAAATAATATTGTTACTACCCACCTCTAAAAATATCTAACTCATAAGGTCAAAACATAACTGCCTAACTTACTGGCAGCCAATATTTTACTGCTTTGCCAGCAGATGCCGCCTAAAACATTTATTAGCGTAGTACTTTCAATTTCTAATATCGTATTAATTTTATCATTTTCGCAAATAACTGGTTACCTGTAACGCCAGAAAATAGGTGTTGGTTCAGAATTTGTTTCCTATTTTTGACGTTGACACTTTACAAAATATTTATTTGAGGAAGACCACAAATAAATATTTATAATTAAATAAAATAAACTTTATAATTTAAACTTGAATGTCCTAGGTATCCACTCACTATGGTGTACCCAAACTTTGTTGAGAGATTTAGACTTCAATTAATTTTCAACGTAAATCTTTTTATAAAATATAATATTTTTCATTTACAACACAGTTAACTCGAACAAATTAAAATAATGAATTGAACAAAATTAAAGAACTGAACATTTTATTCTTCAGAGTTAGAGTTTTTATAATTTAATTTTTACATAGTAAAAAGAAGAAATGGTAAGAAAAAGTGGGATTAGTTTATTATGATTGGTTGTTACCAAAAAGAAGGAGAATTGACGTTTTCCAGTATTAGGCAGATATTTCAATTAAAGTACACGTGTGTGACATTAACTGAGGTCAACCACAATTGTTTTTTTGTATGGAAGACTATTTTCATCGAATTCAGACGATACCATTTCCTGTTAGGTTTGTACTAAGAAGAAGAAGAGTCATAGAAGTGTGAGAAAATAGAAAATAAAACGAATTATTTCGTTTGTGTAAAAATATAGGCGGACATTTAGAAAATGTTCGTCTATATTCGTTACATTACCATCAATATAACAGCTTCTATAATGGGCTTGTAAAAGCCAAAAACGAATTTGTGTCACTAAATATTGAATCTTCAGCGAAAAATTCTTCAAACAGTATAACGTAAATAGACTGATAGAATGGGTACCTATACTAAGACATTGAAAAGTAGTGAAAAACAGACAATCGTTTGATAATGGAAAATCAAAAGAGACACGGATTCTTCAGTCAGTTTAAATTGTGAGAATATCCGTAATTTTAGGGGTAGGCTATAATTATAGGCCCTATTCTTTACAGATAATCGAGCAGTTGGATTCGAATTTTACATTTTTTTCATTTCGTTTGTAATATTCTTGTCAGTTGAGAGATAATTGAAAATAGTTTGGCAGAATAGAAGCAAACAATTCCTCACCTTGGAGGTGAAAAAATTTAATATCGAAGTAAATTTTGTAGTAAGCGCCGTGAATGCAGTCCCGAACGCTACCCGCATTGACTGGAGACGAAATTTCTTGAGATTACTGGGCATACGCCACGGTCTGGAACATCCCTCTACGTACCTAAATGTATTTTAGCAAATAATCATTCAATTTTTTTTTAGATATTTTGAGAGCCTCCCCCAGCTCCCCTCAGAAAGTCCAGACTGAGCAAATTACTCCTTTACCCCTCGATCCAGCTCTGCTAGCCTAAAAAATATGACATCGTAATTTAGAGAAAATATTTATTGATATCAATCGAAATAAATTTTGTTTCGAAGTCTATGCAAAACTAAAAAGAAATTTACGATAAATTAAAAGTGATACTTAGGTACGCATTACTTTCAAATTAACTGATGAGCAGAATCGAATTAAATAAAATTATTCCTCCAATAATCTTCCCCGAATAACAGAAGCTGATTATGGCAAACCTGAAATGTTCTTCGAGGAAGAGAGAATATTAAAAAAAAGAGTAAATCAGTAGGTTAAAGAAAGTTTAGCAAGCGACGAACTCATGAAAAATCTTAGGATTATGCTCTCAAAACTACTGAATAGGCGATGTAACGACAATTTTCGAATAAAAATGACTGAGTTTTAAACTCAAAACACTACGAAAAACTACAATTCACTTTAATCCTACCCAACGTAACATTTGTGAAGTTAGTACACAATAAAATTGTTACCCCTAATTTACATTGCAGACTCGTAGGACTGAGTCCCTTAATGGTAGCTGGTTGTGATAGAAGGGACCATCCAGTAAATCCGGATCAACGAAATAAAGACAAATTTGTGAGCAGAAGAATACAATTAACGAATTTGGTACGATGTGATTTTGAAACAATGGGATCTGATTTACAACGACATACCGAAAGTGGTTCTTCTATAACATATTATCCAATTATGAATATTCGGTGGTATAATCTTATTAGGTGTAGGTGCGTGTCACGAATGTTTGTGATAAGACGTATGGGTGCATGGCAGGAACGTCTGTGTGATGAACATAGAGACGGATATCTGATGCAATAATAATGGGTGTGCCGATTTATGAATATGAATGTTCAGAAGTAGAAAATAATAGGTATATTATTACAGGGAACGAGGCAAAAAAAGAAAAAAAAGAAGAAGAAGAAATACATTTCCAGAGGACCAATAAAAACATATACCTAATAGCCTGCCAGCATGAAATTTACAAACTAAAAAATATTTTTTAAAACTTGTTGAGAATATGCTCCGCATACTGCGGAAATGTTTCATTTTTCTTGAGAGTGTGGTGCGCATAATACAGTACATACACAATGACCTCTTCACTGAGTTTAGTACATTGAATACAGATTATAATTTTACAAATCAAAGAAAATTTATTAGTTAAAATAAAATCTATGCGTAATACGACGAATTTCTTCTCATGGCACAAGTATGTTACATTATTCACTTTCTAAAATTAACTGAAATTTCCAATAATCGGCTGTCATAGTGGAATGCTCATACATAAAAATACCGGTACCTGTGGAGCCAAGGGCACATATAAGTTCGTGGTAAGGGGGTCCACACCTTCTCGTTTGTCTCTTCTGACCCCCAACCAACAACGAAAAATTACCAAAATTGATGAAAATACACAATTTTTAGAGGTCAAGTCTTTTTCTTCTTGACTAAGAGGGGTCCAGACCTCCAGGACCTCCTTATCTGCACCCTTGTTGGGGAAACGTCCAGAAAGGTTACCAGGTAGGAACAGGTGTTACCCAATGGGTGCAGAAAGGTACGTTTGTACTTGGGAAAGTAGTTTTTTCCCCAACTGTGGGAAAATTATTCCCCAACGCAGCAGTCGTAGCATTTTGTAAATTTTCGATCGAAATCATTTTATCACCAATATTTTAGAGTAATTTCCATGTTTTGATAATTTTAACTCACATACGACGAAATTTCACGAATTTTTTCATCACTCTTCGCAAACTTTCTAATTGATCTTAGCGCTCTCGTGCACAGTTCGCAAACTAGGATGAAATCTTCTTCAAATCCACTCACATTGTGTTTACCAGGTAGGGTAAAGGTGAGGTCATCACGTGGTGTGGAACATTTCTGAACGCGTCCCAGGTACCTTCCCTTAATGGTTATTAACTCAAATTTCGCATACCAACGCCAGGTATAAGAGTATACCAGCGCAAAAGCACACCGAGCAGGATGTCGGAAAATGTGTTAAATGGATAATGATTGCAATTTGTTAGCTTTTTTTCACCTTTAATTAATAAAGCTGGCACGAGAAACGGATAATTACACATTCTGTAAAACGGTCATATATACTCGTGTACTGTTCTCAGAATCGACGGGTTATGACACGGTTTTAAAAACAAGCTTTTCTCATTGGGGTAAATATGTATGAATGGGAGCGGGAGAGAAAAGGGGCCATTACCACGTTGTTGGCTGCATTTTTTCATCGCAATTTATTCGGCCTAAATCAGCGCTTCGACGGCGAAATTATAGAGAATAAACATCGAGTAGGTAAATAAAAATTATGGAGGCGAAACGAAAAGAAAAAGAAGCAAAAAATAAGAACAAGAGCGAGAAGAAGAATGAGAAGAGAAAAAAAAAGGTTAATATCTTATTTTTCTTCTGCACATAACGTGTCGTTAATTATTTAATGGCTAAATTAGCCGTAGGGTGTATTTTAGGAGATAAAAATCACCCTTAGATTGGAATAAATTAGTGAAACGCGGGTAGCTACACACTGGTGTCCCCTTGGGACACAACTTTTGCTGTGTTATTTTCGATTCAAACCATTATCGATCCGCCTTATCATTATTGTATTTGCCAGAGAGAGAGAGAGAGAGAGAGAGAGAGAGTACGATATTAGTCTTACCTACGTGCTTGTTTCGTGGCGTACATAAAAATATCTTCGATGGTGGCACTTTTTTCAGGCAGAATATTTTCTTACTCTCCTTTTTCCGAGAAGTGCCTAATTTTTGAAACATTCGAATATTCGAGGATAGGTACGTTCACCCTGCAGTGTAGATTCCAAAAAGATGATACACGTTCGAATATTTTGAAAAAATAGGAAAACATTTTACAGAATAATGTTGGCTAATACGCCAATAAATAAGCTTTCTACGAAAGTGGGTAGGAAACTGAAGAGCTCCAACCAATATCCATCATGTTCTGTCACCGTAAGTGAACAGAAAAATGTTTGAAAATCTTATGTATTTTTACTTTTTTTTTTTTTTTTTTTTTTCAAGTATATGGAAGGTACCACCGTTGTTAAAATTCGAATTTATTACACATATTTACACAAACTCTTCGAATCAAAAACAGAAACAAAACAACGGGCTCAACTCTTACTCAGTTGCAAGTTGTAGTCAGTTCGGATATTTGAAAATAAGCGAGTCCAGTTTGACTTTTGTGAAGTACAGACAGTGGCGCATCTAAGAAAAAAATACAAAATACAAAAATGTTGAAAAGCTCCACCTTAATCACCGGATGCGGGATTTGATAATTTTTATGAGGGTGAAAAGCTTTGATTATTTAGTACCGGATACGCAGTAGCCCTATCTCACCACGGTTGATAGAAAGTGTCAGCATTCTAAAACTCTAAAATGGACGTAGGTTTTCTGGGCATGCGCAGCAGATCTTTTTTCGTCTGTTTTGGTCTCTTGGTCCGGTGAATTTGAAGTTATTTAAATACGTTGACGCGAATCCAGTGAAATCGAGTGAAACTCGTGTCCGTTTTAGGGCTTTAAGTGTGATTGCTGGCACGGATTTCCGTGTTTAACTGGGTATCCGGCGCTAAAAGATCGAAGGTTACATAGGATCAAGGCGTTTTTTAGCAAATGAAGCAGGCGAATTTCGCTAAGCTAGCAACTGTCGATTCTGTCGCAGAGTCCAAAGAAGAAAGACTCCGTAATGGCATAGTTGCAAGAGAGAACCAGCATCAGGTAGAGATGGTAAATATCGAAAAGTTTCGTTATTGATATTTTCGATAATTCCGATAGTACCTATCCCGTCTTCATTACTTTCGGTTAAATTCATGAAAAAATATAGGCAACTAAAACAGTGTAAAAACACACCAAAAAAAACAACTAAATGCTAGTAATTTTGTGTTTTAGGTACCGAGAAAAAAAAACAATAGTCGAACAGATGGCAAATTTGGTTAAATTATCGTGTAAACTATTGAAAGAAAAACTATAGAAAAGAAAAATCGTCGATATCGAAAACCATATCGATAGTTTTCGATATTGTGCCGCCTCCAGCATCAAGCAGTTACAGTCGCCAAGGAGGACGAAATAATGATCTGATGTGAGTACATAAATCATCAACGGAGAACGGACGTTAGTTGTCTTCAACAGTTTAATGTTCAATATTGAGCATTTGTACCATTCTCGTTGAGTGCCAGATATCCGTATTTACTCGGTTACGGTGAGGACGGATCGAGTGTTTTCAGAGTTGGGTGATGGCACGATGATGTGAGAGATAGTGCAGCCAATACCTATCTGACTGTTTTGAGTGAGTGTATTATTACAGCTGGAGTAAACTTGTCACAAAATTTGAACTCGGAGATTTGTAAGTATTAAATGCGGTTCCTGGACAGTCTCCCGAATCCGTTTTCTCGAAAACCGTTTTCCAGAATAAAAAATTTTCCTAATTGTTTTTTCTCGAATACCTACAAAAATACCGATTGTTCAACACTCGAAAGTCTTTTGTTTTTTTTATTAATTTTTCTGTATTTAATTTTTAATACTTACAAATGTCACACTGTTGAACCGAAACAATATTGATAATACATATCCGTGAAAACCATCTTTGGTGATATCGAAATTATTGTTACACAATTTTTCAGTGGCTTTTCAGTTTTTTGCGCAAAAAATTTCATAACCGGTAAGTATAAAAGGCATATGTCTATACTCGTAGTCCGGTGAAACATTATAAAAAACAAAAATTAACACACTAAAATTAAATATTCGGAGTTGTTGGGTAGGTCCCCCAGGGTAACATACTGAATGACTAACAGTTGAACCCTTAAGCCTTTTGCAATTTTGAAGACTGGGTTTCACGTTTTTATCTGCGAATTTTATTTTTATGATAAAAATAGTTCAGTAAAAAATCAAACAAAATTGTTACGATACACATTTTTATTTATTTATATAAAATTTTAACCAAGACTGAGTAGAGTGTATAGTACGCATCAGTATTGCTTTGTGAGAACGAGTGAGCAATACAGGAGGAGGGGATAATGAGAGGTCATGAAAGAGGGCTGAATGTGTAGAAACTACGTATTAGATTTACTAATTATCTAAATAGTATGATAATTAGGAGTTGTATTTACCATAACTTACATAATTATAATGTTACTGAACATGTTCACTGAAGAATGGTTATTTTCAAGACTCTAGAGGAGAAGAGGGCGTGGAAAAAAAAAAAAACTGCATAAAACTTTTTTTTTATAAAATTTTATGCTGAACTATTTTTTACTGTAGTACTATTTTTATCACAAAATTGAAAATTGAGGAAGAAAACGTGAAAAACTTATTTTTGGCTGTAAACCCCCACTCCGAAAAATTTAAAAAGGCCTAGAGGGTGCAAATTTTAATATGTTACTCTAGAGGACCCCTCCAATAACCTTATATGGTTAAAAATTGTTTGCTATATCTTTTTTTTCCATTTTGATGCTCAGTTAATCGAATTAGTAGGTATGGAGAGTGATTAGGTGAGGGGAGTCATTTTTTTTATGAAGTACCTACGCCTGTATTTTCATCTTTGGGTATAAAAATGAAGTATCCAGCACAGTTTCTTTTGGATTATTTTTGTCATCTCATTTTTTCTTTTTTAATCGAATTATGAAGCAAGTATTGTTTGCGATATGCCGAAGGTATTAAATTAATTTATATTCCACGGTAACAAAAAACTCGATGTCCATGTGGAAAAATTATTATTTGGCAAAAAAATTTTAGAAAAATTTTCAATTCAAAATGGAGAAAATGATCCAGAATGTAAATACGACCCAAACGTTTTAGATTGGTTGGTTGGTTGCTATAATTATGTTTATGTGTCAGTTGTTGTGAGGTGGTCAGCTGAAATTCAACAATGTTAGATGTACTCCTTTATGAAACAAAAATAGGAGGTACGTCCGTACTGAGCCTTAGGTAAAATATTGAATCCTCGTCTTGGTGTATATTTCTCTACGTATAATATCTTCAATAGCCAAAAATATTACTATCTTTAAGAGCGCGTAGGTACATATTATTTGAAATGCGTTTTGAAATAAAAACATTCAGAGTTTTCGCCTAAATGTCATTTCGCATACGAATGCAGTTTTTCAGCTACAGTGTTCCGTTCTTTTGATAACTTTTAATTTTTGGTTATTATATATATCTAATTTCATCCTGAAAATTTCAATTAACAAAAAAAGTAATTTGTGCTATTTTTGAATCAATGCACTTTTTCATCATCTTTTCATCATGTTCCTTATAATTAGCGTAGCGACATACCATCGATACCGTATATACATTTTCATCTGCTAATATTATTGGCTCTGTAGCCCAAAATCGGATATGTTGTCAGTTTTATAAGTCGGTGAAATATAAAGGTTTCAAAACAATTTTGTCCAAAAATCATTCATACCTATCTCTAGAAAAAATGCTGCTAACAAAGTGAAATCGTTTGCAGGTCATAAAAAGTGAACTTAGTAATCCGAACGGCAAATTCATTGTAAATGGGTAAAAGATCACTTAAGGATGGTTTAAATTCACTTTCTCTATTCCCTTATCCTAATCTGTATTCTGTAAAGTTGGAAAATTTCAACTTTTAGAAAATAAATCAAAAGAAAAAACCATTACACCTTTTTGAATGCCTATAAGCAGGTGCATAAAGTAAAAACCGATGCACAAAGAATTTACAGACTGTGTATAAAGTAACGCATGCGCACAAGACGATACATAAAGTGAAAAACGATGCGTAAAGAATTAGGTATCATTAGGTTTGCATTATTTTAAACTCGTCTTCTTTATATACCGTCGAGGTGCACGTAATCGTCTACTTTATTGACTGGTGTTGTAAAAACGATTTTTTCAAGTCGCTATTCTTTAGACTGAGATTATAATCACTGCTTTCTCTTAGTCGAGGAGCATTTAAAATTTACGTTGGTAACCAATTAACGAAAAATAATATTATTTTGGAGTATCGTGTATCTGGTACACTCGATGAATGTAGGCTGCATTTTCGAGCTTGCTCTTATTCAAAAATTCTAAAGAATTCAAATTTCTTTTCGGCCGTATTCGCTAAATTTTGGGTGGTGGTTTTCCTCGCATCGATTCAGTTAAACGAGACGAAAAAAAACCCTTATACTCGGGGCGGTAAAAAGGAAAAATGAAAAAAAAAATTGCAAAAATATCTCGTGTATGGATGATGACAAAATTAGTTGCAGACGTCTTGTTCGATGTAAAAAAAGAAAATGATTGATTACATTCGCCTAAAACGATTTATAGACGAATCGTGTTTAACAGTTTTGTTATAAAAAAGAAGATAAAAAAAGGAAAAAAAGGGCGTATTTAAGTACTAACTCATTAATTTTTATTTCCTCTTTGAAGACAAGGAGAAAAAAAAATTAATACCATATATTTATAAGGCATTAACAACGCATCTAAAGGAAACCCGTTACCTCTAACCAATAAATATAAATACTTCTAATCGATATACGTCAACTCAGGTTGAAAGAACAATTTCCTACCACTCTTGGACAATCCTTTCTCCATATTTATCAATGTAATATAGGTAGCCTAGGTTTATTGAATGAAAGGGTGTTGCAATTAGTCAGATTATTCATTGAAGTGAAAAAAAGATTAACGAACGTTTTTTTAAAATTAGAATTTTTCAAATTTCTGAAGCATATTTCACTCAGCTAAGTATAAAAATTTTAAGAATGACGTGGTTTCCAGAAAAATCCATTTTTTTGCAGATTTTTTTATATTTACCATAATTTATCAAGGTAATGAGAAATCACAGCGTTTTCACGCCACAAACCGATTATTGTCCATCCATTTCTTAAAGAAAATTTTATACGTCTTGTGATTGTGCCGACTTCTCCTACGAAGAAGAGGAAATTTTGATGTGGGTAGGCTTAACTATACTACCAATGAGATTGTATTTGAGTTTTACCAGGGACAATACGAGTTGTGCAACTGACTGTTTGCTGTTTGACAAAAATTGGTTAAAAGTTGTGTGTGGTATACCAGATATGGATGGCAGAAAAACAATTTAATTATTTTAAAACACTCTATAATAAGTAAGTCTAACTGACAATAAGTTGCTAAACTACGTAAGTGTAAGGTACTTGAAATTCCTCCACTCAGTGCGCTGTTGAATCATTGCATCTAACTCAAGGAGTCTACCTCAGGTGTTTATTATTTGCATTCACTACATTATGCCGGGGAGAGAATTTTGTATTTTATTTTTATTATAACCATAACATATGTATGTAAGGTATACAGGAGCATACAGCTTCAATACGTGCTATGATATTTCAGCGTTAGAGTGGGGGTTACTTAAATTTGGTTTACGTGTGTTGAGAGTGTTGTGGCGGCCGGTCTCCAACGAGGAACCATTTGGTTACAAGGCTGAGGGGGTTTACTTGGGTTTGATATGCCTGTGCTAGATGGTGGTGGTTAGAAACGTTTGAGGCCTCTACTTTCAAACTAGGTGCCTTTTGGATGAAGGGCCAAGCACTTAACAGTTACGCCAATCAGAGTTCGAGCAGAACATTGCCACTCGAATAAATTCTCCCAGTTCCACAAGAGCTGCACCTTCGTAAGACTTATTGTCACGAATAACTGACACATCATTTAATCAAGATGATGATGATGATGCTTGTAGAACATAAAATCTTAATGAA
This sequence comes from Ericerus pela, assembly GCA_011428145.1. Lineage (NCBI taxonomy): Eukaryota > Metazoa > Arthropoda > Insecta > Hemiptera > Coccidae > Ericerus > Ericerus pela. The sequence goes on from WOFM01000467.1 coordinate 588,488, forward strand.
GTACAGAAAAAATAAGGCAAAAGTGAACATAATAGGCTAAAAATGATGCGTTTAGGGCAACAATCAGGAATCGAGTGAGCTGTACTTTATAGATTGTAGTTAATTCAACAAGACCTATGTTATCACCTCTAAGTAAGAAATTTGTGAGAAAATACAAAAAAGTGCATATCTACATCAGTTTCTCACTGAATACGTAATACGTACAGTTTTAAATCCTCAAAAATGTTTATGAAAAGTGAGTGTGAAAGATGGTATGAGTAAGAAACCTACTAAAAATTATGTAGGTAGGTACATTTTCTCGGAAGTAGGTGAACATCGCTCTTCATAAGGTTACTAAACATTACTCAAATAAAAACCATAAAAATTTATTGGGCTATCTCAAATGCCACAGGTGAATTTAGATCTTGGAAGACTTTTTAAGAAGAAACATCTGCATCAGAAAAACAAGTTCTAAGGATTGTCATTTTTTGTGAAATAATAATTTTGCTCACCTCATCAGCACCAGTGTCAACATGATGTCAAGAAATATGTCTATGAACGATTGTAATACATTTTAGGATCGAAACTACTATTGATTTTTAAGAGAGCTCGAGTCTATTACCTGATATTTACTCTAATTGCACAACTTGAGGAGCAAATATTTGAATTCAAGCCCATGATAACGTCATATACAAACTCACTCTCTCACTGCAACTGTAACTGACTTTCAATGCAAATATAAATTTACAGGATTCTCATTTGTCACCATAACTTCGTGACCATTGGGTTCGCAAATTTTTTTAACACAATTTTTTACTAAAAATTATGGTGTAAGGGACCCCTGCTCCGCTTACTTGATGGAGCCTTGTCTCCTCACCATTGGGATGGGTTACTTGTAATTGACTCATCCTTGTACTATAGGTGAAATTTATAATAAATTGAAATTGAAATTGAAGTAAATTGTAATTATAAATGAACTTCTTTTGGCCACGATTGAATAGATTCGAACATTGTTGAATAGAATTAGTTTTCAACATACCAGTAGGTAACCTCGAATGATTTAAAATTTCTTTTGAAAGAAAATACTCGAATGAATGTTAAAAATCTGTACATACATAATTATATTATAAAATTCTACATGCTAAAAACTGTTGGAAACACTGACACTCCAGAACCACTGAACGGATTTGCATGACATTTTCAAAAAAAAAATTATTTTATTTCATGAAAGATATGTTGGCATCAAAGAAGTCCGTAGCACCCCTGGGGGCAAAGTCACAAATTTTTACATAGGTACCGAAAAATAGAAAACGGACAAAACATTTTTTGAACCGAACGAAAAGTAGAAAAGAGAATAGAAAAAAAATATTTCCCTTTTCTTTTTTCATCCCTTGACGACTATTAGTTTGTGAGGTGGACATAATTCTCACTTTGTCTTACTCTGTTAAGTTGTCTTTTACATCGGGTTTCATTTGAGAAACTGCGGGGAACAACTCACGTTGGAGTAATATAACGACGAATAATAAAGTAAAAACCATCGAAACAGTCATAAACTAATATTATAATTCGTCGATTAATAACTCGAGAAAATTTGAAAGAAGCATAACAAGACTTGGGTACACCTGGCCACTCTCTTCTCACTCACCAACATCTCTTGAATAAAACGAACGCTGCACTCTGTCAAACTGCAGCTATTGAACAAACAGAAAAACTGCCAGTCTACACAATAGCCTCTCAAATTTTCCAACCAATGTAGATGTTACTTCATATCAAATAGGTACCTGGCTACCTACCGACCTAATGTCTTGTCTAACAGCTACCTGTCTATCGAAAAAACTTTAAGATAGGTAACTAATATTATAAGTGATAATTAATTTAGTGTAAATACCTAACCCCGGTCGCTGTATGAGTGACACATAGAAAAAAAAAAGATTTCACTTTTACCCCACTTCCTATTTTAAAACTTAATTCTCTTCGATTTCATATACCAGGAGGATGTACCTACTGAAAAAGATTTATCTCCAGTATTAAGTCTTCAAACGAGAGAGACAGAGGGAGAGAGATGAACATAAAGGAAATAAATTTTTGTTTTCCGTACCAATAAGATGTATACACCACTGAGTGGGTACCTACAATTTTCTCGGTCGCCTTTTTTCTACTCGATGAAGTATAGCTAACCTATACGCGTATAAAAGTGCTATGTAAACGATTTCGACTTTACTGCATTTTGCTTTTGATACCTGCAGCACTCACGAGAGTACCTATCTTCGTACCTACGAACGTGAGAGAAGCACAAAAACAGTAAATAAAAAATAAAAAATAAAAAGCAAAATTATAATAATCTACACCATCTATAGCAATACAATTTCTTTCATTACAGGCGTAATAAAATGCGAGTTTATAATCGAAAATTATAAGCATTTATTTGAATAGCTGCAACAGCAGCGGTACCCATCTTTCATTTTGTGTGTTCTAGCCCCAGTCGGAGAGTTGTAGTGAATGGGATTTTTTTTTTTTTTCGTCTTCTTTCTTTTTTTTAATTAACATGAATATATTGGCGGCTTTACGTCGTTGCAAAGTAGGTCATTAACTTTCATCAGTCAGTTTTCGCTTTCGTTTTTGTTCTTCATTTCGAGAAAAAAAAAACAAAAAAGTCAAAAAAAAACTATTGCATATGCTATGTAATGTGTAATGAGTAGGCCATAGGAAATTGAAAAAAAAAAGAAAGAAAGATAGAAAGAAAACAAAAAATTATTCCAAGTAATTAGAATAAGGCGAATGGGGAATTTCGATTGCGTTTTTCGATGGGTAAATGTAATTAAAAAAATAAAAATAAGACAAAACTTAGGTATGGGTATGCCGAAGTCAGCGAGAAAAATGAAGAAAAATCTTCGAAGAGGTCGGCGAAAAAAACGAAAAAAAAAAAAAAGTATTCAAATTTCTCTATTGACGTAGAATGTTGTGGCGATGTATGTCAGGTGTAAATGGCTTCCACAAACCAGTAATGAAAAAAACAATGGGTAAACTCGTAAATATGCGGTCGAGTTGAATGAAAATTAATACGCCCAGGTCTGAAATTATCAATTTTCTTCTTTGATGTGTGCGAAAATATTTTTATGAGCGTCGAATAGGCCTGTGAATGTACGCAGCTTTACTGGTAGCGTGCACTTTGACTGAAATTCATGGAAGATTCGAATAGCTAGCCTACTTATCGCTTACTAGAATAATTTCAGGCATAAGTAATAATTCGGCAGAGGATTTATATGTTCGAGCATGTTTTTTTCTGTCATTGTTGCCAAAGATCAGATAAATAAGTTTAGCGTTTCAGACCATTTCGAGTGAAATGAGCCTCATTTGTTTGACCATATTTTGAATATTTTTTTTCTTTAAAAATAGTTTTACATATTTAACCATTATTTCATCGTTTTAATTGGTTCGTAAAATATTTACAATTTTTTTTTTTTTTTTTGGAATGGATTTACAAAGTTGGTTGGAATTTTGATAAAGTGAAATTCAAATTGATTCTCTGCAGCATCTATAATTAATGTACCTAAGTGATGTATTGGGTGAAAATGAATATGGGGACAGAGGTGGGCAAGATCATCAAACACGGGTACTTATCAATTTCTAAAGAAGTGACAAATTATTCTCCAGGGAATCTTCCAAATCAGGATCACAGATCATCTTTGAAAAAACTGAATCAATTCAGATGATTTGCACGGATCCTGCGGATGTTTGAAAACTAAAATTGTTTCATCAATTTCAAAAAAATAAATGAACAATCCTTCAACAGTATATTGGTTACAAAATAGTTCACGACAATTGTATGTTTTAAAAATGTGTAATATTTGAATAATTATAAGAGTGTATGTCGACTTGACATATTGTGTTACTAGATTAGATGAATGAAATTAATCAAATGAATTAGTACAGAACATCAAACTAATAACTAAAGGTAAGAGTTCGAGTGATTTGAATCAGTTGTTGTTGGAGATATGAAGTTGATTGGGTGTTTAGGAAAAATTTAATTGGGATAAAACCAACGAAATATAAAAGAAATGACGTAATTACAGTAGGAGTGTACAAGAAATTGGTGAAAATTAGAATTATTGTAGAATATTGAAATATGTTTGTGGGAAAAGTGACATCATTACTATAGATAGAAACAGTTTGGTGAAAGAAAATTGTGATGTCACCAGACAGGTTCGGACTTGACTAAAATGCCGCGAGTAAATGGTAGAATAAATGTACGAAAATATAATGAAATGGTGTATGAGTTTAGGAAAATACGAATTTAGGAGAGATATATGGATTTATAGTAAATGATGTGAAAATATCATTACAAATTCTCAAGTACATTCTTTATTTTCCATGTTTTTTTGTATTTTTCTTCTAGAAAATATGAAAAAACGGATCCTGAGAAATGTATCCTAATAGATACTTTGGATACTTTCTCAGAAAGTGATTCGAATCACGGATTACTGATCCATCAAATAAAATTTATTCAAGTTTTGGATTACGGATCATGAAAAGGATCCATGATCCGAATGAATAGTTTGGATCCTGCCCTCTCCTGATAGCGATACGTTTTAATTTTTTTATAATACATGATCAGAAAGGCAATGTTCGTGAAAAGTAGCGCTTATCATTGCTGATTGATGTAACCTCAATGTAAAGTGATTTTCCATTAACCGGGAATTTTTATTTTTATGAAAAATTCGCTGGTCTGAATAAGATTTGAACCTGCAACCTCTGCGTTACCAACGTGTCATAATACCAACTATACGACAAATGCTATTTGAAAGAAGGTACCGGTAGTCAATATGGGTATATTTAATTATTTTTATTATTTTCTTCTTTGAAATTGCCAACTGTGGCGCTTCTTCTACATTACATTGCTTCTCCCTCTGTCATTGTCACCCAGCACCAAGGCCGAGTGAACACGGTACTGCATTTTAGGTGGTGGTGGTAGAGGGAGGTTTTAGGTATTCAGTCAGTATGGATGTTCGAATCCCCATGCCGCCTAAATACCTAAAGTGGTGACCTCGATGTGATTTGAGAGATGGCTGACAATGCCATCTCTTGGACACATGCACAGCCTGTGGCAGTTTGTCACACCACCATTGCTGAAACGTGATGGCACTGTAGGGTGTGTGTCATTGGGTGGTGATGATGGTGGGCATCACCACACACCAGCGTACATACCTACCTGCAGGCGCCTTCGTATCAGTGGTTGTATTACACTCCGCTATACTCGGGGGAGTGGTGTGGTGGCTACCACACATTGTCAGCTTCTTCTACATTGCTTCTCCCTCTGTCATCGTCATCTACGCAGTCGAGTGAACACGGTGCTGCATTTTAAGTGGCATTGGCAGAGGAAGATTTTAGGTATTCAGTCGGTACGGGAGTTCGAATCCCCATGCCACCTGAATACCTAAACTAACAATTAGTAGTTACTAATGGTTCTGTTCCCATGATTTCGTTGCTTTCTGATCATCGATTATAAAAAATATCTTCCTCAACAATGGCTCAGAAATTGCTCACTCGCTACGCTTGTTTTGCAAACTTGCCCTCGCAGGTAAACCCTCACTTTCAAACCTTGGTGTGTAATAATTATGCTATTATTTTATATTTTATAATTTTCATTTTTTATATTGATATTTTATAAAATTACAATAGATTTTAAATTCTTTTTATTTTTATGATCATTTTTGAAAGACCAGGAACAGTCTATTTGATAATTAACTCAGATGCGAATTCTATGGATTAAACCCTGTAAAATGACACCCACATTAGATGAGCATAATTATTTAGGTATATTTTGTTTTTTCAAGACTTTTTTTGAGCATATTCATCTGTGAAAAGAGCATAATAATGTGGTCATATTTCTCATTTTTTGACCACATTATAAGGTTGCACTGGAAAAACGACGCCTTACACCGTCTGTTTTTAAAACGATATAAATTTGAGAAAAATCACTTATTTTGAAATAGGTACTCGAAAGTGAAATTGTGAGATAAATTTCCTTCTAGTGGTCTATAAATGGGTACAATGAAAAGAATTTGTGGCCAGAAAAACCACAACTCTCGGTAAAAATTTGATGGATTCAACAAGTTTTAACCTAGGTTCCAAAAATCTTCGATGCCTAAAGCTACGTAATTCATCGAATTCTGGTACCTACTTACCTATCTACTTGAAGTTATGTTATAGAAAAAAAACAACCAAAAAGTAGCGTTCATGTTTCTGTGATTTTGCCTACGACTTTTCCCACTCCTACGAGCAACAAAAATTCAGTTCTTCAACGAGGAATCGTTCGAAAAAATGGATAATTTTGTATTTGTGCGGCTGCGCTTATTATAATATGGGTGGTTCAAACGCTTCCACAACCAGCCAATTCTTTGTTTCAAACGGCTTTCCATTTAATTCTCCGAACACGAAATTTTTTGCCCCCCCCCGAGCACTTCGGTAACATTATTTCAGCACAAATCATAAAATATCTCTCTCTGCCAGGAGAGGGGGGAGGGGAGGAGAAAATCGTGTACCTTTCCCAAATAGATAATGATCACGATCGGAAGATATGATAGTAATTGAGCGATGAAAAAACAGGTTAGAAGTAAGTAAGTATATAGTTTTAATGAGAATACGTTGACCGATCTAATCGATTAACAAAAAGAATAAGGCTAAAAGAAAAAAAAAAACACAAAAAAAACACTCTATACGTACATACTTAGGTATACCCCTACATTTAATATTTATAACTATCGGTAAACTTTCTTCTCATAAATTAATAGTTTTTTTTTTATGACAGGCTCGTATCATTTATCCATCATTTTTAGTGGGACACTATCGAATCGATCGAATCGTACCGATTTAATATTTTCTGCGATTCCGTTTTTGCATGCAAAGTATGTTATTAAGAATGAAAAAAAAAAAAAAAAAAAAAAACAAACAAACAAACAGAAAACAGAGAACAAGACTTTTTTTTTACGATATGAAAGTTTGCCAGAAGAATAATATTGTTAAGTAGGTATTTACGTATCAGAAATGAAAAAATTCACATAGATAGGTGCCGTATGCTCACCAACGTTATTCATTTTGAAGAGATACCTATGCCGTAGATCAGATATTAATTTAATAATGCAGGCAGCCTATACTCGTTCGGAAATTTATTCGAAAGTGAAAATAGTTTGTAATAGACGGACAGTCCAGTTGTCGAGATTTACTCGGCTCGAAAGTGAAGAATATCATATTTCCTTCGAATTACAGCCTGCAGGTTCGAATAAAGTTCTACAGTCGTCGTGATCCGGGGTACGAAAAGGTGTGTGTGATACGAGAATGAGGGGGTGACGCTCACGCCAGTAATTTCATAAGTGAGCCATTAGGGTACTACAAATGAACACCAGATGGGAGTTGACGTGGTAATTGCCTTTTTCGAGGAGGGAAAGGAGTCGCGACTCAGGACTCCGTCATTTTTCATTTAAGGATACAAAAATAACTTCCATAATAATATGGTGGATTTTGTTTCAACAATAACAACGAACGTGCCGTCGAATTCGAATAGGGTTGGTAGAGGTGAACAACTCTTACGTATAGGCTAATTCCTAATTAGAATCAACCCGCTGTCATATTGTATTTCGCGAAAGGCCGAAAATAATTATTCGGCGCACCGCGCAAGACTGGACCTGAACTGGATAGTCAACGTTAGGCGTTCGTTTTGGATCCGCATTTACGCCGTAGGTACCACCCTTTGACCAAAGTAGCCTCAGACTGTGTAGGTGACTGCTGAGGAATAATTTTAGAACCGCGCGCACGTAAGCCGCGTGAGTACGGGTCGACCCATCGCCCCCCAAAGGGCAATCAAAATATACGATGATGAGAGAGAGGCGATGCACGTATACTGTAGGATTGTTCGCAAGTACGGACTACGGATAGAGCGTGAGCATAGTACCTATTATAGAGAAATTTCTCAAGACGACGAGCTGAGCCGTGTGAGAAAATCACGTCGATAGCCGTCCAATCAGAACGAACGAAAGGCCCGGGAGACACAGCGTAGAAAGTGCATCTGCATTTCTACACTACCTGTGCGCCGGAAACCGAATGGTACATCGCAATTATTTTATCTTCTCGAAAATATTAAGGTTAAAAAAAAATAAGTAGAGAACTAGGCTTGGTAGGTACAGGTAGGCAGTAATTATACATTATTCTTCTTGGAAGTAGACTTTGACTCGACCTTTGTTGCCAATACGACGAGACTGAATACAGGTACCTCGCATATTACAGCACTTCCGAATTTTTTCTGCCCACGTTCGCCAGGTTTTTGAGGGTTTATCTCGTCACCGCACCTTAGTTTTGCCTCTAATGCACAAACTCGCGTATTTCTTCAACGATCAAACAATTAAAAGGTTCGACCTGCGACAAATCAGAATGTTGCCAAAGGATTTCTTCATCCGAATACTCTTCAAAGCTAATTGTCACGTTCAGAAAAGTAGAATGAACTTGTGGAAAATATTTACATAAATATTCTCGTCCCTAATTTGACTTACCATTTATTCGAAAATTGCAGGTCATATAACGTAGCCTCCATCCAAAGGTCTCATTTTTAGTTTATGGAAAAGTTGACGAGAGTCGTCTAAGTTATTCGGGTCTCCCTAATGGTCATGCAACTTGGTACTCTTTGATTTTGATCCAACCTCCTTATAAACCGTCAAAAAGAAAATTTTGTATTATTTGTGTGAGATGTTACTATTCGTATCGTCATCAGTGAATTCAAAGTTATCTGCAAAATATCAGCAATACCCTGGAAAACCAAACATTTACAGTCAATAATATCGAATTTTTTTCCGCACTGTTACCAATTTTTTGGGGAAAACTAACTTTAAAAAGAAATCTACATATTTTTTTATTTTAAGTAAAAAAAAAATCAACTCAATATTACCAAAAACTTCCATCCAGTTCGACCTCGAGATTAGTGATCTCAAGAACCGAAGAGCCGGGTGAAATAATGTCGTAGAAGTGAAAATAAAAAGATGTGCTAAAATAACTTCGGCGTTATTAATTAGTTTCCTAACATTCGTACCAACAACCAGATTGGAACCAAAGTTGTCGCAAATATTTTTCATAATCATCGGGGAACGTATGGCCCCATTTTCGCGACTACTCATACTACTTGAGGCAGAACGGTGTTGAGATCTTACCAAGTTTATCAGAAAAGTCGCATAAAATCGCAAATAACTCTCAAAAACCAAAAAACCGGTTAAAGACAAGCTTAATAAATTGAGAGAAATCAAAAAGCTCATCTACGGAGCTTTGCTAAATTTAAATCTTATTGGAAAAAAACTGTATTCGGTTTCAGCTCAATAATAAATTACCGAAAATTAAAGCAAATTTGGATATCATACTTTCGATTCACGTACAATTTTACAGAATAGCTTTTTAAATGCAGCCTAAATTCTATCTATGCGCCAGATTTCAGCCACATCGAATGAAAATGTCAAAATTTTTCAAGATTTTCCCGAAATTGAAGGCTTTCCGTCGGTTTTTCATTTGCCTCCTTGGCACCTACCGATCATTTCACATATTTTTCATATCGAAGTCGGCTACAACGCATTCGAAACTTTTCACAACTGCACCAGATAAATTTTTTTAGCTACAAAATTCACATTCTCCCACGGGAGCCCCTCTCTCCACAGTTTTTGCTAGAAAACTTGCCCTTTCGTCGTCGGTTATAGTTATCCACCCTTTGTAGGTGGAAATGTTCGCTGCGACGTAAACATTTTGTTGCCAAGTCACCGTCCTTTATGCCTATAATGGCATCTTTATGTCCTTCACGCTGACCACCACACTCACCCGAATTCACTCGGTCCACTTCCATCCAAGTTTCGTTAAACCAACTTTCAGGCTGTACGCACGCAAAGCTGAGAGTATTCGACGTAACCTCCGCCAGTCACCTTTAGTGTGGAACGTCGAATTTTACAAAATAAGTACACGAGTAAATAAACTCATCAGATTTAATATATCCACGAATAAATAATCTTAGTTTTTGAATATTATTTCCATCAATAATAATAATAATAATAAGGATATTTATTAATAATAAAATCTATACCTACGTGCTAATTTCGGTCGCCTCTCATTGGTTCGTTTTGTGGAAATAATAGAAAAGTGGAATGACCTCATCTTGCGTTCATACCTAAACACTTACCTGTATGTCAACAATAACATATCGCAAAAAATATTTTCACAATTTACACCGAAGAAATAGGTAGGTACCTCCTATACCTAGGCACGTTTGAAGTAAGAAAAAAATAAATAGCAGGTTTTCGCTGGAAAACCTGCTAAAACAAAAAAAAAAACAAAAAGCGTTTGGAAACTGGTTAACCTTTGGACATCGAATACTACTCAATATCGCTTCTATTATTTCCACTTTCTTTCTTCGTTATCATTATTTATTGGCTTGTCCAGAATAACGGATCAGCTATATTTGTTTCCTGCAGCCGCTGGATATTTCCTTGTTTGTCGGCAGCAATGCATTTGCCACAGAAAAATCTGGTTGAATATATACTCGATTTGTGTTCTGTTTAGGTGAGGGGAGGGGGCTAATCGGGTCATATCTCCTGCGTCTGGATTTCAGGAGTGCCAAAGTTAAGCAGAATAAGACGAGCAGATCATTCTGTAACACAAATAAAAAATATATTTATAATAATGATAATTAACGTCGAATTTGTAGTAATTTATTTCAAAGGAAAAGCGTGTCCATTTTACACAGTAGGAAGCTAGGAACCTATACTTATTTTAGTTTTGAAATGAGAAAATTTTCAAGGAACTTCAAAAAGGTACGGTTGATAATTGAATCAAAGCTATTTCCTATAATTAGTTACGTATAGGGCGTTCTGGGAAAGGCTGCTACTCATTAAAATGAGGAAAAAAGTTCCTCATATTCTCCTTTGTTTCGAGTTACACGCTCTCAAAATTTCAGTTGATTTTCTGCAGCAAAATCAAACGAGAAAATTGGAAAAATTCGTCGAATTTAATTATTGGTTATACGTAATATTATGTAAAATCTTGGCATGTCCGTTGAATACATTTTGACCAACTGCCGATCTTTAATAATTGAAATTTGCATGTCAAAAATACATGGCTGCGTGATAAGTTGCCGGCTGCGACTTCTTGTCGGGCGATTTATTCAGAATGCATTATTTAGACTACGTGAGTGCTGAATATCGTCTGTTAAGTCAAGAGAACCTTTTTTATTATGCTCGATGTGTACAACAAGACACCATCATGAAAAAATAAATACGAAGAATTTTTTTAATTTTCTCATTTGAGTTGGCTGTGGAAATTAACTGAAATTTTGACAGTTTAAAACAGCGAAACAAAGTGCGTTTATTACCGGGAACGTTATTTTATTATTTTCTTGAGCACTAATATGCCAACAGTTACTAAATTGAGGCGAACCTCTTATAGGGACACGCTGTGTAAGTACGCTTTCAGTCTCCTTTTTTGTTGTTACCTTGGTGCACTCTGCGTTCTCTTCAGGCAGTGTTCTCGACAGATTTATCTCTTTAGAATTTTATTCTTCTCTCAAAATACTTACCATACCCACTTATTTTCATTTCCAATATTTTTTTTGGTCCGTTTATCCAGTTTGCTAGTTTTTGATAAAAACCAGTTGCTGTCGCGTGTTGCATCGGCCATTGAGATGGGAAGGTAATTAATTACGTAGGTAGCTATTTTGCCAATTTTGGTGAAAGGTGATCTTTGAAGAGTCCGGAAATGAAACAAAAGAGTCTATCTCAAAAAAACATTAATATGTTAAATTTTTTATTACTTAATAAAATAAAGTGCAAAATTTTCAACCTTGAATACGTTAAGCTTCACGGTATTGGGGCACGTTTTAAAACAGTTTAAAAATTTTCCGATATCAACTATCGATAATGTGGGTGTGCAAAGACAAAATTATTGCTAGGCATTGAAAAAAATGAAAGGCCGAAGAAAAATCAGTGAAAAATACGAAAAATAATGAAAATTGAAAGTAGGTATACAAAAACGACGCAAAGACCATTGGGTAGAATTGATAGGTAACTAACTTTAGAAAGAACCGGTTCCGAACTGAAACTTTCGAACTTAATTACGGCTCTCAGAATAAAAATTTCGAAACGAAACTTGACAGAAACCATCTAAAGATAAGTATCCTATATGAGACTGAAATTGTGTGAAAATCTGTCCATTGGGGGTGTGATGCTGCGACAAAAAAAAAATCAACTTCAATTTACCATACAGATGTACAAAAAACTATGTGATAGTGCAGGGAATTGTTCGATTCCTCAAAAAAAAATCAGAAATTTTCCGTATTATTATTATTTATTAACATTTTTTTTTTCAAACTAGTTATTCGGTTTGGTGTAAAGTTCAGCAAAAAATAATTGTAATAAATGTAAAAAAATTTTATCATCATACAATAATAATGTTGTATTTAAAGAAAATTTTATAAACGAAGTCTTGAATAAAATTTAATTTTTTCTTTACAAAAAATATCGTGAAAATTATTTTTTCATTTTCTTGACACATCAATGAAAATTCTACATCAATTAATTTGGCTTTTAATCATAATTTCTACCAGGTACTGTAAGTACTGTATAGAAGTTTAAGGTGCGATTGTGTTTTCCTTAGAATGTAAACAACTTACTTTCTTCCCTTTTATCATTTCAGCAGGGTATTGGCCTTTATTTTTTAACGCAAAGTTGTTGACATCATTTATTGGGGATTTAAAAAAAAGATTGTAGGAGGTAAACCACTCGCTGGAGGTAAACCCATAGCTCCCCTTACTTACGCCTATGGGAATCATTCTTCTTAGTTTCTGACATAATCTTTCTCCAATATGAACATACTAATTCATCGAATTGAGGTGCTGTTAATGTTACAATGACATTTCTCCTTTAAAATTAGGCATCTAACGAGATTTTGCAACCTCAATATATTTTTAGGCTGATGCATTCACTTTACGACCAGAAACATTGTCCTTTGTCGTTTGTCAAGTAGTAAAAAATTTTTGCTCTTACTCCAAAGAAGTGATACTCTCAGAAACGAAGTATTTCGTTCATCTTCATGATTTTAGCTTATGTACGCACAATGATTTCGTCTAGAATTGTTTTTTTTTTTTTTTTGTATCCATGATAACAATTTTTTCTTTATTTTCATCTCTCGTAATCACGCACATAGTCTAATATTTGAAAACGCCATAAAAGCGAGCCAAACAATAAAATTAAAATTCCCCCACCAAATTAACCTTGAAATATGCATTTTTACTACTTAGGTACCTACCTAAATACGTAGCCAATTTGCTAAACAATAAATATTTTCAGTCACTAAAATATGAGCGATTTAATTTCAGATTCTGGAGTCAAGATTTCTGGATTAGCTAAAACTCTGTGCTCTTCTAGTCTTGTTCTCAGGTTTTCCGTATGAAGGATAAAAAACTGTTTAATGAAGAAGAATCGAGTTCTATTTCACATTCGTAAAAACATTCATAACAGCCTTACCTACGTTTTTTTCTCGTCAGATGATAAAAAAGTTCCAGGAATTATAGACATAATGAAAAAATTAGTATCATATTTTATAACTGTAAAGTAATTTTTCTATTTTTCTCTCCTTATTATAAACCACATTTAAATTTTTTTTATGACCATTCGTATCAATCGTTCACATCTATACTTTAGCACAGTTAAAATTTTTATTGATTTGAAAATTGTATAACACAGTAAAACAAAAAACAGTGTAAAATTTAACATATGGTCGTATTTGCAAAACTAAAATTTTACACTTTTTTATGGAAGGTTTTGTTTACGATACCCTCGTTTAATGTTTGTTCTGTTTCTGTCCTTGAAATAAATATCTATCAATTAAGTAAGTATATGTTTGAAAAACTCAAATTTGAATGGAATGATGAAAATTTTAAAGGGCGATTCTCATGGAAACATGTCGAAGTTACGGAAGTGCATTATGTAACTGCAAATTTTATTGATGCAAAAAAAAAAAAGAAAAAGTCTGCAACGAGAATTTTCTCAAGTAGGTAGCATAATATTCCATCAAAAATAGTAATTTATGTGAACACAGCCGGATACAAGGCAGGGTGAATTCCTTTCCTAAAAAAAAAATAAAAAAACGAAAAGAAAGGGAAAAACAGATAAAAAGTTAATAGAACTATTTCTTTTCATCTTTGACACCTCCTTACCACCTGAAATCAAGATTTTCTCACAAGTTCAAATTGGCCCCTCCATTCGGACAGGCAGAATCTGCCTATATATTTGAGACCGTGCGCAGGATGTATTGTGACCTATGTATTGATATTACTGTATATTATATTTTCGAGCTCAAGAAACAACGAATTGGGTTCAGTTTGAAAATGTTTTAAGGCAGGAAAAGCCATAAAAGTGAGATATAATGAGAAGAAAAACATTTTAAAGCTGGATCTAGAAATCGTTGTAATCGGATTGATCGAGCTGGGCTTAGTGGATACCTACATAAATTTATACTGACCTATACTTGGTATCAATTGACTATATCCACACGTAGTAAACTTCATCACATTTATTAACAAATTATCAGGCTTTTCAAAAAAAAAATTTTATGTACGCTGCAATAATTCCTATGAGTAGTGAGAAGTCCAAAATTTTTTGATGTCAAAATAAAAATATTTTAAACTCATAATATAAACGACATCATGCAAATTGAAAAATTCAAGTTAAGACAATACAGTGTCCAAAGCAAATATAATACGAAGACAAAAATTTATGAAGACAATAACAAAATGAAATTCTCTTTCAGACAATTCTACTAATATTTTGTCAGATTTATATTACAGAGTCAGAATGTATATAATTCAACACCTTGTACAAATGATAAGATTTCATTTGGTTGACAGATAATTCAAGACAGAATATGGCGCAACATAGGATTGGATGTATGGTAAAAATGTTGCCAATAACACGTATGCTGCCAACATCTTTTTGCTTTATCGATTTTACTTCCTTTATTGTATGTCAACTTTTACACTTTTTTCTTTTATCTGCTTGTACTTTGACACCTAAATGAAGATAATGAGTGAGGAAACCTTGCCAACAAGAAAGACTACTTTGTAAAACAAATTCTACTTTTCAAACACTCTTGTTTAAGCAATACCTGGTACTAGGTTTGTTTTGCAAGTAGTCCTTCTCATGTAGGCAGATAACAGCAAGTCCAAGTCTAGAGTCGTAAGTTAAAGTCCTCTTGTAGGCAATTCTATTAATCATACCATCTGCGGATGTAGAATTCTAAACTTTCATCTACCTATGAAGAAACTAGTATGGTAGTTGAACTTAGGCTAGATTAGATTGGAGACAAAAGACAGTTAGGAATTATTCTTTATTTCACAAAGGATCAGTAGTGACGATTAAAGTTTCTCTATCATATCATTCATATCGTACTTCAAGGCGATCTTTTTTAGAACACCTGTGTGCGATGAAAACAGTTGTCAATATGATCGAATGGAGTTCTTATCATTATTCATGAGGGAAATTTGATGTGTTGCCAACAAACTTTTCTGACAAGCTTTGTTCAGATAACTTCATTGCTCTCTTCACAAAGGCCATGTAGAGCCTTCTTCTGCGGATAGTGATTTCTTGGTTCTAATCCATCTTCATCTGTGTTAGATCGTATTCTTCACCTCACTCATCCATATTTTTCACCCAAAAATTCTGAATCCTAAAATTTTTAATAGGAGTCTTTCACTCAACAAAATAACCATCTCTTACGAAGACAAACAGATAGGTGAAGAGAAAAGAATTCTCTGGTGGTTTCCCTTACTTGTTGTCTACAATAGTTTTTTATTTTATTTTTGCTTACACTTTGTTTTATCCGCTTTGTCAACACTATAATTCTTTCATAATTATATGTGTTTGATAGAATAATTCTGCTGTTTGTTTTTATAGGTTTCAACCCTTGTATGGATAAAAACTTCTTTAGGTTCTTCTGTCGACACTTTAGGCTTATTGCTGATGCGTTTAAAACAGATTAATTTGCTCATCTCGGACATTATGAGCCGTTTGATTACGCCTCAGTAGGTTCAATGAGCCAAATAGATACATAAGGGCATCAATAAATTTTTATTTTGTGAAGCAGGTAGCCCGTATAAATTATTATTCATTTTAAATACTTGGGCTAAAAAAAGTTAATGTTACCTATCGTTGATTTTATGACATTAATTTAAAAAAAAAAAATCAAAAACAGATGAGATCTCCCATGGTTTGAAAGGATAGTGAACAATATAACGTGTTTTTGTCTCCAAAATGAAATGTTGCTCACTGCATAGTCTTGATTGAGCCAGATTAAAACCGAAACCATGACTAACGGTACCTAACCAAGACAGAATTTGTAAGACCAAAACCAAGGACAATACCTACTTCTGTATAGTCCAGGTTTGGGTGTTACAATTTCTCATCACTAACTGAAGGTTCTCAAGCAAGCGAGGAAATTCACGAGTAGGCGTATAATACGTTTTATACAGGATGTCCTTACTTCGTTCGGCGAGCAGGCCGATATGGAACGAACTCGGATAATGCGATATTAAAAATAAATTAAAGTACAAGGAGTTACCTATTCACACATTGAAGGGGTTATCGTGTTTTAAATACGATGCGATTCAGAAAAGAGTGAGTGTAGACCGCACACAATTCTTTTTGTATTTTTAACGGCATCGTATAGAAAAGGCTGAGACGAACAGTTAAACAAAATTAACGGAAAATATTGAAAAATTTACAGTTTTCACAATTTGTGATGGCAAAATGAGTCGATTGAAAATTAATAAAAATTAAGAAAAACACTAGCGCAGCAAGCCTCGCCAGAAAAAGTAGGTTTCGAGAAAAATAATTATGAATTTTGATGGTCATATTGATTTTCTGTAAGTTTATATGCGTTAGTGGTATGTTATGATTGTACGAAATGTGTTAGCTGCTGACAAAATATTAGAAAACTGAAATGTAAAAGCATTATTTCCTGAAAAAATGAAAAATCAATTATGATGATAAAGTATGGTAAATAATCATATAATTTCAAATGAAATCAAAGAAATATAATAAAGTTATGAAATAAAAAAAAGAAAACATGAGCATGTGGTTAATTTTTGTGAAAAGAAAAGTTCATGTAAATTAGAAAGAAAAAAGAGGAAAAAAACTTTACCGGAATTACCGACTGGTTGATCCGCACTAAAATTGGTAGCAAGCTACCATAAATTATAGTAAATATTTGTTTCAAATTTCGTACATATGGTTCTAAAATTCGGCAATTTATGACAATATAAAAACAAAAATAGCGGTACCGGAAGTACCGTACCGTCCGGCCGATCCATGCCAAGATTGATAGAACACTACAATGAATTAAAATAAATATTATTCTTAATTTCGTGGCTATTGGTGCAAAATTGAGCATTTTGTAGTTAAAATAAAAATAAAAGTTGTGGTACCGGAAGTACCGTCAGGTAGATCCGCACCAAAATCAATAAGTCTGGTCTTTGTTTCCTTGAAAATGTTTGTCGGTACCGAATTTTGTGATTATCGGACAAAAATTGCGACCTGCAATGTTGAAACAAGAAATTGACTTATCTCTATCTTAAGCCATAATACTTGTGCTGTAAGATGACAAATATTATACTCTCAATCGATTCTATCGAAAATTGTTACATAAAGCTGAATAATCGAATTCTTCATTCCACATTTGTGTTTTGGGTCTCCTAAAAAAAATAATAATAATAAAATAAAATAAAAACGTTTTCCAACTTGGTCCACTTACCTCTTCCTGGATCGAATCAAAAAATTACAACGAATGTTTAACACATGGCAAGAGAAACGGTAGTGTCATCGGAATAAAGTTCATTTTTTTTACCGTGGCAGTAAAATTGTTAATAGGTAATGGCTTAGATGAAAAAAATGTATGTACCTATACTGCTTAGGCTTGCCTATTCTTGAAACTGATGGAGCTGAAACACGTTGAAAATTCAGAAGTACACATCTTTTGTTAAATGGTCAAAAAAGTTTTTCACACGATCCTTTGACGAACCATTATTGGCATCTACGTCATTCGAAGTATGGTGCCTGTAATTTACTGTTTATACATATTTAAATAGAAATCTATGCAACCATCTTTTCCGTATGTCAAGGATTTTAAAACTCATCCTCCGTCGAATCAAGTATGTCAAGTATCACATTTTTTAGAGCGTGTATCAAAAGAGAAATAATTAGTAAAATAAAAGCAATAAAATAAAAATGAATACTTACGTTTATAGTGTTCCGACTGCAGATACGTTGATTTGGTAGGTGCGTACTCAGTATTCTAGTCATGCTGCAAAACAATGCGGCATAAAATGTGTGATCAGATTAATATGTGCCACTAAGTTGATAAGATATTCTACGAGAAACAAATGAGTCGGCGGTTCGGTGATAAGTCAACTTTGGATGTACGTCTAGCCTACCTATTTAACGTGAAAACCCAGCAACTGAGTGAATTATTTTTCACCAGCGTACGTTATACCTACCAACTTACTGTTGTTCCGAGTAAAGTGAAACAAAGACGATTGCAATATATTAGATGCGGATGGCCTAATTGTTGCAGTCGAATCGGCGCAAATGCGCTGCAACGATTTCAAATTAAAAAACAATACTTAGGTAGGTACCTACGCTTTATTCTGGTAGGTACCTATCTGCGTTTTCATTGATATCTCTCCAGCATCTTCGTTTCGTGTCTACTCGTACCTATTGTAAAAGAAAAGAAAGAAAAAAGTTTACCTAAATTTAAATTTATCATATCAGCATTTCGTAGTCAATACCTGACATACGTTTTATGCATAGATTGTGCAGTAAGTATATACTAATAGTATGCATTACACAGCTGTAGACATCGTCAAATGAGGACGAAATAAGAACCGCTAAAATTATTTTCGAGACGGAAAGACGTTGTAATACCGTAATAAACAGTCCCTCGAGGGTAACCACTTCAAATTCCATCAGACCAAGAGAACGGGAGGGAGGAGAAGGTGGGGAAGAATGTTCGCTATATCCCTGTGCCGAACTGAAATGGAATTGACTGCCCAAGCGTGGAATAACAGAACTGAAGTACCTCCGACGCGCTGCCATATAAATGAGACTGTTGTATAATTCTGACTATGCTCAGCCCTTTGGGGAGAACTGTGTATAGGTACCTAAAATATATAGTAACGAATTGGAAACGGTGTCGCGACGAATTCGTCTTCTTTTCGAGAGTTTTGTTGTTTTTGTTGTTTTTGTTATTTTTGCTTTTTCGGTTTTTTGTTTTGTTTGTCTATAAGTGAAAAGATCTGTAGCTGCAAATAAAAACAAAACGAACGTTCCTCGTTTACGAGGTAGGTAATCGATTTCTGAAAATTCAATTAACTTGTTCCCAACGACTATTTCGCAAGTCATTATCTTAGCAATAAAATTGTCGTACATCGAGAAACTAACTGATCTTTTAAATACGACCAAGTTGTTCAAAAATTCAACAAACTGAACCTTTGTAAATATCAAACTAGAATATTCATTCGTCGAATTGAAATTCTGTTTTCCTGCTATTTGTTTTTTTTTTTTTTTTTTTCTGTCTGTAACACTTTTCTTTTCTCAAGTTTAGAAAAGGCTATGTTATGCAACACCTAACCTAAAAATAGACTTTTTCGTGCGTATTAACTTCCAGTAAGTATCTATGTGAAGTAGGAGTTTTTATCCCAATGTCAAAAAGTAAAATTTCGCGCACGTTCAGCTTGGGACATGCTGAGATTATTGAATCATCGACTTGGTTGCGCATGCGCACTACGTTTTATCTAACATTATGAAATATCTGCACAAATCAAGAATTTGTGAAAAATTCATTGTCAAGTTGCCACTTCAATTGAACGTAACATTTTTCAGTTTTGAAACAAACCTCTCTTATTTTGCTTAATGATTCCTCTGCCCCTATTTAAGCTAGAGAACGAACGTTGATGTTGTTGGAAAGAGTATAAAATTTAAAAATTTTCAGTATAACTTTTTATTATCTTTTGCTGCTTGAAAATAAATAATCGAAAAAAATGCTAATTAATACAAAATTAGCCTGTTTTTGGAATCGAAAAACCTCTCCTCATTCTCTCAATAATTCCTCAGCCAATATTTAAGATAAGGAGCTGAGATTCGAATTTCTGGAAATAAGAATGATAAAATTATCTAAAATTTTTTTTTATGTAATTTTTCAATCATCTTTACCGGCATGAATATACACGGATGAAAAAAATGCAAATTAATAACAAATTTACCATTTTTGGAATCTAGAAAACTCTCCTCTTTCAATCAATAATACCTCAGCCGCTATTTAAACTAGAAAGTTGGGATTCATACTGCTGAAAAAAAGCAAAAATTTTCTTAAATCTGTATTCCATCAAAGTTTTTATTCATCCTTAGCCACCAGAAAATAAAAAAATGAAAAAAAGCAAATTAAAGAAAAATTTGCCGTTTTTGTATCGTTTAAATACGTTTTCGAGATTTGTTTTTCTGTGTAAAATTTTTTTTTGGAGAGAAGAGTGTGGCAAAAAATAGTATGTGACTCGTGCGAAGTAGGTGATTGCTACTCATGTGATTTCCATCACTCGCTCCACTCACCCTCAGCTCATGCTGTAAGGATTACATTCCTTTCAAAATCATCCACTTTATCCACTTGTATCACAAATAACTATTTTCTTCTTCCTCTAAAGTTAGTTTCACCTTTTTCAAAAATGTATCAAGTACATATAATATTGATTATGTTGTGCACTAGTATACTGGGTATTCCGCGAGAGTTCGGTACTATCCAAAATTTAATTAAAACACGTCGAAATAATAATAAAAACGAAGTTCCTTATAAACGTGGGTCCGAAAACCATTTTGTTTCGAGTTACAAGCCTTCAAAGCTTCAAATTTCCGATAGAAAATTCAACGAGGAGATTCAAAAAACCTTTAGAATTCAATTTTTAATTACGTCTTGTCTTACTCGTCGAGTACATTAAAAAAGGTTCGTTTAACCAATTTTCTATCTTCGATACTCACGGAGTTGAAATGCACTTAATTTATTACCTTATTGGAGTTGCAGAAGGTAGGCAACTTATCATGCAGTTAGTTATGTATTTCTGATGCAACTTTGTGAGTATTGAAGATGGGCTAAATTGGTTAAGAGAACCATTTTTAAGGTGCTTGGCTAGGGCCACAATATTATTCCGTTGTCGAAAATTAAATTAGAATAATTTTTTGAATTTCCTCGTTCGATTTTACTTTGGAAAATTGACATTTGAAAGCATCTGAAACTGGAAATAAATGATTAAAGAACCAATGTTTTTAAAAAACGTCTTTTCTTATTTAAACGCTTAAGTACCTACCACTTGACTAAATTTTTTCGACTTGGTCGACATTTTCCGTATCACACTGCATAACTTACTGTCAACATTACCCTAGAAGCACTTCATTAAATTACCCTGCTTTATTAAGCTAGAAGCACAAAACAAGATTAAAAATTATTAGATATCGTTTGAAAATTCCTCACTATTTCGGGTTTGTCTCCTCACGTAATTTAACAAATTTTTCTTCGAACGTTAGGTACCTCCAGAATTTTTTGTCCCATTCAACGTCCATCGTGCATCTTGAAGAAGCAAAATTTCAGTTCTAAACTAGGTATAAGTTACTTAACAATATCGTTTTCAGCAGAAAAAAAATCAAACAAAAAATAAAAAAATAAAATTCATTTATCAACGCTTTCGTTGATATAAGCGGTAAAGCGAAATTCGCCAAATTGGACAGCAATGATAATGAGCAAAAAAATTCGTGGAAAATCAGTTGGAGAGAACGTGAAAAGCGTTCCTCGTTGTGGCAATCAAATATCTTAGGAGGACACTCGATTGAGCAACTCGCATTAATGGCGAACTTTTTTGGGGCGAGACGAACACCAGGCACCAGCGAATGAATCATATTTTCATTTATAATTTAGGCAACTTGGGTAGGTACGGTACCCTACCTTCGAAGTTAATCGAATGCAAATTTTCGTCGCCGTTCGTTCGAATTATTATTTAATAAAATTCGTTCCGTACAATAATTTATCCGCGTTCGTCGCATTATCGAACCGATGACCTGCGGCGACTTTCTCAAATAAATAATGGCGATTCGATATCGAAGATTTTGTGTGAAACCCGAAATACTAATCAACAACTTTACGCTTCCACTTTGGTTAGTGCGCAGGTAAATTTAATTAATTGACAATACTTACCTACCTATGGCTAATATAGCAGTAGAGCTGTAACAGTAGGTACCTACCTACAGCTACCTACCTGCGTGACTTTACCATACCAAATTAAATAATCGATTAATACGACGAATGATTTTTCGTAACCCTACACAAGCGGACTCGACTCTTTTTCATTCCTTCCAATCCTTATAAATTCTGGTGCTAATTAAAGGTCTTTTGTGTCATTTGTGTCATCGGGATGAAAGATGGGTACCGTACTTTGCTCGTTATCTGAATATAACCAGAAACAAAATTAAAACTCGACATAAAATCATGTGAAACTGATGCTTTCTTCGATAAATATGCTTTTTCGCTACACCCAACCGAAAAATACGTTTTTTAATGCCAATTGATATGACAAAAAGTGGAAAATTTCAATACAACGCGAAAAATAATGTTGGGCGCATGCGCTCTTTCGAGTTGACACTCTCGCAAGGTTCGACGAGTTTCTCAGTTTTTTGTTTTTTCTGAAATAATCAACTATTTAGTAGGTACTAAAAACAGTTTTCAAGTCATTTTTTCTAGGGTTGGTGGGTGGAGAGGGATGCGTGTATTTTTTGTTTAAAAAAAAGTAAAATTATTAATTATTATTTTTGATTTTACGAAAATCAAATTTTCCGCAATAAATGTCGCAAAATACGCCGTATATTAGGTTTCTGTTTTCAAGGCCCTGAACGTACAGCTTCAAACCAAGGGTCAAAAATTATTTTGGGAGAGCAAAAGTCAATAACGGGAGCAAAACTCACATAATGAAAATATTCGGCTGCTCATTCTAACCAGTCAGATGCCTTCCCTAATGACACGTATGCGCATGTATTTCAAAAAATAGAATTTACAACTCGAGTACAATGTGAGTGACCTTGGCCCATATTTACAAAGATCACGCTATCCTTCCTCCACTTAAACTTCACTCAAAAATGACTTTTGGCCCAATTTTGTATTCGAGAGTGTAGTAGCTTTTTATTTTTTCATTGGAACTCTCATAAGAAATACTGTGTTCTCATATATTTAAGTACAAAATTGTGCAAAATACTTATTTAAAGTGAAATTTAAGCGAAGGGAGGTTAATGGGACATTTGTGAATATGGATCCTTGACTTGTACAATACTCTGCGGCTCGTGTTACAAATTGTAATTCGTCGAGGATCGCTCTCTTTTTGCTCTCATATCGAAATATACTATTTGTCTTTTTTGAATTTTATTTTTTGTAGGGTCGTTGTTGTAAATTATAGTGACACACGTGCAAAGAAGGTTATTGATACTCATGCGATTTGCAGTATTGGCTTTTGGCTCGTATAACAAAATTCACACTCGTATCAAAATCACCTACTTTTTGCACTTACATCGTAAATAACTTTATTTAACTCAGTCCAGTTGTTCTATGGCTGTTCCGTTAATATTAAATAATCAGATAGAATTTAAACTTAATAATATAACACATGGATAGTGTACCAACTCGAGATAAAAATGTAGTACGACAGACAACCATGTTTGTTCAACACTGAGTTGTTATACTATGAGTATGCGAATGTGTGAGTGCACTAGGCTTCATACAACCTTTTACATTTAATAAAAGCGTATCTTTAAGAATTAATTTTTACTATACTTATTGTTGGACTCTGGGGACTTGGAGTCCGTTGAAGTATGAGGTAGACGATTATTAATTATATCACCGGAGAATAAATAAAATAGAAAAACACAAGTACCGCACTAATAAATGAATTTAATGAGGAGAGAGATATTCACATGAACAGATACAACTCACGAACTGAACAGATAGATGACGCAACTGAATAGGAACTGGAGAATGATGATACAGTGTTACCAACTAGTGATTGAACAATAAATAATGTACCGACACTTATTTCAACTTGAATAGAGCTAAACATGACTGCAAGAAGCCAAGCATAAAAGGCAGTCAGAGGTTACTCAAAATTCAAAAATTCACCATTTTCCCAAAAATATTTCAATGGAAAGAAAAAATGGGAAATCTCGCCTAAAAACCACAAAAAAATTTTTCTTAGGTCCTCCTTAAAATTTTAGTTACCCGTATTGAGCGAATGGTTGCGCCACAGACCTGTAAGGAGCAGAAAGCGAAATAACAAAGAAAGCAGAGGGCAAAGCGTTAGAATCAAAATCATTTGACCGTATCACTTTGGTCATTCATATCAATGTTGATTATCTCGCTGTAATACACCCAGCTCTGTGAGTATTTTCCCAAAGAATTAATATTTTTACTTTCGAAGTTTTGCTCACTGCTTCCATCGCGACTTTGCTATTTGCTTCGCAATGTGCTCATTTAAATAAGAATCTTAAAAACTCAAATCAATATAATTATGAGTTCCCTCACCACACCTTGTTCGTAGGTACAGCATGTTTACTTTTTGTGTCCAGCACAAAAAAATTATACCTAAAACATTTAACTCGCGAATATTATTTTGCCTTGACTGAGACAGTTTATATACCTCACAAAAATTCAAGTAAATTTTAATAAAAAAAGAACCCTTTGAATCTCCACTGATTCCAACAAAATTGCTTCGTATCACCTATTGTCCAGGACAAATATATTATGTTAAAAAAATGGCCCAAAAATGAAAAAATCGCTTTAAAGATTTTTTCGATGAAACTGCTTAGCTAAGCCCTTCTAATATGCCACAATAAACCCAACTTCCATCTTCGGGGAGGAAGATCCCCTAGTTTTGAATAATGTGTCCGCTAATTTAGTAATCTCCCAAGCTTACTGAAAAATTATTACCTACTCTTTCAATTTTAAATTCAGTGATGTATAATAAGACACAATTTGGTGCAGTAGTAGTGCCATATGTGGGTTGAAAAACCCATCAAATATTAAAAAATTATTTTTTTTCGAAGAAATTGCGTAATAACTCAAAAAATATAAAAGATATGAGGTTTGAATTAATAAAAAGTTATTTCTATTTAAATTATGTATCTATTTTTGCATAATATGACCCTCATCCGTTTGGCAGGCGAGTCAAAAGGAGCCTTCAAGGAGAAATGTAGTAATAATCCCAGAAAGTCAGGGTTTCCACTGGAAATTAATACCCTCTGGCAGAAATTTGGTACACATCCTTACTTTGTCTTCCTAAAAAGCATACCAAAAGTTTCCCCCATCTGGCATAGATGTAATGGAGATTAAAAACGGTTTGTAATACGTATTTCATTCAATTATCATCTTTCTGTAAAAGTTACCTTCACAAAATTATCAGAACGTTAAAAATTCTATAAAAGGGTCATTAAACCTTTTTGTTTCAAGAACCAATTGTTTTAGAGAAATTTAGGGTTAAAAATCAAGCAAATGGTCGCTATTGGTAGAAAAATATAAAGTTTTTGCTGTTTTCACTTAAATTTTAGACTTGATAATTCGTAGTAATTGGTGAAAAAATAGAGAAACCCTAAAGCATGTTATACGAAGAAAGCGAGAAAGCTTACTCTCGAATTAGGGTAACTAAATGAATTTTCACGTGACTTTCGCTTATTTGGATAATTTTTTAGCCAACTTTTTGTTTTGAATATTATGTAAGTTACTTAGGTCTAAAACAGTCGATGAAGAAGTCAATGGAATCTTTAAACTGAAAAATGAGAATGATTCGAAAGTTACTTGCGGCCATTTCGATAGAATTTCAGAATAATTACTCAAAAGTTTTAAGCAATTAAAACACTTCCGGAACAGATAGAAAAAGTTTTTAAGGCAAGTCTTGGTAGAGTGTATAGAGGGACCTTAACGAAGCATTTTCATCAAAGAAACCTTTTATGGGATTTTTTCCCCTCTTCAAATCTTACACGTCCTG
Organism: Ericerus pela; assembly: GCA_011428145.1. Taxonomy (NCBI): domain Eukaryota; kingdom Metazoa; phylum Arthropoda; class Insecta; order Hemiptera; family Coccidae; genus Ericerus; species Ericerus pela. Next base: position 614,592 of record WOFM01000467.1, read on the forward strand.
GACTACTGACTAAAATAAGTCAATGACTTCCCCACTGGATGTATCGAAATATGTTTTTAAACAGCACTGCCTGCGTTTGAGTCAGCCTAGGGTAGCAGTTTTGCCTTCATTAACGCGAAATTACAATTCTTCGCTGACACATAAAAAGCTGAAAATACAATACTATACCTTTTGGTACGTTACTCGTGCATCAGTTTTTTCTGCTTTTTATTACAACCAACATGAAAATGTTTTTCCTTCTCGCAGGTTTATCGCTGGAGGGGGAAAAATGGAAATATCTCGCGTTTCCTTTCCTTTCCCCGTATTCTTTTTTTCTGTTTCCCAAACGTAACTGCGTAAAAGAAAATAATTTTTACGCCATTTTTTCTGCACATGGCAGACTTATTGCAGCCAAGGATGGTATTCCAGAAGTTATCGCAGACGGATTACGTTATTGAAATTGCCACCTAAAATGCAAATGTACGAGAGCCAGAATTTGCACGTAGACGCTGAATCGAATTCATTAAATTTGCCCCCAGACTGCGGGCATGTGAAAATAAATAAATTTATGTATTCGTTCTCATAATGGAATGTTTTTTTTTTCTTTGGTTTTCTTTTTATATTGAATTTTATTTATGCGCAAGTTATTGTCGCGTAGATGTGTTTTTCTTTTTCTACCCTTAGTTTTTTTTCTCCCCACTTCTAGTATAACCGGAGTAATACGTGTGAACGAAGAATGGCATCCATTTCAGACCTAATGTAGTCGAGCATTCGAGATTCTATTTCGTATATAGTCAAATTCAATAATATTTTGTTATTTACGTTGATTGTCATTGCCATTGCGTCCTATATTTGCAGCCATCTTATTGCAGATGTTGAGAAAATATTACGCAGACCGATTTTCTCTTATGCGAGCAATTTTCTTTTTGTCAGTTTTCCGATTTTTTAATTTTGTATGTTTGATGTGGAATTGGCTGAATGGTGTAAAAGATCTGTATTCTCGCCATTCTGTGCCTGAATTTCAAGGTTTGTACCAACATCGAATGCGCTTCGTTTAAAACGTTTTGTGTTCAAAACAGAATGAGAGAAACCAAGTTCGAAGATAATTAAATAACGAACATAAATATAATAAAGTGTCCGTTGTACTTCAATAGTGACAACCGACTTTCCAACATTTTTGGAGAAGCTGAAAATAAAATGTGAAATTCTCTACGTTTACATTCGACACAAAAAGGTAAGAGTGGGGGAGAGAGTGATTGAAAATATAAAGCTGAAAGAATATAATCATATAGATGCATGTCTCCCGTTTATGAATATAATTTTCAACAAAAGAAACTGTGCAATAGTGGGTACCAATCTTGTACAATCAAGTGGATAACGTGTTCTTATATTTTCGACATTATCGATTAAAGGAAAAAAAAATTGATCTGTCGTCAGAAAGGGTAATGTGCAATAGGAGTGAAACTTCTCAAATTTTCACTTTTCTTTGAATATTCATCGTGTCTATTACAGAAATTGAGATGATGTTGATTTACACTAAACACATAAATATGTACTTGCAACGAGCTAAAAATAATGTGGTTGTTAATCATGGGTCCTTTACAATACTGCCATATTTACATTACCTATTGTTTTTCAACCTTTTCATATAAATGAAAGAACTCGCATCATCAGCATCCTAGCACATGGAAAATGTATAAAGGAAATATATTCTTTAGCATTAGGACTCAACCAACGAGCACAAAGCAGGTGGACAGCAAACACTTTTAGGAACCTAATCTCAATAACAGACAACTGGTGAAAATAGATGTTATTGTGTTATCAGGCATCATAAGCCGACCTATATTTTGCCGCCCTTTGTGGAAATTCAAAGCTCTAAAGAGGGTAAAGGGGAACTCTCAATTTTCTCGAAAAATCCAAAATAAAAAAATTAAATACCAAAAATTTAGGCAATATTTTTGGAGAGTGCAAAGTAAATCGTAACAAATACCTACTTATTCGAGTTAAGTATATCTGCCTATTACCTAAGCTACGTTACCTACATTACTTTCTTTTAAAAAACGTGGGTTAACAAACTTTCAAACGTTTTCCTTGCATCATTCTCTCTCCTTTACAACATTAAGTTGAAATTGAAAATTTCTTCTTTTACTTTTTTTCGAATTTCTCATCCTAAGCCCGACACTACGGGGCCGGTGTCCCAATATTACGCTCTGTATGGGATTATTTAGCTGTCTCTCAACTCATTCGCAAGTAACCAAGTGGCTAGAACACAAATCGGTCGGACAACATTCCACCTGAGAATAAAATCATACGGTATAATGCACTACCGACCTACGTAGTAGGTGCCTACCTGCCAATATCCAATATGCTTCACAGCTGGCAGAAGCATAAGCCGACGCAGTCAATGCAATCGGTGCAATCACCCGAGAATTTCAGCCACTAACACAAAAGAAAATGGATACCAAGCAAGAGAAAACAACGGACACGAACCCGAGCATTTTTTATGCTTCTTCAATGTCGAAAGCTATCTTAAAGACCCTTCACGGTTCTTTAGTTGTTCACTTGAAAAACGCATTAAGGTAGCAACCTTCAAAGTTTGCTATATACGCAACTGCAAAATTTATGAAAACAGCATTGATCATCCGAAATCCAGTGGATTTGGGTGGAGTCAGAAACAGCAAAAGTATAATCAGTTGGTGTACCCTTTCTCTACCAAGGTTGCATACATGTAGCATTTTACAAACTTCCAGGGTAGGCTAAAACGTCATACAGAGGGCAGTTATGCAACGTCGATTCTACGCGTTTCAAATGTATTCATGATAACACCGCCACTGAGATATGACTGACACTCAAAGTGTGTAGAGACGAGCTATTGGAGGTTGAAACTTGATTTTTCATCACACTGTGACCATTCACAGGGGCGAAAGTAGGCAAAATATAAGCAAATCGCACAGATTTTATTTCTTGTCACTAATATCGGTAGATTTCAGCGGGGGATTTCTTTATATCGACCATCTGTGACGTATTTTTCTTTTTGTTGTTTCTGTTATCAGCTTTAATTGTTTTCACTGTCAAAATAAATGAAAAGTTCATAAAACATTGGAAGAAAATTTTTGCGAAATATCTGAAAAACTGTTTTTTAGACGATAAAAATAATACTCAAATGTACAGTCGGTATACCTACTTACTTTTAAAAACAAGTTACAGATGATTTTGCATCTGTGAAAGATATTTAATGGGCCAACTTCGCATAATTATATAACACAGGGGGTGAGAACATTATACACTTCGTACTTCATCCATAAGTAGTACCCTCAACCCCTCTTCACATCTAATAATTCATTTTTAATTGAAAGTATACACTGGAAGGAGGGTACAGATGGCAAAGAAAAAGCGTTTTCAGCGAATGGGTTGAATGCCCCAAAATAAACACACCGTCGATGTTGAAAAATTCGCTAAATACCGCGTAGCCCGACCACGTTGCTTTCCTATGGATAGAGAAAGACCAAGACTGGTATTGCACATCACTGAACAGAACCTGGCCCACTACGTGACTTATTATAATGTTCCACTTCACCACCAACCAATATAATTATTATTATGTTGCAGATTTTGCGTGCATTTCAATAAATCCATTCGCCGAATATAGCACATTTTAATTTTCTTTGTTAAACAGGTAACACTGCCGATATCGGTGGTTCTGTTCGGAGGGATTTAATTTAATTTTTATTGGGATACGTACAGAAGTGCCGGATGCCGTTTTCACTTTGGTTCGCCCGCAAACAGATCCGATTGATTCGATGTACTTTTTCTTCCTCTGACCTGGCAAGCAGTTTGATAGAACTCTTCCATTTTTTTTTTTTTTTTTTTTTTTTATTCGTTAGACCTTAGTTCCAATCGAATCTGTCCGTTTTCACCCAAACAACTTTAATTAAGTCGTTTTCATTCGTCGACGTGGCTCGCTCAACGAGGATTATTAATTAGTTGGCATTTATCGGAACGCTTTTGCAGATAACGTACGGTCTACACGTTGCTTTTGCCGAAATTCGTTCATCTTTTTCGGTTTCGGTTATTTGAAATGGCTTTTACGGCGCGATTTAGTCGGTATTAAAATTTTATTGATCGAAAGCGAGCGGCGACAAACGACAAAATTCAACGTTGGACCTGTGTGTACATTCATTTTCGTAGGCCTGTCATTTGTAGCAATACATCGTGCAGGTCGGTACCTGCATCAAGTGTGAAACAATTTCAGTCAGGCTGGTAATAATAATTTTCAACAATTCCAGCCCGTCGAAACTGGCTAAAAATTAGTGTTCTGCTCTAATTGCATAGCCTGTGCTTGGCTTCAATTCTTATTCGAAATATCTGACCAAGTTTCAACTACAGTTACAGCAGTAATGTGAGTAGAAATCATTCTCTGCGCACCAGTGCGGTAGGTACATTCTTTTCGACAATGATTCTACTCTCTTCGTAGATAATAACAGTCACAGCCTATTATAGGAATGGAATCGTTTTTTCGTTCGTAATAATTTTGGCTCTTCAGTTTCTTGAGTTTTTCAATTTTATCGAAATAAGTACTTGTAGAACCCTTTATTCGCGTCACATCTGGAAATGCTCCGGAGAATGTTCCGATATGCAACTCAACGTATTTTGGAAAGCAATTCGAGAATAGTGTTGCCATTTTGTTTCTCCTAAGCTCGGAAGATACCAGATTTAAATGCGAAAGCTTTTACAAGCGTAGTTTGGTGAGAGATTTGAAATAAAAGAAATCCGTGAAAAGTCATATTTTGACAATAGCCGAAGCTTACACATCTTCATTATTTAACTGAAAATTTTCACGAACGGATATTTTGAATAGACTAATAATCGACTAATTGATTTTTTTTTCTTCTTAAAAATCGACTGCTGCCACAGGACAGTGTATGAGGTTGCATTTTTTCCAAGAAATGTTTCCGTTTACTTCTTCACGTTTGCACTTTGTACCTTCTGTCATAAAGTTGTGAACTCTACACCTATAGATCGTTGATTAGTTTAGTGAAAATTGTCGTTACGGTAATATCGTTGTATTCACTTATTAATAAGATGCAGGCTATTTCCAAGTCTTTTGGACGAATACAGATGATTAAAGAACAGAATCGTGAAGGGTCTTGTAGGTTAGAAAATAATAGATTTCTCAAGGTATTTAAGACATTCTAACTTGACACGGTTAATAAATTCGCAATGAAATTCCTCTTATGGTGTAGGTAACTGGAGTCAGTTCAGACTTGTGGTATCGTTATTTGGGTCAGCGGTGATCTCTCGAATAAGAACTTGTCAAGATGTGAGTGGGGGGGGGGGTGCAACAGGTCGTGTTTGAGACTTATGTAAAAGTGGTACTGGTGTTGGTGCGGCAGTGGGATTATGCTCCCTCCACATACCCCAGCAGTTATAAATATTGTGTTATTTGGCAACTCGTAAAGTTCAAAAATTCGTTAATCGAAAATTGACAATACAAAATGACCGTGTAAGACCGAAGTAATTTGGAAAAGTGTGAAAAATTTAAATACTGCGATAGATAGGCTACTGTAATCACGTAACTGTGATTTTTCTATGGTGGCATAATATTTGTCAGGAGAACGTGATTGTCGTCCTATCTTCAAACTCATCAAAATATGTGTAACTAAATATCATCCTAGTTTTTTGACATTTTCATTTTTGCCGAAGTACGACCACAACTTTTTGGCGGCATAGTTTTCATTCAATGAGGTCACCTCACCGAGGTGAATAAATGCTATTCTTGACGCTCTTTAGCACACGACTCTGTACGCATCGGTTCAGCTAAAGGTTGAAAAATCCATCTGATTGTTACCACAACAACAGAGGTGATTAATAGGTATCATAAGGGTGAATATTATAGAAGGCGATGTTTAACGTCTGTTCAATCTTTTGGGTTTAGACCTCGGTTCTGGTACCTTGATATCCGGTCTCGAGCACACCCTCTAAAATTTCAGGAATGTGTGTTTACAATTTGAACTGGAGAACGTGTAATTTCGAGAAAAAAATTTTTTTTTTTTGTGATCTGTTCCATGTACCTACAGTTGGTAACTTAGTCTGAAGAAGTAGGAGGAAATTAGGCTCATGTATTTGAAATTTAGTGGCGATTGTCCTGCAGACTTGGTCGGTTTGTGAGACAGCAGACCACCGTTTAGAATTTGGTTGCTTTATGTAGCAGGCAGTAGGATTTAGGCACGAATCCTCAACGACTGGACTACAAAGACTTCCATTTAAAAAAACCGTAAGTGAGAAGAATTTATGATATTGAGAAGATCTGACAAGACGCACGCCGCAACCTAACAAATTATAGTTTTTCGAAAACTTTCCAATAATTTCTGTTTACTGAACGGAGAGGCCGAATTCACCGGAGAACCTAAATTCTCGAAAGATGGGTGAGAAATTAAACAAACATTGGTTAAATTAGGTTTTGAAGATAATTATCTAATTAATATTAGTTTACCTGGGAGTTCCGCTCGGTTCTTGGCGAAGATTCTCTTTTGAAGAAGAAGCGCAATCGAATTTCGCGTTAAACGACCGACGTTTTCTATTTTCGCATCGAAACTTTTATCAGCTTTACGTTTTTAATGCGTGAAAAGAGGGAGCGAGAGAAGATCCATTTGAAGGTAAAAACTTTCTGGGTGTAGATTAACCTTTCTTCTCGTTTTCCTTTCTGCAGCGGCACACATCACCCTTTCTACAGTTTTATGGCCTATAGTCTGTTTCTCGATAGAAGAGATTGAAATTAGATTCGAGTCAGAAAACAGCTTTTATATCGGTGCTGTTTGAAATGAATCTAAGCTTACGAAGGAAAAAAAAAAATGAATAAAGAGAGAAAAAACGGAAAGGAAACAGAGGAAGAAGAAGAAGACGAGTAAGAAGAAGAAGAAGAAGAAAAAAAGTAGGCAACTAAGGTAGAAAAAGAAGAAGGTGGAGGCGTTAAAGTAAAAACGTGGTCAGTTTTCTCGAATGGTTTTCGATTTGCGCGTAATTACAAAAAAAGCTTAAGGGACCTTTGCTGGTTTTTGCGAAACGTTAAAAGTAGTTGCGAAATCGAATTATGACTGTGCGGTAGAAGATTAATGACGAACGATCAAACGTCTTTTTCATCGAGTACCTATGCTTTTTATTAGATTGCTGGTACGGTACGCACGCAGTTAAGACTACCGCCAATTTCAAAGTGAGCTGAGAAAATTGAGCGTAAATTAGGGCAGAAGTAATGGCGTAAATATTTCGAATTGAGCGAACGATTGCAGAAATTCGGAATTATTGCGCGAAATAAGAGAAAATAAATTAATGTTAACGAGAAATGAAAATTTTAAAGAAAACGTAGGTAGGTACCTGTACCTACAGGTACCTTCGGATTCGAGACGAATTATATATTTCAATCGAAATGTTATCTTGGCACGTTTATTGATTTAAGAGAGTACCTAACAGCTTATACAAACGGATGGAGAAACGAAATAATATTCGAAAATTTTAATTCTAACCGATAAACCATATGGACCATCAGTTTTGAACACGTGAAAATGAAGCACGTTCAGACCCTAAAGTAGTCATTTGCCTAACAACTGACCTGTGAACTGTAGATGAATTCAGTACGTCATACTCGGAGCGTCTGTAGACAAAACCAGTCCTCTCGGATCCATGTCTAACTTATCACACGACGTGTTCACCTTACTCACCATTTATCTTAACTACCAGTCATCACTCTTGCTCGCCTCTCGGCATTTATTTTCATTCGAACCTTCAATTAATATACGCACTTGGGATGAAATGAAATTATTAAATTATGGCCGAATAATTCAGTTACAATTAGTTACTTAATTAAACCTCAGAAAACGTCAAATATTTCTACAATGTAATGTAAATAAAATGAATTTCCACTAAGTTTAATGTATTACACTGAACAATTATTAGTAGATTGGAGGCTGGACTGATGATAGAGAGTAAACTTTGGCTTCAATGTCTTCATTTCTGCATCATCTCTTTTACACAATTCATTAAAATGACGAGAAGAAAAGTTAATATTTTCTTCCTCGTATTAACAACCTTCGATTAATATACGCACTTGAGATGAAATTAAATGATTAAATTATGACCAAATAATTCAATTGCAATTAATTACTTAATTAAACACCAGAAAATGTCAAATATTCATACAATCTAATGGTAAAACGAATAGAAATAAATGCGAGGAGGCGAACAAGAGTCGTTACTGATAAGATAAAATGTGAACACATGTGATAAGTTAGGCATGGATCTGAGAGGAACTGTTCCGTTAACAGACACAATTACCTTAGGCAAGTGAGGCAAACTAAGCTATCAATCTCTTTTACCACACAGATGTGACAGATACTATTGTTTTTAACACCCTCCCTGGAAAAGTAAAAATATACTTATTAGGGTAAATGTACCGATAACGGGGTATGTAGGTACTAAATATGGGGGACCATTGTTTCTCTTAAACTATTAACGCAATCTGCTGGAAAAAACTTAAGGGTATAGTTAGTAAGACTGTTTTATCGTACCAATCCACAATAAAAAATTTAAAAAAACACGCCTAAAATGAGTTTTCCTCTCTTTTGGATTTTTATCACTGTGTCGTCTTAAATTATTTTCAATTTTTCATAACTTTTGTACAAAATACTCATTGGAATTTTGAAATATGATCGTTATCAATAGAAAATCTAAACATTTGGCCTTTATTTCCAAGTAGTGTCAATCCTGTAAGTTGATTCGTTCAATTTTCGGAATTTTTTGATGTCATCGCATCAAAATTAATAAGATGAACCTAATATGGGGTACAAATATTTCATGTATAAAACAACAAATAATGGAATCAGGAATGTTGTAAGTGGCATTTGTAACCTCTGTAAGAAAGAATAATTCACTTTTATAACTTGTATTTTCATGTTTTGCATACATTTTCAGGTATTCTGTATTAGGAAAAGGCGATACCACATATTAGGGATATGGAGTACATTCAGAATATATTGTGTACCTACTACATATTAGGAAAAAGCGGTATCTCATAACTTATTGGAAACACTTTTTGTGGAGTGATTATTTTGAGTCATACTTATGACAAAAAAATTCATGTAAAATAAAAAATTGCTTCCATAGACTTTTTAATGTTACAAACAACAACATCAATGAGCATCGATCCTAATTGCTTCATAAATTTTAATTTAGAATGGTTTTTCAAATTTATGTGTTATTTTAAAGTTATATGCCTCATATTCAGTACATTTACCCTACGAAGAGGTGCAAAAGATAAACCGAAACTAAAGTACGCATACCCGTCCGAGCTGGTTGTCCAAAAAGCAAACCAGTTTGCACGTGCGCATGCGTAAATTTGTATTACTCTGCCTGTGTAAAAATCTGCTATTCTTCGCACTCTCTAAATGCTCCGAAACGTAGATACTCTTTTTGGGTGAGTATTGTAAAAATTAACATCTGTTACCTCTTTATGGGTACTTACCGTCGATTTAATGATGAATATTGTATTTCCAAAATAAGAGTGTTCATTAACTTGCACGAAGCAAACACGTGTTTAGGTAACTATTTTATCAACGAACATTCAAAGACTAACAACAAGAGAGTAAGTGAATTATGATTTTATGATGTTGGACGTAATACATCGCACACATTATCTGTGAGCACCAATCACATCGATACATCCTATTCTCCTCTGTTGACTGCTGGATACATAAATTGTAATATTATGCATATGATTTTTGAAAAATTGTTCCAATTTTCACGTTTATTACGGTGTATTGTGAATGATAGCCTTCAGTAATGGACTAAGAAATTTATCGACATAGAATTCTGGGCTTTCAGCCGCTACAGATAAATTCTCATCCACTTATTTTCTTCGAGTGTATTTTACGTTGTTTTAGCCTAAAAATTGACGTTTAAAAAAAGTGAGTGTTTCTAAAAAAGAAGGGATGAGATACAAGAAAAAAAATTGATTAAAGGGTGAGGACTTGCAAAAAAAGAAAAGAACTTCCCGAATCTTGCGAATTATAAAAATCTGATAGGTAGTAATTGGATTTATTTTTTCATTGTTTCAAGAACGATAGGTGATTATTTTTAGGAAGCATTCAACGGGTTGACATATCTTATTCAAATTAAGATTTTACTCCTTAGAAAATTCAATTATGGATACCAAAAAGTACGAAAACTACGAAATTTCTATGTCATCTCTAGTTCGTTTGCTCATAGATTTTGTTTAATTTTAAACTACGTAATTAATTTTGGATTTTGAAATAAATTTCGATCATTCAATTTATTCTCAGACTCCAGTCATTTTAGGTAGGTACTACATTTTTAATTTAATTTTCATGGACGATTACATAATTAAGATTGAATTATTTTCTCCCCCTTTTGTAAAAGCATAAATTTAAATAATATTCTAAATTAAATTAAGCAGGTCAAAATTATAGATAGGTAGTGGTGACCTGGATACTAAGTGTGGGGACTCACCAGTATGAGGAAAAGGGGCTCGGACCCCTCGACGACAGTCGTCACCCCAAAGGGCAGGCAAATAATCGTCCTTGTGATGTTAAACACACAAATTACGTTCGATCGTAATTACCTGTATATACTTGCAGGTAATGTACGAGTACCGAATCGTGACACAATAAGATGATGTCACAATTTGTACACGAACCAGCCAGCCATCTCTTATCTCGATAGGGGATGATGTGACCTGGCCGTTCTCACCAACGTACGTATTATCTTACGTACGTGTGTTTGTGTGCGTGTAAATAAGCCGTATATAAACCACCCAAATCGGCTCTAAAATCGCCATTGTTTGGTCTGGTTCTGGCTTACCCGTACTTATGTACAATTCTATCTTAAATGGTGTAACCTGTTTTATTTTATGGTACACCACTCCGTAGTATACTATGGAACTAAGGGTGGTTTACCATGGTACATGTTATATCCTTTAAGAAAAAAATATTTTTAATTCAAATAACTAAATTTATTTTTTCTAATAGAATATGAAGTGCTCTGCTTCTAAAAGTAATTATCGTGATATCGCGGATGATATCTGCTATTTGAATTATAATAATATAATTATTATTAGGAAAATTGATTGTTTTTTAGTTGATACTTTCCTAATGAATTTGCTTATTTAAGACATGTTTTACACTAACCTCAACTTTCTTAAGATCCAATGTTTCATGTTTTTGTGCAGTTTTAATTTTAGAAATTATTTTCAAAAAATTAAAAGATATTTGTAATATGTTCCATGGTACACTAGGTTCACATTCTTCCTAGAAATTAATATTTAATGTGGGTAATATAGATGCCCACAGCCTATATATTTATTAGAAGGTTTTCTACGTGTTTGGGAACCTCTTATTTCGAGGTAAGGGTAGCCACCCCGTTTAGTGCTTACGTCGCTTGACAGCATAGAATCATTAGACAAGTAAATGCTATTTTGCTACATGTACATAAGTACATGTATCACATACATTATGCGGGAGTACATAAATACATACGTACCACCAGCTGGTGTAGGCAGTATGTAAGTATTTATGTAACCATTGTCGTCTATATTTTTGTTTAGAGGTTGCGCTTGTTTTTAAATGTGATGCACTATTTATTTAGGCCGCAAAGATGGTCTGCATCCTCATCCATCGACGATGGGTTTGAGCCCCTAAAGAAGGGGAAAGAGAGTCTTGGTTCCCTCATTTAATTTGATCTAAGTGTTATTGAGAGTTGATAACTCTGAATAATTAATTACTGACAACTAAATTCTACGAAACAAATTTGAAAATTTGAATGCTCAATTCCACTCTCATTCGTCACACTTTTTGTGAGATATCAGAATTTACTTTTGGTACAATTTTAATAAATATTGTAATAACTTTTGAATGAGAAACTTAAACAAATGAAGTATTACCAGCTGTATGATACATAATGCTATGGGACCAAACTGTCTAAAAATTAAAGAGAAGTCAGTTTTGTCCATTTTATACTTGTTCCATGGTACCTCTGTCTCTCCTACCCAATAAAGAATCAATTTTCCAGAATTAATTGGTATGTAATATAAAAATCGGTTTGGGAATAAGAAAAATGTTTGATATTGAGTTTCCTCAATTTAGAAATAAAACTATGATTAAGAAATGTTATTTGTTCAAGTATGTTTTTTTCAGACTAATGTCGCCTACCATCATGAATCTATACTCAACACACGTATTAACAATACTCAAATTTTTGAATGAAAAAACCAAACAAATAAATAAATCTTCGCCTTATAAAGAAATATTAAACGAAAATAAAACTTATTTTGAAAGTTTTGGAAAATATGCTTCAAGTAAACCAACAAAAACAACGACAAAAAAAAATCTTGGAAAACAAATACTTCGAAAATGTCGAAAAAAAGTTGCTCCATTTGAAAACGAAAATGCCACCAAATGTTTTCAGTTCTTTTCCTCTTACAAAAGTGTAAGAGAGGATAAAAATTTATGACTGTAGTCTTTTCATTTTCTATAAAGCAGAAAAATAAAATTTTCATTAGTAAGCAAAAAGGAAACTCTTTTTCAAACTACTCTTTTATATATTTATTATGTAATTTTTTCTTCTTTTTTATTAAATGACTGTCAGTGGCTTTGTTCTTTTATTGATTTTCTATTAATGAGTTTGTGATTTTGGAAAAATTGGAATTCGTGGAGATACATTAAGATACGTAGCTTTATATAGAAAATGAAGGGAAAAAAAATCGAAAAACTTTGAAGGACTGACATGACTTCACTTACTTAGTTATAAGAAAAAAAATTTTTATTGAAGATGGAGAACTTTAAATTTTCTTGGATTGAACAGCTTATGGTAGAGATGATTTTAAACATATTTATTAAAAAAAAACATGAAAGTGGGCGAAAATGATTAAAAGCAATGCCATGAAAACAAAAAAAACAATACAAATTTTAAATTAAAAAATGCCTAACTTAGGTTTCCTACATTCTGATCATACAATTTAAAAAAAAATCATTTAATTTTCTTTAGAAAAGTTTTTTCATATTGTTGGACTGTTTTGAATTCTGAAAAAATAACTTAAGGTAATATGTCAATACAGAAACCTTTTCTAATAAAATCATACCACTTATTTATCAAAATATCTATGCGAACAAATGTTAAGTTAATAGAATGGTATTTAATCTTTCAAAGAAATACTTACTTGACATCCATTATTGAACACTTTGATTAGATAACTATTGCGTTCATGTAAATCATGTTTCACAATTTTCAAGAATTTTTCTCGATATAATAGTTTCTCATGAAAATTACAAATGAGTCGAAGATTGTGAGAAATGGAGAGAAAAGGAACTTGGATTACCAGAAAGTTTAAAAAATCTAGGTATAAAGGCCATAATCTTGCAGGAAATGACATGAAAAATAATTATTTTGGACTTGGTACAACTAATCTTGAGCAGGATTGGAGAACTCAATACTTACATTTTTCCCGAAACAAGAAGCTCAATTTTTTTCCCGAAATGTTTTTTTTTTTTTTTAAATTTTCATTTTAAATTTATTTATTTCAAAAAAAGGTTCCCAAATTAAATAAAATATTTTCTTCCAAAAAATTTTACTTATTCCAAAAAATTTAATAATTCCATATTAATTATTTTTACTGAAAATAATAATAATAATTCCAAAATAAGTACCTATACATTAAGAACAAATTTTTAAAAGATAAGCTTATATTTATTGTTTTTTGGTTTTAACTTCAAGCGAAACAAATATTATTTCGTTGTGGAAGGTTAAATGTAGTATTGGTATGGTTTAAAATCGCAGTAGTGATTAGAAGAAAAGTCTATAATAAATAAAATATTCGTTTCCAATCGATAAAATTATTAATATTCACAAAAAAAACACTTAAACCTGCCTCTGGCTTTTGCAGCTGGCTGTCAAGGAACACAGTTTTTTTTCTCAATATATTCCTATTATACAGAAAGTAAATCTCTAGGAATTTCAGCATATAAAGTTTGAAAATAATCTTTGATATTTTCTGTTGGTATAAAAGCTAAAGAAAAAATCATGACGTTTGTTACGTCTCTGATTGTAGAATCTTTTGAATCCGCGTACATTTGCTCAAGGGACCTACTTTGCACATCTTGAAATACATTTTATTTATTGGCTTGATTGGACTTGAAAAAGGTGACCTACTTGCAAGTCAATAATCCCAAACAATGTCATATTATTATTTTACTGTTATTGTATTTTGTAAATTGAAAATTTTTACCATTTTTTTGATACTTAAATAATTAATTTCTTTTGAAAAAAATATTAAAATTTTTATTTTTACAGTAAATAAATTTGGAACCAAAAATTTTTTAGGAATTCCGTTTTGAAAAAAAATTTAGACAGCATAATATGAGAGCTAAAGGTGTTTTATAAAAAATAGAAAAAGAATGAGATTCTCAGATATATTATAGTCCGAGTAAATGACTTCTAAAAATTTTTGGGCCATTTGACCCCACTTTACCGTATGTATACGTAAATCATTGCCGAGTACCTAATTATAGTTAGCTCACTTAAAACTTTCTTACAGTTGACACAGAAAATCTGTGCAGGTTGTAATTATTCCCTTCGTATTCCAGTTGATTGAATGTAAGAATTTTTCTAACTGATGAGTCCAAAAACCAACCGCTATCGTTACCTACCAATTAATTTTCTCAATAGATCATCAGTACCTATTTGAATGGTGCCGTAAGATTCTCGAGCCTGCATTAAAATATGTCGTCTCGTTCGGTGATGTTTTAAAATTAAAATAAATAATGATTACGAAGTTTGTATCGGTGAAAACAGCGCAAATTCTTTAAATCCATGTCTAAAACCGAACGAAGTGTAATCCTATTTTTCTTATTTTTTTTCCTTAGAGCTTCGTGCGCCAGTCTCTTTGTGTGCGTTGTTCTGTTATTCGTGCACGCGACTTGAGATAAATTTTCGCATTTTAATGTAGTCTAAAACAGATAAAAGGTGTATGAAAAAGATACGCGTTCGTAGCTTAATTTACGTAGATTACAGGCCGTCAACGAGGCACGTTATTTATGTCGACTGAAAGTCTTGACTTGTCTACGCGTCCTCGTTTTTTCTTCTTTTGTTTCTCACTCTATCGCCTTTTTTTTTATTCTCTTTTCTTTCTCCCCTCTTCCCTGAAGATTTATGGGCTCCTCACAGCGCTTTAACGAATTCGAAACCGTAACGTAAACTTCCAAAGACGAGTAAAATTACAAAAACTTCCTTATTTAATGTAGTTGGTGAAATGTTTGAACGAAAATTATGAACGAAGATTCGGTGGTAATCGACAAAATATGGTAGATACTCACTTTACACACTCGTTAACTTCGGACTAAATATTGGAACTTCCATTACACAAATTTCTCTTCGAATATGCTCGAAGTTTGATGTATTGGTACGATCGAAATTAAAAGTTAGGGACAAAGTTGTAATGCAGAAAGTTAGGAAGGTATCTATGCGAGTGATGAATTTGATTTAGGTACTCGTAAAAATATGGACAAAGTAAACCTACTGCTCCGTTGTAAGAAGACTATCGAGATGGAAAAAAGTCCCCATTAGGCATGGCGCGCCCTACTTGTGAATCGAAATCAAATCGACTCCCATCTCAGTCATAATATGTAGCCCAAGAGAATTACGTTGAAAAACCACGATGAAAATTAAATAATTTCCAGCAAAAAATTTTCTGTTTTAAAACGTTGGGACAGTTCCCGAGTACTTATGTAAAAAAAATTCCTCCCCCACACCTTTGTGGTATGCGAAGGAGGGTCCTTACACAATGGGCTCAATTATTAAATAATAGAAATTTTTTTTTTCTCCTGATTTTATAATGATCGAAAATTAATATGTTCGTGGTCCAGATAAGACAGTTCTCCGGATGTATAGATCTTCTTGCTCGACCAACACAATATCTCTCTCTCTCTCTCTCTGTCACTTATTTATACTGTGATCTATAAAATTTCATCGCTCACTCCGCACTCCACTGTGGTTTCCATAACACTTCAACTCACGATGGAGGATTTAATTCATATTTCGAACAATATTACCTACATGGATTAAATAAATATTTTTAATTGATAATAATTACAAATGATAGACACATACCTTGCAGTTCCAAATTACCGTAAAAAAGATCTTAATAGTTACTTATTCGCTGAGTTTTCTTGAATTCGGAATATCTCGAAGTCTGCTATCTCCGTAGGAATTTGTAACAACAATTTCGGTGACATGGAAATACGTTGAATGAATAATTGAATTGGAACTTGAATTCATAGGCAACTCAGACGATTTTGAGTTAACTCGCTGAGTATCTAACCGAAAGAAAGATGGTTTTCTGATTGAGAATATCCCATTGTCTCTTCTACCTTTTCAGTTCGATGATTTTTAGGTAAAATCTACAAGAAAGTTGGATTAGCCTTCAGAAAAACAGGTAAATAAAATCTCATAACACATATTATTACGAATGAGTACAGCTCGAAATAATACTGGTTAAATGAAATAATTTTAATCTGTTTTCCTTTTGTTTTATGCTCTGGTAACATTAAAAAAAAAAATCCACACCAACTTAGGTAAGAGTCAAAATACGTAAGTATTATTTTGTTTTTAAAATATTTTGGGTGAATTTAATATTACATTTTGATTTCAGCAATAGACAAATTCGCAAGGCTGGGGGAATAGCAACTCCGCAATAAAAATGGATTATTGTTCACATTTTACTGAACTGTTTCAATAGAAAAATGAAAAAAAAAAATATATAACATTTTTACTTAGTTCGAAAACTCTAGTACTAATGTATAAAAAATAGAATGGAATAGAATAAAAGAATAAAGAATAAGAATGAAAATGATTTCAGCAAAAGATCAGTTTATATAGGCAAAATGTTGTAGGATTAGATGAGAATGGGGTGCAAAATTAAGTCGCCATTTTATCACCATTATTTTTTGTGGGAAATGACAACACATTAAACTGTCAGTGAAAGAATATTTATGACTTGTAGATAGATAGGAGGAAAACGGAGGTGTGAATGTGAATTGTTTCAGAAATAATAATCGGCTACCGAATTTAGTAAAAACATCTAATAGAAACTATTATTGAATGATTCATTTTCTCTTCCAGTTTTATTCCGAAGGAGATGAGACAAATACGAGTTTGAAATGGATAGATAGTCTGTAGGATAATAAGTAGAAGTGAGAAAGATCGTCTCAATAATACCTTGTGGGGACTCACTGGTATGAGGAAAAGGGGCTCGGACCCCTCGACTACAGTCGCCGCCCCAAAGGGCAGGCAAATAATCGTCCTTGCGACGTTAAATACACAAAATATGTTCGATCGTAATTACCTGTATGTACTTGTAGGTAATGTACGAGTACCAAATCAAGACAAAATAAGATGATGTCACAATTTGTACACAAACTGGCCAGCCATCTCTTATCTCGATAGGGGATGATGCAACCTGGCTGTTCTCACCAACGTACTTATTATCCTACGTACGTGTGTTTGTGTGCGTGCAAATAAGCCGTATATAAACCACCCAAATCGGATCTAAAATCGCCAGTGTTTGGTCTGGTTCTGGCTTACCCGTACTTGTGTACGAAGTGGCTGAACACGCTTAAATTCTGTAGAATTTTCTTCTGGTGAGAATATCTCTCATGACAAGGTATTCCACAGTGGTGACCCCGATGTGATTTTTAGCTACGTCGTGAGGTGTCTCTAGGCGCGTTTACAAAAATTTGGCACTGTGCGCTGGCAAGAAACTCGCTTGCTTGGCAAATAAAAATATTTTTTGCAGACTAAGACACCTTTTAAGAGTCTGCTGAAGTGGGAATTTACACCTCTCTCTTTAAAATATGTAAACAAAGAGAAATCAGACAGTAGACCTGGAGGAAGAAGGTTGGACTCATCCCCCAACCCCCCCGACTTTGACTCGACACTCCAAGAATTTACCAAATCTGGAAGAAGGCCCTCAACACCCAGAGTTAGCACAACTGGGAACTGCAATAAATAAAGATCAATTAGCAGTTAAAACATTGAGAAGTGGTTGAACTTTAAGCCAAAGTTCTGACCTGAAAACACCTGTCCTACAAACACAGGGGAGAGTGTTTTCGACTAGCAAGGAAGGAAGTAGTTCTGTGGAATACGCTTGTCATCAGAAAGACACAGCAATGGTCCCACCACCAAATGGAAATGAAAACCCACAACCATCGCAGGGAGGTAGTAGTCAAACACAGCTGACACCCAAAGTCTTGGTGCAGATTATGCAACTTTTGCAATTACAGCCAGGGCAGAACCCCAACTTCTACAGACGGAGGATAGAGATCCCAGAATTTCTGCCCAATGAGGTAGACTTGTGGTTGACACTATTGGAAGGCAGGTTCAAGACCAACAACATAACTCTGAACCAGCGGTACCTACACATCTGTGGAGGCATGCCCCCACAGATAATCCCCCACATTCCAGATATTATGGAATGCCCTTCGACAGAAGATGACAAATATGCCTGGTTCGTCAAGATGATAAAGAATGTGTTTGGAAAAATGAAAAACCAAATCATTGATGATGTGATGGGTGGTATGAAGATGGGGGACAACAAACCCTCAATCTTCATGGCGAAATTGAGACAGAAGGCGGACAATATAGTAGCCCCTTCTGTCATTGGCAACCAATTTTGCAAACAACTCCCTCAAAGTGTTGTGCAATGCCTAGCCACTGTAGGTTCGACCGTGATAAATACATCCGCAGACTTGGACTTCCTTGCAAAATCAGCAGATAATGCGCTAGAATATACCAGGTCAAAGCCTGTGGTAAGCGCAGTATCTGCAGAGACTGGTGAACTCGCTCAACTTAGAGCCCAAATAGCTCAGTTGATCGAGGAAGTAAAGAGGAACAAAAGCCAAAGCTCAACAAAATCCAATAGCAGCTGGCGACAAGGATCCAAGTCAAGAAACAACAACAACAGTAGCAATAGCAAAGGACGACAGTCCTGGTCCAGAGACTGTAGATCAAGTTCCAACAACAGGGGTCAGAGTTCAACTCCCCCGAGAACATCATCAGCCAAAAACCAGTCTTGAAATTAGGATGAAAAGAGTTGTTTCTTCCATAACAGGTATGGCGCAGAAGCCACCAAATGCAATAACAGGTGCAAATGGTGGGGCAAATCCTATACCAAGGAGGCATCAAACTAAAACAAGGGGCTATCCATGTGGCTGAAGACCCCTCGGAAAAACACTCATGCCACCTGTTCATAAAGGACAGGACTAATAGGAGATGGTACTTGATAGACTCAGGTGCAGACTTGAGTATATTGCCAGTAAGTAGAAATCAAAAAGTACTTTCTCCTAAATACTATCTCCGTACTGTGAATGGTCAAAACCTTCCAGCCTACGGACTTGAGACAAGCAAAGTCGACATCGGACTTAAGGAAAATATGATGTGGTCCTTCATGGTTGCTGACATTCCAAACCCGATCCTGGGAGCAGATTTCCTTGCACATTATGGCCTGATCATTGACCTCAAGGAGGGCAAATTTATCGATAGTGAATTCAAAAATTGTGTGGATGGCAAAACGCATGCTTACAGACTGGACACAAATATATCTAGCTGTACAAAAGTCGACGGACAACTCTTACGGATCCTGTCTGGCTATCCTGGAGTCACTCAACCATCAATTCGCATGCATCCTACCTATAAACATGACACTGTTCATTACATAGAAACTAAAGGACCGCCTTGCCATGCTAGAGCACGAAGGTTACTGCCTGACAAACTCAAAGCGGCATGGGAGTACTTCCATTGCATCATCAAGGAGGGTGTATGTCGCCCCTCAAAAAGCTCATGGAGCTCCCCTATCCACTTGACCAAAAAAGCAAGTGGAGAGTGGCAAATTGTTGGAGACTACAGGGCCTTAAATGCCAAAACAGTTCCTGATTGCTATCCAGTCCCCAATATAATGGACTTCAATGCGAATATGAAGGGTAAAACGATAACCACCAAAATAGACATCAACTGGGCATTCCACCAAATTCCTATGGCTGACCAGGATGTACCAAAGACAGTGGTTATAACCCCCTTTGGACTATTCAAATACCTTCGAATGCTGTTTGGACTTCCCAACTCAGCACAAACTTTCCAGAGATTTATCAATAGACTGTTTAGGGGATTGCCGTTTGCATATGCATACTTGGATGATATTTGCATTTGCTCTGAAGGCAGTGAGCAACAGCACGAGGAGAATGTAAGATCCATCTTACAGCGTATACACGCTGCCAAGCTTACTATCAATGTAGGTAAAAGCTTATATGCACAGACTGAAATTGACTTCCTCGGCTTCAAAGTCTCAACCGAAGGCATTTCCCCCTTGAAGACCAAAGTAGAGCCAATATTGAACTTCCCGAAGCCCTCAAATGTCGCTGAACTCAGGCGTTTCTTGGGGATGGTGAACTTCTATAGACGTTGCATGAAGAATGCAGCAGCCAAACAAAGTAATCTGTTTGCACTAATTAAGACAAGTAAAAAGAAAGATAAGACTCTACTCGAATGGAACAAATAAGCCGAACAGGCATTTAAGAAAATCAAGTATACACTGGCAAATGCAACTCTATTGGCTCATCCAGACGAATGTCTGCCATTATGCGTGAGTACCGATGCCTCTGATTTTGCTATTGGTGCAACCCTGTACCAACTTGATAAAGACAATAAAAAGTTACCACTAGCTTTCTTCTCGAGGAAGCTCTCAAAAACAGAAAAGAACTATAGCACGTATGATAGGGAATTGCTCGGAATTTTTGCTGCGTTAAAGCATTTAAGGCACCAATTAGAGGGTAGATGTTTTTCTGTGTATACTGACCATAAACCCCTAACATATGCCTTCATACAAAAAGCAGAACCGGCATCTCCGAGAAGAGCACGACAATTAGACTATATTAGTCAATTGACTACCGACATCCAGTATATAAGTGGAGAACTTAACACTCCAGCTGATGCTCTGAGTAGAATCGAAGCTATCTCGGTTCCTGTCCAATTGCCTTATGCTGAAATAGCTAAAGCACAGCTTAAGGATGCAGAACTGCAGGAGTTGTTATCGAACGATGATACTACTCTCAAATTGAGACAGCGAAAAATTCCCGGTACTGATGTTTTATTAACATGTGACGTCAGTACAGGTAAGAATAGGCCATTTCTACCGGTAAAATATCGCAGGTTGGCTTTCAACAGTGTACATAACCTGTCACATGCTGGGCCAAAATGTAGTGCTAAACTAATTTTGGAAAGATTTGTATGGCCACGAATGAAGTCTGACTGCAACAAATGGGCTCACAGTTGCCTGAACTGTCAAGAATCCAAAGTAGGAAGACACACTCGCTCGCCCCTCAAATCCTTCAAACAAACAGATCGGTTTAAAATGATTCATATGGATTTGGTAGGCCCATTGCCACCATCCCAAGGACACAGATACCTGTTGACGATAATAGACAGGGCAACACGATAGCCGGAAGCAATTCCTCTATATGAGATGACAGCTCCAACAGTAGCTGCCAGGTTATACGACACCTGGATTGCGAGGTATGGCATACCAGAAATCATAATTACAGACCAAGGTCGCCAATTTGAGAGCTCGCTCTTTAAAGAGTTAGCAAATAAGCTTGGTGTTCAACACAGTCATACCACAGGTTACCATCCTCAAACCAAGGCAAAATTGAGAGATGGCATAGAGCTCTCAAAGCCTCTATCATGTCACATGATACAAAGAGAAGGGTAGATGTACTCCCTACCATCCTCTTAGGCCTTCGATCTGCCATACAAACAGATACAGGTCATTCTGCAGAGCAATTAGCGTTTGGTGAAGAGCTACACCTCCCATGGGACTTCTTTACAGAATCGAAGGAAGTTAGCCCCGAAATCATGGTGCAAAATATACGAAACAACGCCAATAATTTCCTAAAACACGCAGCTCGCCATGGCCAGCCCAAGATTTACTTCTCGAATTCACACATATTTGTTAGATACAAAAAAATGATATCTGTGCTGGAAAAACCATACGCCAGTCCTTACAAAGTAGTATCACGAGATGAAAAGAACTTTGTGATACTCATTGCAGGCAAACCTCGAACAATTTCAATTGACAGATTGAAGCCTGAATACATGGTAAGCGACGATAAAAGAATTAAAAGGTTGCAGAGGGAGAATGTAGAAAAAATACAGACGGATTCACCAACAAACACCGAAGAATCCGTCGAAAAATGTGAAATAATAAATTCACAATTAAAGAAAACACCAAAATTAAAAAAGTCTTTAAACTTTTCGGACAATGTTACCACTAAAACATTTGATCCGGAGGCCCCCAAATGCCCACAAAAAAGAGGCAGGCCCCTAGGCAGTAAAAAATGTAAAAATTCCCATCCTTCTTGCAAGTCTGAGAGGTTAATGCGAAGAAAATAAAATTTACTCCTGATAAAGTAATATCTACTACGTAAGTTTAAACCTGCTAAAAAATACGCGACAAAAATCGGAATTCCGTGAGACAAAAGAAACTCCGGATATAAGCAAACGAGGAATGCCAACAAAAAGAAAACAACAGGATTAAACAAATCCACGTGCGATACGGAAATAAACATCGCAACATGCATTTACCGTTAAATACCAAGATAATCTCAATGTTGTGATGTCACAAGTGGAGGTTCCTTTGTAATAAAATTTGAAAAATATATTCTCTGAGTTTATTTCAGGCATAACTTTGCTTAAACCAATCCGAACTTAACCAGAAAACTTGCATAAGGCCGAGAATTTTAAGCGCTATCCCCTCTATTAGCTGATAAGAAGATGCGAAAAAGTCAAAACAAAACTGTAATGGTAAATCAAAAACAGTAGTAGATTCACCCATTTTAGAGCTGTCTTATAATACAGACGTGTCTTCTAAAATATTTTTTGGTTCCTTTTTCCTGCAAACGCATTTCATATGTCGCTGCCAACCACCATCCTTCAGTCCGCCACCTCCCAAACTGCTCAAAAAACCGCTGAGCTCTCACAAACTCAGTGGAAAATTGAGCAGAAAACGGAACTGGATCGGATAGAGGAGGAGCTGCTCATGGATACAGCTCTTCCAGTAGAGAACGTCCTAGCGGAGATGACAACTCCGCTTCCCCCAATAATCTCTCCTCCCCAGTCACTGCCAGAACCGACCCCAATTCCAGAACCCCCAAAACCAGTGTCGAAACCCGCAGAGACCTGGGAACCCATGAAGTTCCTCTTCACGGCGGAGAGGGCAGCTAATGAAAAAGCAAAGACGGCTGCCCTAGCATCGGAGACTTCAAACTCCCCAATGCTGAGAAAGCTACTCTTCAGACAACCACTGCCCCCTCACTCCCACCACCACCCTTACGCCTACACCAAAAATCGACCACCTAGGAGTAGGGGAGAAGGCAGTTGCGCCCAATACCAGTCGCGCGCCGATGCAAGATGGCAATCATACAAATGCGTTGGCGCTGCTGTTGGAAGCGCACTAGCCAAGTGGGAGGCAGACCAGAAGAGGCACTGATAAACCCGCACGTGAAAACTTCAAAAAACTGTAATTCAGAAACTATGGGCGGATTTGACCCATCTTCGAAACTAACCGAAATATGCACATGTAAAATTTTTTCCCAATCTATAAAGAATTATGCCTGCTCCCATTTTCTACGAATTCTAATTCAACAGCCACCATTTTGAAAATAATGAGTGGATTCTGCCTATCTTCAAAATTGACCGAGATATGGATCCAAAGTACACACATTCTAAATTTCGTCTCGATCCGTGTAGAAATAGGCCCAGTTTGTTAAACATTTCAGTTATATCCCATATTGTATGAATGGGCGCTATTAAGCTGCAAAAATAATAAAATCATGACATTGAGGTAAATTTAGGTAGGTAACAACTTTTTTTATAGGAAATTTTATGAAAAAAATTTCTTTTAGGAAAGTATTTTTCTCGTAAAACTTCTCACTTTGGGGTAAAATTGCGAAAACAGAAGATAGTCACCTATGTTCAGCCCGCTGGCCAGAAGTTCGAGGGATGAGGGTGGATACTTCTTTTTACTCACTCAGGCAAGGGTTCCGAACGTTTTCCAGCGATAAAACCTTGGCTGAAAATTATTTAATTTTAAAATTCGTAATTCTCCTGGGCTGCGTGGTCTCTTTCCAGGAAAACAAAATTGTTATCCCCCCCCCGTGTTCCTATAAAGCTTTATTGAAACAATTTCTTATTGTTTGATTCATTTCGAAAAGTTTCCGCGAATACTTTTTACCAGATTCTGCTGATGGCACAGCTATATCAGCAGAAAACATCGTTTCAAATCGTTAGGCTCTGATATGCGGTTGAAGATAATACATAATTATAATTATTAATAAATTATCTACGTAGGTACTTGGGTTCGCAATTCATGGTTTTTCTTCTCCTAAATTATTCGACTCGAATGTCCGAGGTATGCTAAACGAGGGCGTTGCATGTCACGCAGGTGGTATTCCACGCACAATCGAGGCAGACGTTAGACTCTCGTTGTCACCAACAAAATACCGTACAAACCTACGCACGTGTTTCTGGAACACTCGATGAAATCTCGTAGTATTTAATTTACTTCGTGTGTAGAAGAAGATGGTGATCGGTTCAAAATGATAGGCTTCCCAAACGTGGAGGGGAGTTCCACAGTTCTGGGCTGCATGTTTCTTAGTTCACGTTCAGTTCAAATCATTTTCGTTTATTTTTCAAAACAAATTACCAGATCATTATTTTCGGATGTTACGCGTTCGTCTTCGTCGGTCAATTATCCAGAAAAACGAACACATTCCCCGGCGTAAAAGGCAACTGTAATTCGAATATATCTGTCGACGGAACACAGATTTTGTACCATAAAGTCACTCCATCCGTGACCATATTAATACGATTACACGAGCGTACCTATACATATCATAACATTGTACCGAAGCACAGAAGCGGAGAACCTTTTCCCATTCTCCATTATCGTGAATGGAGTGTTACGAAAGTTTTGTGGCGAACACGACGAAGAAATGCGAACAGCGAACTGCGACCTCAGAATTCTAATTTTAGTACAAACCCAGTAATATCGCACGCTAAGGGATGAAACTTTTTTTCATTTTACCTCAATGTGCGTGTGCGTGTGCGTGTGCGTGTGTGTGTGTGCGGGTACGTGTGTCGTTTTTATTGCTCATCGTATAACCGCTAGAGTGTCGCCTCGCCTCTGCCATTTTCCTCATTTATATAGCGAACGGTATATCAAAACAATTAACGACCGTCCGGGGACCTTTATCTCGTAAACGAAATCGCGATGTTTGTGGCACAATTCCAAAAATAATTTCGTTAGCTCGCAGTATAATATTATTATATACTGCGTAGTATTTTAACGCTAATTAATTTAATTACGTTCTGATGTATTCGACGCATAAATTAATACACTGTGGCAGTACCTACGCTGCGCCGTCTTCTCGTCTTGACATTAGACGTCGATACGACGTTGTAGTGTGTGGGCTACTTTGGACGCTTATTAAATTAGCCATTCGCTAACATGTAACTTGCAAGTTGACGTAACAATAACTCATTATAGCGTAGTCCACAAGATATTTTGCCTAATATAGAAGTCAACAATTATGAACGAAGGAAAAATAAATAAATAAAAAATAATAATAATAATAATAATAGACGGCGAAAACTAAGATTTTTACATCAATTAGGCTATAAAGATTATTACCGACCAACTTTTGCATCAAAAAATACTGATGAATTAAAAAATTTTTATACCGTAGTTTAAATTCACAAACCAAATCCATCTTTAAATGTTTCCACCATTTACGACTCTCTTATTTAACAACTAGCCACCAATAAAATGAAATGAAAACGAGCATTTTGCAATATTTCTTGGAATTCCATTATTTGTATGTTTATAATGTTGCATACCCTTGCGCCTTAAAAACAAAATTTTTCACAAAAAATAATATCGTGTGACGAATGATTTTTCTAATTTTCATTATTATTTCGTTTTGCTGAATATTGGCATCGAGGTTATGTAGCCCAGGGTGTAGAGGTCGATATTTTCATGTTTCAGTGTTTTATATGTGACGAAAAGGGAGGGGCGGTGTTGAAATAAGCGACCACAGAGTTTAAAACATGAATTTGACAGTACCAAATAGACATTTCGTCAGACAAATAGTGGAAGCTTCGTACTAAGTTTATCGTAATAACAGTAATGAATGATTGGTGATTACCCATTCTCCAGTTATTATATATATTTTTTTTCTGTATCCCAAGAAATATAAGTATACCGTATGTCTCTCAATCAAAGGACGAAATCGAATATTAATTGGATTATGTTTTATCTTCGGTTCAGGCGTTCAGCAAATAAACCTATTCGCCTTTTACTGCCTCCCAGTAAATCGGTTTATCCGTTTTTGATTTCTCGATTTCGTTTCACATCGTGTCAAGGCTTTCGTTTTTTATTTGGTTGACGTAGTTTTTTTTTTGGCCAAAACCCATCGTAAAATACAAAGTTAATATAGTGGGTCAAAGGATAAAAGGCGGTTCATTGTATTTTTTGACAGAATTTCAAGCGAGAAGAATAAAATAATAGAAGGAGTAGGTCCATATTATTTGAAAGTGGAGCTGAGAAGAATTTGGATAGGGACATTCGGGAAGGAAGTGATTCAAGTTTCTTTCTACCGAAATATCAATGCGTAGGGGAGGAGGTCATTCGATGTAGCTGAAGAGGCACGAGTGAGTGGTTGAAATGGAGTCGGCGAAGAGAAATTTCAGAAAATTATAAAAATAAAATGAACCAATAATAAGACGGAGGATCTGGTTGAATGGTGTTGTAAAAGGAATTCACGAGCTCTGAGGATGAGTCCAAATATTGGCTACGAATAAAGTGTATCTTATTAAGCCATCGGATGCTATTAATAGAGAAATAATGATAGAAGAATGAAGTGCCCCGGGTACGTTCCAGGGCCTCAGTAGCCTTACCGCCGCAACTATTTTTATGGCCTGGGATCAAAATGAAACTACTTTCGATCGAACTGACGCCCGTACCTATTTCGATTTTGCACATCTGAAGAATTAAATAGTAAGTGATAAAAACTTCTATGCTGCTGCTTTATAGAGAAACGGTTTGGCATTATTAACGGGGTAAACTACAGAGGGCGCAGTTTCCTAAACGAAACAGCTTTACTTACATCGTTTTTGGTAAAAATGTCGATTATGCCAATTTATGGCTTCAAATCAAATTCGAACATAACAACAAAATTAGTCCTACTGAAACAGCGTCGCTTTAAACCGGATCAGTCACGTCTATGAACTGGAATCAAAGTTTTTGAGTAAAAAAAGTGGCTAGTGTAACGAATGTATTCGTCTACATTAATTGAACACATTCCTTCGCCAAAAAATATACAATTTCTTATTTACAAATATCCCAGTAAACTATTGCCTGTTTACTTTTCCAAAAAAAAAAAACGTTTCACACGTTTTCTAACGGAATATTCAACAACCACAATGGTCTGGTCCATCGAATAATCTCAAATACATGATTCCTCAGTGTAAACAATTTACTACCTGAAACATATCAATTACTGTGAAAAAACGTATTCTTTAAGAGTATATAAACTACTTGTTTCCAATGAAACTATTGCATTTTTTTACCTTCTCTACGACACTGTAGTAGCCTACTTGTCTTGCAACCACCGATTAATTATTGAAACTGTAAAACTGTTCTCGAAAAATTGTTTTGTAAAAATATTAGTATTTTATTAAAGTGTGAATTTCCCAATTTTGATTTTTATTATGTTCAAGTCTGATTCTTGAAAAGTTAAGGTCCAACATAAGAGTGTGGACAATAAATTATTAAAATAATATTTTTAGAGACGGTAATAATATTCTTTAGACATTACTTGTTTCGTGTAAGGTGTAATCCATAAAAGAGGTCAAACAGGTACAATCACATCTCTGTTACGCCGTTACAGCTAACTCGATTATCTTATTCCTGGTGTTGTGAAATCGTATTGACAAGCGCTTTCTCCATTTTTATTTTTCGTTTTCCTCTTTGAAGTAGGTAGGTTTTCTACGAAAATATATTTATTAATTTCTTTCTGATGGAAATACCTAGGGCTGCGACCTAACAAGTTTTTCATTTCGACCAAAGGAGCATTTTGGAGCCATTCTCCAAAATTCGTATACGTATATGATTATATCTGTATAATATAATTACTGTATTACGTATGTACAGATCTTTCTAACGCGATAAGTTTAAACATATACAGAATCGACATAATAAATTCTCATATGCTTCCAAATTTAGCTGAAATTGGTTTCGAGGTTCACGTTCCGGGGCTGTTGGAAGGAAGAGATGCTTGTTTACTTAATAAATGTCATAACAACGGTCCAAAAGCCACAAAATTTGGTAACTACTCATAATTTCATGATTACCTCCAACTGATTGTGGTTACGACTGGTCAATATGTTCCACAGTCAGTAGCTACATAATACGTTTTTTTGTGATTGGTTTTTTATTTTTCTTCGAAATAATGTTTCTATAATGTCTATTTTTTAAGGGGGATCGAAAAATTGTATTATTCTGCCTAAAAAAAAAATAAATATTGCTTCAAAAATTTAATTTTTTCCCATCTCCACGTATCTCCCACTCATTAATTCGATCTAGAGACTTTATTTACATATTTTCATGCATTCTGCATCCTTAACCGTCTACTTTTCAGTTTCATCTTAGATCGGTAAGTATTGAGAGATTTTTGAATTTTAGTATCATTTGTTCTACTCTACACTAATTTTATTGTTTAGTCTTCCAGGCTCAGAATGTTTTTCTGATTATCTTTTAAGGTTGGAGCAGATGCTAATCTTCAAGGTTGGGCAGAAACCAAGTTTAAAAAAATTTGAATAATCATTAATATGCTTCAATTATTTCGAAGTATGCCTTTAAAACTCACTTTTTCTAGCGGAGTATAGTTGCGCTAGAGTTTTTTTCTTTGAGACATAATTTTGCATAAAATGTTCGCGTGCTATTTTCGTTACCAAACCAATTATGTACCTGCACTCTCGTTATTATTCATATCTCAGCGAATGTAAACAAAAGATTTTTCCATCAAACCTCTTCATAAGGAAAAAAAAAGAAGGGTTCTTCGCTTTAAACTTATTAAGAAAAAGTTCAAGTATAAGCTTACCACATTTTTCTTACAATATGCAAAGTATTTTCACGACAAACTGTACTTAGTACCTATACCTACCCCAGTAGCCGTGTATTTATAGATCTTAATCTCGAATTGAAGAAGAAAGCGCTGGAAAAGAAAATGTTTTTCTTTCATTTTGCTCCCTTTCTTCTTATTTTTTTTTTATTCTTTTATTTGTTTTTTTTTTTTTTTTTTGTTTTTTTTGACATCGGATGACAATCCGAATAGAAGTTCAGCCACTAACGAGTACCTCGTTCCTTTGTTAGTTTCCAACGTAGGTAACAGCGACGAATGATAATTTATTTTCGACTCGACGACTGTGTCTTTCAAAGCAGATACTTACCAACTACTGGCAAAGAAAGGACTCGACGTCTTCTCGTGAATTTACCATTCTCGGATAGAATCTCTTCTTTTTGGTTGCACGATGAAAGGACAGCAGAAGAATGACACAGGCAGAGAAAGAAGAGCGACGCAGAGACGGTGAGAGAGTCTGACAAAGGTAAAGAATGAAAGATATTATAAGTTTAGTCGTAGGTAAAAGGTAGACGTATCGTAGCGTGTGAAAAAAATATGAGTTTAATTACGCTTTTCGGCAACTGCGAAAATTACGCAAACGAGAATCCGTTTTCATGCAAATTTAAAATTCTAATGAATATTCGAGAGATTCGAATTTCCCTCAGGTACCTACCTACAACTTTTCTGCGCGCCTCTAATTGGGAATACGTTACGCGTTTGAGTGAAAGCCAGCAGCGAATTATTTAGTTTGCCTTTGGCGCAAACTTTAAGGGTGCAAAATTTTTGACTATGTTCTAAGGGGTATGTAAGGTTAGAACGATGAAAAGTAGCGAGTGGCGCAGTAAAATTTGCATTAATGGATGTGTTTGACACGCCATAAAAGGGCAACACCTGCCGCAACTTTTAGTTATGGACAATTACGTACGAGTTGCTTCTCCGTTCAACCCCATGGTTTTAGTTCGACGATAGCTGTTCTATTCATATGTGAATTTCGGTCTATCTAATTTTCATTTTTCAGCGTTCTACTGCGCCGATACTGTGTAGTCTCATCTCATTCACTTTCGATCTTCATGGGTGTTCACCCTTCCACCCTTCGCTGATTTTTATTTGCATTATTTTACGTTGACTTATTTGTTTTACATGCGTAACCGAGCTATTGGACCATGACTGACACAAATTGTGCGATATATTTCGTTTAACTACCCACCTATGGTAGCATAAACTATTAAGCTGAGTACTCTCCATATTACGCATAATTATTCGATTTTATTTGTTTTCGATAATTCATCGAATTTTATGTTTTATTCGCTCGTTTCAACGATGTTCACAGTCAACGTGTATTTTGAGGTTCTGCTTGCCTCGCATTTTTATGTATTTGTGTACCGTTTCATCGTGTGCTCGGCTCAATGGTTTCTTTATCTCTTGGTCTTGTTTTTGTTCATTTTCAGTGAAAGTTTACACGTGTATACATCCATCACTTCGGAGCCGCCCCATCGATCCAACTGAAATTTAGATGACTTATTCGCCTCGTTTCAAAAAAGATTTTAAGCCAACTCCGAGGTCCCTAGCCCTCTCTGGAGAAAAGTTGTGGATTTTGACTCTTGCAATCGCCAACACATTTTTCAACAGATTTTTCACTCAAATATCGTCCTCTATGATATTAGTATTCCCTCTAAATTTCATGCCTCTACATTACCCCCTTCCCAAGATATGGGACAAAATTAAACTAAATATTTAATAACTTCCGTGGTATGCTAGCGAGGCCTAATACATGACATTATTTTTTATAAAATTACCGCAGGTCGTGGCTAAAAGAACTCTCGAATTGAATTTCACTTGCGAGGGGAGACAACTTAGAATTATTGCCCCCAACTGGCTCAGTCTACCAGAGTTTATGGACTTGATGTCAGCATGGTAAATGGTTAAATTACAATACCAGATACACTTTCGAAATCTCCATAAATTACCTACATTGCCACCATCGAACGTGAATTACAATCAGGAACCACACCACCAAAAATATTACCCATTGCCTTTTAAAAAGGCTAACACATTTTGTAAGACGTAATTATATTTAAAAAACATTTTTCACTTAGAAACACATGATAAAATAAAACATGTTATATCAACGAGGACCAAAACAGAAATGATGTTAAATTGACGCTATTTAACTTCGAGATTTTATTAAAAAGAAAATAAAAGAAAACTAAAATAGCATGGAAAGAAACAGAACATTCAGCGGGGAATTTGTGATTAGAAAAGTAGGTACCGTGGTGGTGATGGGGGAAGTGAATGAGATGAGATGACAATCCATAGAAGTGTGAGATGAAACATGAAAAAACAATAAGAGTTACGAAGATCTGAAAAGATTCATGAAAAATCATAGAAGGTCGACGTGAATAAAGAAAAGTGATTGACCACGAATGGTGAGAAAAAATGTAAATGATGTGTGTGAATTAAATGAGTATAGTTTTGACACTATCGACGGCACGTATTTGTTACCAACAAGGGTTTTTACAAGTATAGCAGATTTTATTAATATTAGTTTCGAATTTTTAAATTATCTGTTTATGGCTGATAGCTTCATGCGTCACTTCTGAACAAACTGATCAATTAAAATAAAAATCGGGTAGGTCAGTTCCTTGGATCAGAGGTAATGTTTGTACAAAGTTTTGTGATTATTGAACAAAAATTACGCCCATTATTGAGCTAACAAGAATTGTATATACATGGAGCACACACACCCACACCCACATCCACACCCACACACACACACGCGCGCACACACACACACACACACACACACACACAAACACATACCTCGGAATGTTTCGTCTTTTTCGTGACTCTGAAACAAATTCTCTCACCCGTGAAATGTGGCCAAATTGTAAATAGGAGAAGACTGTATTTGCTACAAAACGAAAAAAATAACCGGTCTAATTTTGGTTTTAGTTTTTCGTCATTTTCAATAAAAACGGAAACGCCTCGTAAACGTATCATTTTTGTGTGTTGTTAGAAAATTATTGGTGCAGTCTTGTCGTTAGATGTTCGCCGCAGCCTAAAGGTTTAGCGTAACGAATAGCGATCTGATCTGTGAGCAAAACCTTATTTCAAGCCTCGTACCGTTGGTTGCTATCGGATAAACCCAAATAAATTGGTCAAGGATCAGCGATGGGTATCCTCTCAATGACGTCGTATATTCGCGGTGCCATCAAAATAACGTATTCGGTTTCGTTTCGGTGTAAATTAATGTGGCGTTTAATTTGATAAGATGGCGCCAAACGAAGCAGTTGCAGCGTTAGGTACCTATTCTATTCATCCCGTATTTGTGTAAACCATCGAATCAAGCTGTAGTATGGGATAAGTGAAATCGATAGTTATTTCAATCTGCGAATTAAAGCGTTGGTACTGAACGGGTGACCGAAAGTGCTTCATCACAGACGCGGATTGGGGTGGTGCCGAGAAAGACTGGAATCCGAAAAAAAAAAAAATAGACTGCAGTTAGGTAAATGCGAATTATCTACATGCAAGGACGTTGTCTTCGTCGTCGTCGTCGTCGTCGTCGTCGATGCTGCACAAGCCATAATTAATACTATGACAAATTCTGTGCGACGATATTAAAAACATAGGCCTGTCTGCGACGTGTGTCTTCCTTCGCGAATCTGCTCTGAAATTCGAATGGTGACGACGAACTTCTATTAACGAAATTACGTCGGTGAAATATTCAAACTCGACACGCAGTCTCTGTATGTAGCTATACATATACTTATAGTTCAACCCGGGAACGTGAATGATTGTTTGAAATTTCCTTCGAGACTTAATTAACCTGTCGTATACTCGTATAGAAGGATAATATAACAAATACGTGTAATATCCGTTGTGTAGGTATTGCGTAGGTATAACGTTGGCGACGAATATTACACTTCCTCCACAACCGTACAATACCTACATTTTGTCAGGCAATGCGTTCACCTTCTTTTTTTTTTTTCCTTTCTTCTCTTTTTGGCGGAAAGGAGGGGGCTCACAGACAGGATGCAGCCCATATTTCGCATCCACGATTTGTGCCCTAACCGCTTTTACGTAGCTACCCCCAATCAATATAATATGTATACGTACGTCACAGTATATGTATAGACGTAAAATTCAACTTAAGTACTTAGGTTATGGCTACCTACCTATCATTTATGCGAGTAACCGTTCCACGTGTAATGTGTGCCACGTAAAATAATCGTATGCTATCCCTTTTCCTGCCCCCCAAAAACGTCATTCTGCCAAATTACGGGCGTCGCAACAATACGAAATTTACTGGCAGTTTCGATGAATACGCGATAATGATCGGCGCGTAATATACCCTTAAACAGGGTACGGAGGAAATTTTTTGCAGCATTTGGATCAATTTATAGTAAATCGTTTTGAAGGAACGCAGACCCACTTCTGTAGGTACCTAATATGATGTATGAAGATGCAATTTCTGCAGGTTTGTTGGGCCGCACCTTCACACCGCAGCCTGTATTTTATGACTGCGACATCGCTAATAAAATGATATTGTAAGCAGCCTCCTGTAATTATGTTTACTGTAACGCCAAATATTATGTGTAGATAGGTAGGTAGGTAGGTAGGTATACCTACTTGTAGTTTATAAACTGTGACGTTACGATAAACTTTGATTGCTCGTCAAAAAGAACACACTGCCGAAATTCATTTGTTGAAACAAACTAAAAATAAGCGCTATATTCGGAAATGAATGATAAAAAGTTCGAATAAAGTCTTCATCGTGCAGGAATTCGAAAAACATCAACCGTTTAAAGGGCAACTATAAATTCGTTGAATACTTTAATCAGTGTCAACACTATCTTCAAACCACCTCAAGACCAGCGTTTGAAAAAATGAACAAGGTGTTGAACGAGCGTCAACAAGGCGATGCAAATAAAACGTCAAGACCCCAAACTCCGGGTTTCAAAGTGGTAAATAAAATGCGTACTTTCAGTCACCAGTGTTGGGATGTCGACACGCTGTTCATATTTCCTTACTTAAACGACAAACCTTATATTTGTGAAAACAATTTTGTATCACCCGGCACCTCCTTAAGAATCGGTTCTCCGGTTATGAAAATGAAAATAGGCAGTGCCTCGAAGGACATACTATATTTTATTTATTTGATACACCGGAGCACCTAATTTTCTATTGAGTAGGTCACCTTAGTAGGTGCATTATTTTCTTATCAGGTAAATAGGTGTACGAGTTTGGAGTGACAAGACGGGAAGGACAAAACATCTTTTTGAAAAATTAGTTTGTAGCCAGTGCACAAACGTTGGATGGTTCCAATCTAATAGCCACGTCCATAAATGCGCGCGGCTAACGGTGTCAAAAATGAAAATTGAAGATCGTAGAGGAACATACCAAGCCTATGTCTTAACAAGCATCAATACGTATAATATTATGTTACGTAACTCTCGGATAATTTTATGATATGTAGAGTGGATGCTAAGTGCACTCACGTTTATATCTGAAATTGAATGAGATCAGTACCTAAGAGAAGGCAGATTGAGGGTGAGTACTACTTTTAAATAACATTATAATGCTCATAAATAGAAATATTTGGTTGTAGATACTTATCCAAAATTTGTAGATGGACTGACTGTAATTAAAAAACTCCAACTTAACAGCAGCTCTGTTAGAAAAAGCAGGTTCAGTTACTAATGTAATATCTATCGAATAAATTAGTAATATATCATAATACTAACTATTATATTATATGTTGTGACCCTTGACCTAAAATTACACGTTGTTAATGTGGAACTATAAGGTACCTCTATCAAAATCGAAACAAAAATGGACTTTATGGAAGTAGCCTCTGGCCAATCACCACCAAAATTGGAAATATGTTTCAGTAAATTGTAGTAGGTAAATATTTGTTCTAAAATTTGCAACTGTTGGTCCAAAACTAACCATTTTGTGGCCAAAATAAAAACAAAAATAGTGGCACAAGAAGCAGCATTTGTCCAATCCACACCTAAATCAGTAGGTCAGCACCTTGACTTTATATTAATATTTTTGTATAAACTTTTGTGTCGATTGGACAAAACTTGACCTGTACCATGGTGAGATGTTTGAGATTTTTTGATGTCAAAATAAAAATATTTTTAAACTCATAATGACGACAAAATATGACGACATCATGCAGACTGAAAAACCTAATTCAATACAATATAATATCCAAAGTGAATGTAATATGAATACGAAAGCTAATAACAACAATAACCAAATGAAATTCTCTTTCAGCCAATTCTATTAATGGTATGTCAAGTTTATATTTCAGAGTCATCGTGTATAATTTGACACCTTGTATAGACGACAAGATTTCATTTGATCGACAGATAATTCAAGACAAAATACGACGCAACGTAAAACTGGATACATGGTAAAAACCCTGCCGATAACACTAATGCTGCCAACATATTTTTCTTTATAACATTTGCTTTGCCTGTTGTATATCGATGCTTATACTTTTTCCTCTATCTTCTTGTGCTTGTGACGACTAAATGAAGACAATAAGTTGGAAAACCTTGCCAACAAGAAAGACAACTTATAAAATGAATTCTAACTTTTCAAACACTCTCGTTTAAGCGATGCCTGGTACTAGGTTTGTTTTACAAGTAGTCCTTCTTGTGTAGGCAGATAGCAGCAAGTCCAAGTCTAGAGTCAAATATTAAACACCTTGCGTAGGCAATTTTACAAATCATACCATTCAAACTTACTTTTACCTATGAAGACACTAGGATGGTAGTTGAACTTAGGCTAGATTAAGTTAAAGACAAAAGATTGTTAGGGATTATTCTTTATATCACGAAGGATCAGTAGTGACGATTAAAGTTTCTCTATCATGTTATTTATATCATACTTCGAAGTGATCTTTTTTAGAATACCTGCGGGTGACAAAAATAGTTGACCACACAATCGAATGGAGTTCTTGTCATTATTGGGAAATTTGATGTGTTGCTGACAAACTTTTTGTCTGTCCATAAAAGCCATGTAGAACCTTCTCTTGCACACAGTAACATCTTGGTTCTGATCAATCTTTATCTGTGTTAGATCATATTTTTCAGATCACTCACCCACATCTTTTCACATGAAAACTCCGAAGCCTAAAGTCTCTAATAGAAGTCTTTCATACAACAAAATCACCATTTCTCATGAAGACAAACATTTAGGTGAAGTTAAAAGAATTCTCTGGTGGTTTCCCCTACTTTTTGTCTACAATAATTTTTTTTTTCTTAACGCTTTGTTTTATCCTCTTTGTCAACACTATAATTCTTTCATAATTATATGTCTTTGACAAAATAATTCTGCTGTTTGTTTTTGTAGGTTTTGACCCTTGTGTTGGTTGAAACTTCATTAGGTTCTTCTGTCAACACTTTAAGCTTATTGCTTATTTGTTCAATACATTTTAATTTTCTGATCAAATATGAAGGCAAGGTAAGCTATGTTCCGCCATGTTTGAGAAACTTAACTTCAGTCAAATATAATTCAGGGGTAGGACGTCTCAAAGTTAAAAATAAAAATGTCTAGAATAGTAGAGTATTTCAAGACAAACTCGATATTAGTGTTTTGATTGCATGATTTTTATCCTTTGGGCATTATGATGTCATTAGCATTTAAGTACCAACATACATGAAGGTCGGACATTATGAGCCGTTTGATTTTGGATACCTCAATGGTAACAAGAAAAATCAATAAAGGAAGTCCAAAATTCTTCGATTTAATCAAATAGGTTTTGTAGAACTTGTTGAGAGAAGTGAAAAGTTCCTATTAGCACGAGTTGGTTATTTCAAGAGATACAGGGTCTCACATGCATGTGTCAAATTGGTTACATAGGTATTTCCTCTTTCATTTGAAGACAAATTTTACAAAAGTTCTCAATCATGGAACATAGGTGGCGTTCTTCAGTAGGTACAAGTAATATGGTCGCAGGTTCAAATCTCTGTGGCTAAATAATTTTTTTCAGACTTTTTTTTTCAAATGAGCTTTATTCATTCTAAAAATTTTAAATAATTTCTTCAAATTTCAAACTCATTAGACTCTGTGAGTATTGAAAATAGGGACCTGGTCAAAATAAAGTTTTTAATGTATTTAATAAGTAAGTGCAATAAGATACTATCATCAAAAATCTCGGAAGAGTTTTTTCACCTTCTTCGTTTGATTTAGTTATGAAAAATTTGAAACTTTAAGAAGCTGTATCTTTGAAACAATCAGTTTTCAAACTCATGTAAGTAGGAACCTTGTTGATTCTCACAACATGTTCTACAAGACCCCTTTGATTGGAGAAAAGATTTTTGGACTCCTTGTATTTATTTTATACCTATAATATTATTATATTAATAATTTAAAAAATAAAGGCTTTACAAGTAAAAATAGCGTGTTTACGTCCATTTTGATTTTTTTTTTTTTTTTGAGGAGTGGGAGTCAGATGAAATCAATGAGCATGTCTGAACACCCCTTGAGAAGGAGCTCTCTCCTCCCTTAAAGTATACTTAATATGGTGTTGGCTACGAAATATTTAACATATCACTTGATTTTCTCATTTTCAATGCGAATAAAATACGAGACTGGTCCGTTCTACAGCTTTAAATTCAGTTTGAAAATATTGTATGCACAGTTTATAATTTATGTTGAATGGACTGCTGGGAGAAATTAATACGTCAAAAAACAAGGACGTTAGTGTGGAATACCTTGTCGTGAGAGATATTCACACTAGAAGGTCTTCAACAGTATTTGCGTGTTCTGCCACTTCATACGAATAAGTATGGGAGAGCCAAATCCTCGGCGAACACTGGCGATTTTTGAGCCGGTTCTGAGAGTTTATATACCGAATTTGGCACACGCACACGGACACACATACGTACGTATGTATACGTAATTATGTCATACGTTGCGTCGTTTCCTGTCTCCGTCGAGATGATAAGAAACGACGCAGTGCGTTTGGTACCGAGTCGTGACATTACCGAGATCGTTATCAGGTAATTGATCTCGACTCGTACGATGTATCTTACCTGTACGTACGTACAGGTACGAACATACAAACGCATTCGTGTGTATTTGTTTAACGTCATAGAGACGAATATTGCCAGCCTTTGGGCGGCGACTGTCGTCGAGGGGTGCGAGCCCCTAAAACCTCATACGAGTAATGTCCCCACAGCTACTCCCCCCCAGTTTTCGCGCCGCGAAAATGATAAGTCGCGTGCCTGGGGGGACTTATCGAGTCTACTGTCTTTGGTCCCGCTCCCACTTAGCGAGGGCAGACCCTACCGCAGCCCCGACGCATTCGTAGGACTGCTTCCTAGCGTCTAATCGGGCCTGGTAGGCGTCCCTGCTTGTTTGTCCCCTTCTCCTCGGCGGTTGTTGATGTGGAGCCGGGCGGTCATAAGGTCGGGAACAGTTGAACAGGCGGGGATCGACTAATGTTAGGGGCCTTGGTCTTCGATACATCGGGGAGTTCGAACTCCCAGATGGCTTGTAGGCCAGGCTAGCGGCGGGGGGAGGGCGTGGAATTCGCACCTCATCCACCGGGGGTTGCTTCTTCTCCAATTTCGCCAGGGCTAGAGACTCCGGAGGTGGGTTTGCCACTTCCGGTGCTCTTTCCGGCGATTTTGGCGGCGAAATCAACGGAGGAAGGGGGGCGGACATTATTTTCACAATATCCGCCGCCGAAGTCGTATCCATGAGCAACTCGTTCTCGATTTGCTCCAATTCCTTTTCGCGTTCCGTCTGTTCCTTCGTCTTGATAGGCTGAGGTACAGGAGGGACTACGAATTGGAAAGGCTGGTTCGAGGACGGGGTGCTGGATGAGGACGACATGAGGAAGGAAACAATGGTACAAGAAAATAAAGAAAAAGAAAAAGAGAAAAAATTATGAAGACTTTTCGGCGTGCTCTGGTCGACAGTCGAAAGGCGTATGAAAAACTTTGCGAGAATAATTTCGATCGCAGCTTTATTCCAAGTCGTTATCTTTTTTCGGACTTGTTCGGAGGGGATAGTGCATTCAATATTCTTTAGCTTAAAAGTTTTCCGGTTAAATTTGGTTAAGTACAAGCAGAGTTAAGCGTGTTTGAATTTTCGTACTTCGAATTTTGTATTTCACAAAGGAATGCACTCTTCGTTTGTGACGTCACGATCTATTGACTATTTTGTTATCTGTATTGTTTGTCAATAGAAACACGTTGCAATGTTTTTCTTCCGTATTGCACATGGATTTGTTTATTCGTGTCGTATTTTTATTGTACGCACTTTTTCTCTGCTTATCTGAAGAATTTCTTTTGTTACGAATATTCTCAGATTCTCGTACGTCTTTTTGTGCGGGTTTGTGTTTTCCGCTGCGGATATTAACTTTCGTGAATATTTTCAGTTTCTCCGTGCCAATCTCTCGGATTTTCGAGTTGGAATTTGGTTTTTCTGCTTTCTGCTGCCAAGGGGCCTGCCTCTTTTTCGTGGGCATAAGGGGGCCGACGGATCGTATTGTATTTTGACGATCTCGTCATTGAACTTCACCGTTTTCTTTATTTTTATTTTTTTTCCTGGTGATTTTTGTGATTTATCACCTTTTTCGACTGAGTTGTCCTCAACTTTTCGTGGTTGTGTTGTTTCGGACTGTTCAGTCTGTTCTTCCTCTATTTTTTTCTTGTGTGTCGTCTTCCTTGTTGCTCTTTGGAGCATTTTCTTGTCGTCATTTATAAGGTACGCAGGTTTCAATCTGTCAATTGAAATCGTTTTTTGTTCACCTGCGATTAGTATCACAAAATTCTTGTCATCTCGTGATACAACCTTATAAGGACCGGCGTATGGTTTCTCCAACGAAGATCTTATTTTCTCGTCTCTAACAAACACATGAGATGTTGTGGCCAAGTGTTTGGAGACATAAATCTTTGGTTGGCCATGACGAGCTGCCTAGTTCAGAAAGTTGTTGGCGTCAGTCCGTATGTCTTGGACGAGCGTTTCGGGGCTAATTTCTTTCGAATGGGTGAAAAAGTCCCCTGGTAGGGGTAGCTCTTTGCCGAGCGCTAACTGCGCTGCAGAGTGACCCGTGTCTGTTTGAAGAGCAGATCGAAGGCCCAAGAGGATGGTTGGTAGTATGTCAACCCATCTCTTGGTGTCGCAAGCCATAATGGAGGCTTTCAAAGCTCTGTGCCATCGCTCAACTTTTCCGTTTACTTGAGGATGGTAAGCTGTGGCGTGATTGTGTTGTACACCAAGCTTCTTAGACAGCTCTTGAAAGAGCGAGCTTTCGAATTGACGACCCTGGTCCGTGATGATGACTTCAGGTACGCCATAGCGGGCAATCCAGGTGTCGTATAACCTGGCAGCTACCGTGGGAGCTGTCATCTCATGGAGAGGAACTGCCTCTGGCCATCGAGTTGCTCTATCGATCATCGTTAACAGGTATCTGTGTCCTTGGGATTGGGGTAATGGACCCACCAAATCTATATGTATTGTTTTGAACCGCTCCGTTTGTTTAAAAGATTTGAGAGGCGACCTAGTATGTCTTCCTACTTTGGACTCTTGGCAATTCAGGCAACTGCGAGCCCATTTGTTGCAGTCGGACTTCATCCGAGGCCAAACAAATCTTGATGATACTAGTCCAGCAGTGCATCTTGGTCCAGGGTGCGATAGATTGTGCACACTACTGAATGCCAATTTGCGATACTTTGTTGGCAGGAATGGCCTATTCTTGCCTGTACTAATGTCGCATGTGAGTAAAACATTAGTACCAGGGATTTTCCTTTGTCTCAATTTGAGAGCTGTGTCATCGTTTGACAACAGTTCCTGCAATTCTGCATCCCTTAACTGTTCTTTGGCTATTTCAGCGTAAGGTAATTGAGACGGTGCCGAGATAGCTTCGATCCTACTAAGAGCATCAGCTGGAGTGTTGAGTTCTCCACTTATATACTGGATGTCCGTAGTCAACTGTCCTATGTAGTCCAATTGTCGAGCTCTTCTCGGGGAAGCTGGTTCTGTCTTTTGCGTGAAGGCATGTGTTAGGGGTTTATGATCTGTATACACAGTGAAACATCTACCCTCTAATTGGTGCCTGAAATGCTTCAGCGCAGCGAATATTCCCAGTAACTCCCTGTCGTATGTGCTGTAGTTCTTCTCGGTTTTTGATAGCTTTCTGGAGAAGAGAGCGAGCGGTAACTTCTTGTCATTGTCCTTTTGGTACAGTGTTGCACCAATAGCAAAGTCGGACGCATCAGTTGCGACACATAACGGCAGACTTTCGTCTGGGTGAGCTAGTAGAGTTGCATTTGCCAGTGTTTCTTTTATGTTTTCGAAGGCTTTTTCAGCTTCTTCAGTCCAGTCGAGTGGAGTTTTATCTTTCTTTTTGTTTGTTTTTATTAATGCAAACAGCTTACTTTGTTCGGCTGCAGCATTCTTAATGCAACGTCTGTAGAAATTCACCATCCCCAAGAAGCGTCTAAGTTCTGCTACGTTGGAGGGTTTCGGGAATTTCAGTATGGGCTCTACCTTGGTCTTCAGAGGGGAAATGCCTTCAGTCGAGACTTGATAGCCGAGAAAGTCAATCCTGGATTGTTTGTATAAACTTTTTCCAACATTGATAGTAAGTCCAGCAGCGTGTATACGTTGTACGATGGTTCTTACATTCTTCTCGTGCTGTTGCTCACCGCCTTCTGAGCAAATACATATGTCATCCAAATATGCATAGGCAAACGGCAAATCCATAAACAGTCCATTGATGAATCTTTGGAAAGTTTGTGCAGAATTACGGAGTCCAAACGGCATTCGAAGGTATTCGAATAGCCCAAAGGGGGTTATGACCGCTGTCTTTGGGATGTCCTGTTCGGCCATTGGAATTTGGTGGAATGCCCAGTTGATGTCGATTTTTGTGAACATCGTTTTACCCTTCATATTCGCGTTGAAGTCCATTATATTTGGGACTGGATAGCGATCAGGAACTGTTTTGGCATTTAAGGCCCTGTAGTCTCCAACGATTCGCCACTCTCCACTGGCTTTTTTGGTCATGTGGATTGGGGAACTCCATGAACTTTTTGAGGGGCGGCATATGCCTTCTCCTATTATGCAATCATAGTATTCCCATGCTGCTTTGAGTTTATCAGGCAGTAACCTGCGGGCTCTAGCATGGCAAGGCGGTCCTTTAGTTTCTATATAATGAATGGTATCATGTTTATAGGTCGGATGCCTGCGAATCGATGGTTGTGTAACTCCAGGATAGTCTGACAGAATCCGTAGGAATTGTTCGTCGACTTTCGTGCAACTGGATATATTGGTGTCCAGTTGGTACGCTAGCGTTTTGCCTTCCACCCATAGACAAGTTTTACTGTCTATGATTTTTCCATTTTTGAGGTCAATGACCAGACCGTAGTGCGCGAGGAAATCTGCACCCAGGATCGGAGTTGGAACGTCCGCAATTGTGAAGGACCACGTCATGTCTCTTCGCAA
Source organism: Ericerus pela (assembly GCA_011428145.1). Classification (NCBI taxonomy): domain Eukaryota; kingdom Metazoa; phylum Arthropoda; class Insecta; order Hemiptera; family Coccidae; genus Ericerus; species Ericerus pela. The sequence goes on from WOFM01000467.1 coordinate 657,326, forward strand.
ACCGATGCTTACTTTGCTGGATTCTATTCCGTAAGCTGGAAGGTTTTGACCATTCACAGTTCGGAGGTAGTATTTCGGAGGAAATGCCTTTTGGTTTTTATCTACTGGCAAAATGCTCAAGTCAGCACCTGAGTCAATTAGGTAACGTCTCCTATTTGTCCTGTCCTTGATGAACAGGCGGCGTGAGTATTTTTTCGAGGGATCTTCAGCCGCATAGACGACCCCTCTTTCTAGTTTGACGACTTATTGTATGATTTACCCCACCATTGGCATCTGTTGTTGCACTTGGTGGCCTCTGCGCCAAACCAATTATGAAAGAAGCAGGATTTATCATCCCAGTTTTGAGACTGGGGTTTGGGGGACGATGTTCTTCTTGGGGGAGTTGGACTCTGACCCCTGGTAGAATTGCTCTTGCAGTCTCTGGACCTGGATTTTCTGTCATTACTTCTATTGTTGCTCCTGCTTTTCGAGCAGTTGTTGTTTCTACCATTTCTTGGACTGTTATTATTACCTTTCTTCTTGATTTCACTAGTCAGCTGAGCTATCTGGGCTCGAAGCTGAGCTAGTTCTCCGGTCTCGGTTGATACCGCACTGATCGAGGATGTTGATCTCGAATGTTCCAGTGCACTATCTGCACTCTTCGCTAGGAAGTCTAGGTCCTCGGAATTGTTTATTACCGTGGTACCTATGGCTGCCAGACACTGCACAACATGTTGGGGAAGTTGCTTGCAGAACTGGTTTCCAATAACTGACAGTGACACTATGTTATCGGCCTTTTGTCTGAGTTTGGCCATGAAGGTGGAGGGTTTGTCGTCTCCAATCTTCATTCCGCCCATTACATCATCAATGATTTGGTTCTGAGTCTTACCAAACACATTTCTTATTTTTCTGCAGAACCAACTGTACTTGTCTGCTTCCGCCGGAGGGCATTCCATGATATCCGGAATGCGGCGTATGATTTCTGCGGGCATGCCGCTGCAAATGTGTGAATATTTTTGGTCGTTTTGCAGATTCTCTGTCTTAAAACGACCTTCGAGGAGAGTTAGCCATAATTCAACTTCATTTGGTAGGAACTCCGGAGTCTCTATCCTCCGTCTTTGGATGGCAGGGTTCTGCAACGTTTGCAGTTGCAACAGCTGTAAGAGCTGTGCAAGTACTTCGGGGGTCAGCTGTGGCTGACCACTTCCGCCTGCTCCTGGTTGGTTTGATGATGGGTTCGGGTTCGTGTTTCCTTTGGGCATCGTGTGCTGGACTTCTTTACTTGTGTTTTCTGCGAAGAGTCTTCCAGACTCTGTGGTTTGTCGGTCTGGGGTTGAAGGGTCGGAGTCTTGGCTCAATAGACGACCGCTTCTTAGTGTCCGAGCTGTAGTTTCGTTCGGGTTTACTACAGCTCACAAACGCAAGGCTTCTGGCCACCGGATTTGTTTTTGTTTTTCCGGAGTCTCAAAGACTTCTGAGTCTCTGGTCGAAGCTGGAGGAGTTGGCGGATGAGGGCAACTTTGTTCCTCCAGGTCTACTCGTCTTGGTTCCCTTCCGGCAAATATATTTGGAAGGGGGGGTGTAATTTCCCACTTTCTAAGTCAAGACCTCTGCTTCGACAGCCAAAGGTGTCTAGATCTTGTAAAAATTATTTGTATTACAAGCGAGTAACTCGCCAGCGCACCGCGCCTCTTTTTGGTTATAGCGCAACGCGCCTCTAGACACCCACGACGTAGCCAAAAAATCACGTCGAGGTCACCACTGTGGAATACCTTGTCGTGAGAGATATTCACACTAGAAGGTCTTCAACAGTATTTGCGTGTTCTGCCACTTCATACGAATAAGTATGGGAGAGCCAAATCCTCGGCGAACACTGGCGATTTTTGAGCCGGTTCTGAGAGTTTATATACCGAATTTGGCACACGCACACGGACACACATACGTACGTATGTATACGTAATTATGTCATACGTTGCGTCGTTTCCTGTCTCCGTCGAGATGATAAGAAACGACGCAGTGCGTTTGGTACCGAGTCGTGACATTACCGAGATCGTTATCAGGTAATTGATCTCGACTCGTACGATGTATCTTACCTGTACGTACGTACAGGTACGAACATACAAACGCATTCGTGTGTATTTGTTTAACGTCATAGAGACGAATATTGCCAGCCTTTGGGCGGCGACTGTCGTCGAGGGGTGCGAGCCCCTAAAACCTCATACGAGTAATGTCCCCACAGTTAGTAAATTGGAACGAAATATTTCTTCGTGTGTAGAGGAATAGAACTTCCTAACTCACATTTCATTCCGTTTGAGTAGGTATAGTACTTTTCTTATATTCAGTTGAGTGGGCGTAGGCTTCAAGAACTCAACTGATCCCAGTAAACACACGTATTTGACTAATTTCGATTTTTTAAGGTATAAGAAGTGGCTGTAGAGTATATAATGTCAAGGATTCCAACACTCAAATATTGTTTTAAATTACAAGTAACTCATTAACCATTAGGCAACTATCTGAAACAACCGGTTTTTAATTGACAAGTTTTTCGTTGCTTTCTTTTGTTAAGTTGAATTGGTCTTTGAAAATGTACACGAACGCATAAAAGAAAAATATTAATAATAAAAACAACAAATTTGTAATAATTTATTCTGGTAGGAACATCTTTCGGCCAATGTCTACAGTTAAAAAGATTATAGGAGCACAAGTTTTGATCGAACATAATAATAATCACCCGATTTGATGAAAAAAATTATCTAATAAGTAGGTAAGTAGATGTGTCCGTGTACCTACCTATTGTAAAAAAAAATTAATTTTCTTGGAACATAATTTATATTATTTTCACAGCTGGTGGGAGATAAGTTTATTCATTCAATGGTTCGGGATTAATGCACTTTTTTTATCTTTATTCCAGTGTGAAAATTATATTTTTCCCGCGAAAAATGAAGGATATAAGAGGAGGACGACCTATAATTCAAATTTTTCACGTCTTTTTTATCGCGATTTGTCATCGTTTTTCACTTCACGATGCTATGACTCATCGGCTCTCATTTACTATCGTCAGCCGTTTATATTCGAATTGTATGATAAAATTTTTTCAATCGAATTTCCAATTCGGCGACAGTTATTCAAAACGGATAATGCCAATATAATATTGTTCCGTAGATAAGTGTAGCCTGAGTTATACCCACCGTATATAGTAAACAGGTGTGCTTGAAATGACTGACATTCTTAAGAACTTATTTCTTGGAATGACCTGGACCATTGTTTATCGTTCGCATTCGAAATTTGAAACAACAAAGGCGACATCTGCGAAGGAAATAACGTATTTCGGTGGCGTCAAAATGAATTTCTGCAACGCAAAACACTCGAAAATCGGATTGGTTTGAAAACGTAGGTACCTATTTATAGATTTTGGCAAAATTGCGTTACCAAATCGAATAACCAGACAGGCTGCGAGCCGATTATCATATGATTACTTTGTCGTACGAGCACTTGCCGCAGATTGGAGTACGACTTGGCGTATCCGGCCAGCTCACCTTTCACATACCACGGTGTGCATTCGGCTCGGCGAAAATCGGTCAGCTGGTTCCACGTCAGCGAGGCAACCGCTTGGTCGATTTGAGACGGAGGTATGATCATGTCGGACTGGCCAGCGTACAGCAGCACCTTGTAGTGGCTCAGCATGGCCGACAGTTCTTCGCTGACCGACTTGTAGAAATCTTCCCTGAAGTACCACACGACCTTTGCGTTTCCCTGAAACTTTTGGCATCCTACGTGGATGGCTGCACGCGTTTCACCTTTTTGTATGAATTTCTCGGCATCGGCGTAATTACTGAGATCGATCGACGGTTGCTGCACATCCAGAGGAGGTCTGTAACCCGCAAATACCAATTTCGCAGCGATTATTGACAGATGATAGGTGGCCACGTAGTATTTATTCTGTTCGATTGCTTCTCGCGCCGACTGCTCTCGACACTGGATCGAGTCTCGATTGTGAGCGTCGATGATTCCATTCTGGTAGAAGAAATCAGCGTACCGGATTTGCTTGGCCGGATTTATGAATCCACAACCTGAGAATAAACGGATGGTTAATGAGCATCGTATCTCGTATATTTTTTTCGACAAATTGTATCTGTAAGCTCAAAAAAAGAGTCCCAGTTGGAGAAGCAAAATTAAACTACTTGTTCAGAGAGTACCTACGTATAATGACCGCATTTATCAACACGAGTATCTACTGATGGTTAGTTTATCGTATCACACGAGTAATTTTCAATTATGTTATTGGCATCCATGCTCGGATGACCGTGTTTACTGTAGTGACAAGCGGTATAATTTCATTATGCTTCTTAATTACACTACATTACACCGCAAAATGTTATTCTCACGTTGAGTGTTGTGAAACCAAATTAGCATAGGTACTGAGAAGTCTGAGATTTTTTGTGATGTGAAAATAAATATATTTTCAAAATTAAAGACACTCTGTCATGTAGGCAAAAGCTCAAGTTGGGACAATATAATATCCGAAATAAATAAAATGTGAAAACTAAAGCGGATGACAACAATAACCAAATGAAATTCTTTTTCAGACTATCAATGTAGATAAAAGATAGGGAAAAACTAACTTATTAGAAGGACTGACAAGAAAAACGATACCCACCAGTTTAATCACTCTTGATTTAATGATACCCGGTACTAGGTTTGTTTTTTTCTCATGGTCCTTCTATATGAAGAGGATAATATAAAATCCAAATCATTGTAGTTGTAAGTCAAAGTCCGTGCGTAAGCCCATTTCAATGCTATTAGCACTCCATCTGCATATATAAAAATATCAAACCTTTCTTACCTATTGCAGATAAGAAGGACTAGTAGCGGAACTTTTGGCTAGGATAGGTTGGAGACAAAAACTGTATAGAGATTATTCTTTGTACTATGAAGGTTCTAGTAATAATGATCAAAGTTTCTTTATGCAGTCAATATATCGCACTTTAAGGCGATCTTTAGTGAAATACCTGTGAGTAAGCTATAGTTGTCAATACGATCAAATGGAGTGCTTGTCATAAAATAAGAGGGAAATTCAGTGTGTTGTCGACAATAATTTTAGACAAACTCTTTTCAGATGACTACACATTGCTCTGTCATTAAAGGCCATGTAGTACCTTCTTTTACATATAGTGAGCATTTGGTTCTGGTCCATCCTCATCTATTTTAGGACAATTATAATTTCACCGCACACATTTCTCCATTTTCAAATTTAACAAAAATGAAAAACTCTTGAAACTAAAGTTTACAAATAAGAGTTTTTCAAAACAAAATTAATCTGTCAAAACTAACCAGTTTTAATGACAACAATTTGATAGGTGAAGACATAAAAATTCAAAATATGGTTTCTTCTATTAAATTGTCTACGAAAATTTTTTATACTATTTTTACTTTTGTTTAATTCATCCACTTTACTAATGTAATTTTTCTGTTGTATTATATTTAATTTTTAAAATAATTCTACAATTTGTTCTTTCAAAATTTGATCCTCTTATGTTTTGAAACCTTGTTAAGCTTTCTTCTTTCAACACTTCTTCGCTTATAGTTAATTCAATTAATGCAAACTAATTTGCCGATGTGATTTGAAGACAAGGTAAGCTAAGTTTTATCGTGTACAAGATGCTTAACCGGACTTAAAGAGAAATTCAGCCATAGGATATTTTAAATTAGAAAATAGGACTTACTGAAGTATGAGGCAACTTTGAAACAAAATAACGTATCAGTGTTTTTGTCTGTATGGTGTCTCAAAATTAAGGTTCTGTGACATCATCTGCATTTAAATACCAAAATACATGAAGGTTGGACATTATGGAGCACTCAACAATGGATGCCTCAGTACGGTCTACCAACTAAGTACTTCAACAGATATGAGTTATTTGATATAACTTAGCTAATATGACTGTATTAGTAATGGGTAGTTTGTTCACGAGTTAGTTCTTTTGAATAAATCCTAGAAGTGAAATAATCGATCATTTAGTTCACTGCTAAATGAACTAGTTCATTAGTTCTTTTTTTTTTTGATAGTTCTCAGTTCTTATCAGTCTACTCTACTCGATCCATTGATTGAACTGATGTTGAAGTAAGTACCAGTCGATGAGTGAGTCAAACAATTAACCAATAGTTCTAGCATGAATTTATGAATACGAGTCGATCATAATATCATATAATAAATCAGTTGATTTAAATTATATGAGCCAATCATGAATCAGCTGATTGAAGTTATCGAGTTGAAAAATTTACTGAACTACTGAACTAATTGAACTAGTTCAGTGAACTAGTTCACTTTGGTGAAGCAGACTCAATGAACTAAATCTACAAAATGAACTAAAATTCCCATCTCTAGACTGTATTATTTTTAACAGATGACAGTCAGTGCGAATATTTTTCTGAATTTATTAGTTGCCCACCAGACGCTGATCAACTGGTAAGATTTATTTTGAAAATAAAATGAATGAATATTCAACCTAATCTAATTGCAGTTTATGACATGTGGCCCGATGCTGTATGTTAGTATTAATAATATTAACACAAGCAGTTTATAAAACATAGTAAAATGCGGTATTTACAAATTACTTAGCACATCATCATGGATCCATAATAGCCTAGATTAGGCTAGATACTACACAGTACTTAATGCTATATAACAAACACAACTCAGCACAATGTATTACATGTTTGGTAATGTTGTGGACAATATGTTCGAAGTATTGCTTTTTCATAAAATAGCACCAACTGAGCAGAACTGGAACAGTCCTGCAAAGTTTTAACTAGGTATTTCCTGGCCTGAAGTGGACGTGGATGCATAGCTATGCCTAAGGCTTCAGACATAAGTACATCCTATGTGAATTGGACTAATTCTCAACTTGATTTGGATTGACGTAAGAAAGATTGATATTACTACAATCATTCAACTGCAAGAAGAGTTTTTATACAAATACTATCAATGACAAAATTAAAAAATGTAGTTAGTATTTCAGAAAAAGAAGTTTGAAAGTGTAACTTAATTCACTTATTAAACTTTTTCGAGTTGATGGACAGTGAGATAGAGGGGGGAACAGTGCACTTATTAGAGTGACAGAGAAGAATGAAGACTGAAGTGTGAGAGGGTGGGATAAATGGAAGGAGGTAGAGTGGGTAATAGATATTGGATGGGAAGCTGAAAGAAAGTTAGAGGAAAATAATGAGTGACTTATGACAAATATATGGAGAGTAGAAAGAAAGAGGAGAGAGATGTATTTTAATTAAAGTTGTACGTAAATGGGTTGGTTATTATTAGTAACTGAACAAAGTGAAGCTGGAATCATTACGAGTGCCCAACGGACATTATCATTCATTGTAAAATTACATTGAAAGCGTTACTACGAAGGTGCCTTTTGATATTTAACAAACGGTGTGGTAACTATGAGGTGGTAATGGGACACAGCTGTTTTCAAGACAAAATCGCACAAATTTAGTCGGACAGAATCCATTGTGTGGTTACCTCAACTGTATTATCACAATGCATCATTTTGAAAATAAATGACACTTGTGGCTCAAATATGTAAAAATGAAGATGTCGTTGAGAAGATATCATTTCCGCGCGTGGTCTGATTGGTTAGAGCTGGGTCATCATATCGACAGAAAAACAATGTGTGTTTTCCCAAAACTACACGTTGCTCACACTGGTCAGTTTTGGCTATGAAAAGTTGAAACGGATTAGAGTTACAGTAGAAATTGTTTACAACAAACTGCTGGGGACTGGTGAATTAGCTCGTTGTAGCCGAAGTTTGTTGTAACCAGTTACAACGGACAGTTTGTTATACCCCATTACAACAAACCGTTAGTTATAACCCGGTATAACAAACAGTTTGTTGTGACTGTCGCTACTTTCACGAATAACCAATTACAAAGTTGCTTAAAAAAATTAGGTACTAACTTACACAGCTACAAAATTGTACATACTGTAGGCTAAGTCAGTGGTCAATCTTGTGCAAAAAAAGCTGTTACGTACGTCACATAAATAAAGCGAAAAAAGAGTTCGTTAAAACCGGTTCAAAATTATAAGTTCGTTGAAATTTGAGATCGCTATGGCTGATGATTCGTTCGAAATGAATTCGCTATATGCGGTATTTAATTAGGTAGGTACCTACATCTTAATGGCTTTCTGCTGGGACCACAAAATTTGCACGCTTTAACTGGGTACTCGTTTAAGCCGGTGTTGGCTGAAGCCGTTTTTACTGTACGTAATTACCTAAATTGTAAATAAATCCGTACCGCTAACCTACCGATGAACAATCGTTTGAGATTGATGTGGACCTTGGTCGCTTCGTCTTCGTTCTTCTCGTGAATGAGTTTGGCCAGCACAGGAATGTATTTGCCAGCGTACGACTGGCCACTCAACACGAACGCATTCGCCTTGTATTCGGAGAACATGGCGAAGAACTGCTTCAGTGCCTCGTACAGGTTTTGAGCCGCATCGCGTACCGTTCTCGAGTATCCGTCCGTGTGGTCGGTGAAACTGTAGCCGGCACCCACCGGACTGTCGACGTACAGCACATTGAATCGTTTGGTCCATGAGGTCTGGTTGCGCAGCACCACACCATCCTCCTCCACAATGTAGGGCCCGTTTTCGTGGAACAGCGCTCTCAGCGACGATTGGCCAGGACCGCCGTGCAGCCACAGGACGACAGGATCGTCGGCCGGACGCTGTTCGCTCGGGAAGAACCAAAAGAACAGATTCGAGTTGTGTTTCTTGTGGACGGTGAAGTAGCCCGCGTAGCTTTTCACGTCGCCCGCAAACGGATCGACCTGAGCTTTCTTTCTCACTTGGGCGATGCGTTCTTTCGTGTCCAAATATGGTGTGACGAACAACGCTTCTCCAGGATCCGAAGTGACGGCGTGCTGTCTCACCGTATTCAGCTCCGCAATCGGAAGAAAGCATTGCACCAGAGTGGGTAAGCCGACGAATAACAGCAACATATTCGTGTTTCGATGAAATATATTCGTGCACAATGTTACAGAATGATATGCCGACAGCGAAAGTGTGTGCAGTTGTAATTATGAGAATGGGTGTCTTACCGACGACCTATGGCTGCAGCCTAACCATAATCCGGACTACTTGAACGCAAATTATCGAATCGGTTTGTTTACTCGAAGACGAGGTAATAGTAAACAGAAGATAAACTAAAAAATAAGTCACATTATTTTTACGTTTTGAGTGTACTAATTTCAAAAGACCATAAATGATTTTGGAAAGAATTGCAGGTCAAGGTTGTCTGATATCTTTTTTCGGTTTTTCACGATCGGAATACCAGGATTAGCCGCCAGATATGTATATTACCTATTAATATTTGTACCTCAGTTAGCGTGTTCGGTAATAACTCCAACTTTTTAATGTATTCGTTGAAAACGATAAATTTCGGTAGGCAAGTTAGGAGGACCAATTTTATCGTCCATTCGTGTAATAACAGAATCAACTAGCTGTTGACTTGAAGTAGGTGCCTAACGAAGAGGTGGACCTAGAACAAAAATAAATAATAAAGAAGTAGTTAGAATAGAGGAAACTGTATGTTGGATATTTGGACAAAAATAGTGTCTCATTTGAAAATAAGTAAGCAATTTGGCTTCTGAAAAATATCCTTTTCTAAATGCAAAAAAATAACCTCCCCTTCGTCATCTTCATTTTCTAAATGTTGAGATTAAGACTGCAAATGAAGACTGAGGCACATAAGTAACCACTCTAGCAAAACTGGTTTTTAATTTATCTCCTTCGGATAGCGTCCCAAACACTTTACACTCTCATAGGTAGGTACTCAATTATGTAGCGCAGAAAATTATGGGAAACAACAAAACAGCAAATGTTGGGTCCAGGAAATACCTAATATTCAATGGACTTTAGCATCATAAATAAAACGAAGTAAAGTTGAATAACCATCAAGGAGTTGAAAAAAATTATAGGAATTAAACATATTATAAATAAGCCCACCCTGAAATTTTTAAACGTATACTTTAGTTCAAACACGACGAATAATTGAAAATTTAATTTCAATCAAGGGGGAAACAGGAATTCTTTTAATGGGATTCGGTATTTCCCACATCGAAAACGATGGCCAACTACATTGAGGAAATGTCTTATGAACGCCAATGATGACAAGAAAAATTAACTTTTGGGTGATTCTTCCAGTGTTTTCTACGTACTTTTAGAGTTTAGTTTTAGTTACCTATGTAAAACTTTTCCTCTTCTGCCCAGGTATTAGTTTCTTTCTCTTTGCCCCGGTTGTTAACCTTTTTCCCTTCTTCTTATTTTAATCTTCCTATTTCTCAACGTCATCTCTGTAATCAATACCTTGGGTTTTTACTTTATTTTATTTAAAATCAGTTACTGTATAACATTTTATACCATGAATTTCCATCTCCTATTTTTTATCTCTCTCTTTTTGTGTAGACAAACAGATTATTCAACTGTATTAACTGTTGGTTACTGCTGTTTTAGCTCTCCTTTTGGCCAGGTTGTTTTATGTTTTTATGTGCAAATTTTCTAATTTTTACTTTTACTAATACATGACTCTAATTTTAATAATTTGTTGAGTTTTTCTAACTAGCATGAGCCATTTGGTGTTGTTAGCCCTAGCATCAAATTGATATTCATCCAGCAAATGTGTGCCCAGGAGAAATGTTTAGCCAAGGATTAAATGGTTTTTAATTTCACCAGACATGGTCTAAATTCGAGTCCAATGGATACCTGGAAGGCTATTTAGGTTGGGCAGTAATATTTTTTAGTATTGCTGTCCAGTGTAGATGATTTCTCCCAGGTTCATAGTCTTTGATTAGTTGGACTTAGAATTTTGTAGGTATTGCAATAGGGAATGCGTTATACTGCTCCCATTCGCATACCACATTATTTGGTCATTAAATTTGTAAAAATATACATGGGTTGTTTATACAAGAAATTAAGATTAAATAAAAAATGAAATTGTTGGGTTTAACTATTCTTAAAACGTGAATTTTGTATAAAATAATGTTTTTTATTGTTACTAGAGACATTGAATGTGAAAAAAAAAATCACGATCTGGTGAAAATGTGATTATTAATACTATTTTGCTCATTTCAGAAATTGAAAAAACTAATGTACACATTGGTTGTTTTAGTCTTTATAATATTCCATTCGTGTAATTATAATACATTAATTTGTATTAAAATTCAAACCAATGAACAACATGGGTTATTATTAAATTCATTTTTGACACTGATATATCTGAAGGTGCTAATTAGTGGGGTTCTGGTGGGGTTGAGACATTGGTTGTTCCAATTTCAAGGCACAGTTTAGTCAGTATAATATAATATTATTATGTGTGTGTCGGTACCTACTTAAAAAATATAATTCTCGTATAATATTATGCCGAATAAATGTTAAATTTTTTTTACCATTTCTCAATATCCCTGAAAAATTTTTAATAGCCTGAAAGAATTGAAAATAAAACCAATATTTACCTGGGCAGAATCAGCTGAAAACGAATCCTTTTTATTTGTATTTCTCACGTAGGAATTGAGACCGACGGCAATCCTCACATTAACAGTTTTTTTTTACATTTTGAAAAAAAAACTAGACATTCACAATACTTATTATAAAATAGAGTTACTTTTAGTCTGTCACTTACCATTGATGAGGACTGGGTCAAGGAAAGTCTAACTAAGAATCCAGCCTGTAGATTAATTAGTTACAGGTATTGTAAATGGCTAGCAATATTCCAAGTTACAATGCATATGTATAGGACTTATCTTCGTTTAGTCCCCTGACAATATAGGTATAACTATATGGTACACTGCTGTTGAAGGCAACATAATAAGTATCATTGGCAAAAAGTGATTTTTATTATGAAAAGTGGGAAAATTTACAATTAATTGAATAGCTACTAACAATTTTCCTTTTCGGTTAAAATTTTTTTATTTCTGAGTTGTTGGAGATTTTTCAAGATGAACTATGTCAAAAATCGTTATTAAAAAGTCAAAATGGAAGTAGGTACCTCATTCCTCTAATGATACTTATTTACGGGTAACATTCTACCTCCTTATCACTATGCTCAGTCCATGCAGTCATATATGTATAGTCAAAGGCTTAGTCAGTTTCACACGAAGAAGAACCTGCTCAGCATAAGAGAAATTAAAATTTCATATTTCCAGTTGGAAAAGGTAAAATTTTATTATTCTTATTCACCATAGTGTTCATTGCTCACATCCAACAGAAAGGAAAGAGATATAATTATTCAGCTTGTAAATGATTAGGCCTAATTAGAAATGAAGAAAAATCTGCTCAGCATAAGAGAAATTTGTAAAAAATTCATACATGCGCACATTCAATTGGGCATACTTACTTTTCGCATAACTTTTTACAAAATCATCTCTTTTATCCATGTTTTCCCTGCCTTCTTCGAACAACTTTTTGGAGTTGTTATACTAAACAGTGTTTGACGTAGGTGTGAAGTTTGCAATTTCAACAATAATGTGTGATTTGCATCACTCACTTTCGTCTCGTGCTGTAGTCATCCCTGTTGTATCGAGATGAAATCATCTATTTTCTTCGCTTGCATCAAATAAGATAAGTTAAAACTATTCTATGATGAAAAACCTCAGAAAGGAATGAATCTGCTACGAATTCTCCTCCCTCTCTCGCCCTCTCTCTTTGTTGAGAAGAACGTGTTTTCAGAACAGGTCTCGATGTAGCTTACCGGTAGCTGTTTGGGAGTCGTTAATTCGAATCTCTATTTTTTTGAAGTTTCTTCCAAAAGGTTTCTAGAAACAAATACTACGCTTTCCATGCCCTGAATGACTTCAATGATAGGTAGTTAATGTTTCTTCGCCATCAGTCGAACAGTACCTTAAACGCATTACGGTGATTAGAAATACAGGGATTTTAATTAACATTTTTTAAGACGTTAGATAAGACGATATCTACATAGGTCTAGGAAGATGTGTCAAACAAGACTTTTGAATATTTTCATATGAAAAAAATGTATAATTTGAACAAAATACAAGTTAAGTATTGTTTAATATTCGTTAATTTTTTTAGTTGCATTCCAGAGAGAATGTCAGTTATTGGCCTAGTAGGTACGGCATTCACTTATCACCATTAAGGTTGTTTAAAATGTCGTCCTCCATTTTGACCCACAGATACGTATAATTCATACTTGTATTGAAACTCACGTTTTCCACCGTTGAGCTGTTGAAGTAAAAGTATTCTTTCTATAACTGAAGAAAAAGTCCAACGTCCATGAAACAGAGTATCGTTAATAAATTATTATATTTGGGTGACATTTTGTCATTTCCATTTCTGGATCACAATTTCTTCGTCTCTATCCCCTCTCCCTAATCTTCATTATTCCACTTCACAGAACTGCTGCGCGTTATTTTTCGTGTAAGAATTCCAGCGGAATTAAAAGTTTTCCAATTATTATGACAACACATAATACATTTCATATATATGGCTTTCACGTGTAGTACTGTTCCATCTTCGATGTTTTTCTTTTCGTTGTGCTACACCCCAACCCCACCACCCATTCCGAATTTTATCTTTTCTCTTTCGGTATTTCTGTTATCCTTTGGCAACAGTCTCGTTTTATGTTACATTTTTTCGCACATTGTTCTTTCACTTCGTCTACCCCTCGGCCCCTTCAATTACTTTGGAGTTTTTGTGGAAGAAGAAAGAAAAAAGGAAAAAAAGTCGTGGATACAATAATATTTAATATAAAATTTTTTCTTTTTTTTTTGATTTTCTGATTTTCTCTTATTTCATTCTTCCGAACCACGCCATTATGAAGCTTTCAAAGGAAGAATGTCAAACGTTTAGCAAGAATATATGTAGGTATTGTAGGAAAAAGAGAGATAAAATGCCTTAAAGCTGAAATACCTTACAAGTTACAGTCAAAAATTCCGCCTGAGAAATACAAACTTGCCGATTTAAAGTCATATTAGGCACTAAGGTCAAAGTAAAAACTTAAGTTTAATATTCGTTTTGAAGAGTTTAGACGAAATTAAATTCGAACTTAATTTATAGAAGATTTTAAGAATCAACACAATTTTTCAGCCTATTGATGATGCGAAAACTTTAAGTTCAGTGAAAGATTTTAATTTTCGTAAAAATTTTTCTCAATCTGCCAACAGCGTGTTGCTTATTTTTTTAAATGCAGAAAGTAACCTATACTTATTCAGAAAACATTAATAAGGTCACACATAAATAATGAATCTTGAGTTGAAACAATTCATTATTGTTATGTGGTGAAATCGCTAAGTAAATTAAAAGAAATAAATTTACCTCACCGTACTGTACATAACTATAGGGTCTATTCTATGAGGAAGGAAGGACACAGGGTAGGCAACTAACTGCATGTCCATGTATTACGGTTTTCCACTTTTTGCACTTGCGGACGCAAAGATATGCTGGCATAAAGTTTCCCTATGAAGCAAGGACTTTGTTTTGATATAACCTTCAAAAATTTCAAAAATGGAAAACAAAAAATATTGAAGTCTACTTCTGAACATCATCAGGTAATCAAATATTTTATTTTTACCCATTCACGTGTATATGTTGTCATCCATGTTTTAAACTGGGGTAAATAAACCTCTCGAATCAAAAAAATTTTCAAACTTGACCCTTTTTCACAAAAGTAACACAAAAACTTAGCCCTATTTTTTACCCTAAAAAATCTAAGTTTTCTCCATAAAAGTTTTTTACTTTGAAAAGACGAAAAAATTCTGGTGGGGAAATCTTTTCGAGAGAAAAATGTTGAATTTATACCAAAAAGTTGCCTTACATCTGCTAAAAATGAGGCATCATGGGTTAACTCTGTTACAGTCTAAATTTTTTTTATATAGTTTTTAGTAAAAATTGAGAAAGAAACTTTGTATTTTCTTTGATCTTTCCTGGCGATCCAGACGAAGTCCCCCTTTTGTTTTTCATCTCTCTCCGATCATCGTATTTCTTTGATCTTTTATTCTCTTTCTACAAACGATGTCAGCAGCAACCAGTGGAAAATGCCTTCTCGAAAATACTCTCAGGCTATTTTCTATTCCTTTTATATTCATTACGATATATGGTGCTTTCTTTTCAAAAATATTGTGAAATTTTGTTCCCACACCAGTAAGTTTTCGACCAATTGACTACTTTGGTTGCTTTAAAGTTGAGGCACCTTCTAGGCAATTTTGTGGCTATATAATCGCAAGATATAAGCTCTGTTCTTTATTTTTTGGAACTTTTTCCGTTTAGAGTCAAAGAGTACTTTCAGTACAATTATAAAGACGTCTTCTGGCGAATAATAGTGAAAAGTTGTCGAGACCAAAGTCTGATGGTTGGCTTTTGTTCAGTATTAAAATAATAAAGGCGTGAATAGTAATCGGCTATTGAATTTCGCGAATATTTCGGTGTTTTTCGACAAACTTAAAATTTTTTCAATAATGCCTTTTCGGTTAAATATTTAAACCCTTTTCATTTTCCAAAAATGAAAAGACAATTTTTGAAAAAGTTAAAAAAATTTTGGAAGATAAAATTTTACAAAAAAGACAGAAAACGTTATAAGTTGATTAAATTATTTCTCCAAAATATCTAAAATTTTTTAAACCTTCAAATAATTTTGGATTGAATTTGAAGTCGAAAGTAAAGTGTTTTGAGTCAACACCCAACAGTCCAAGTCAAAGTTTCAGAAAAATTCAGAATTGGTCAGAAAATGCGAGCGTTTCAAAGACCTATCAGTTGCTGGAGAAAGAATTTCATCCAGTATATTTTGGATTACATCGGGTGTTACTCTATAGATTCGTATAACGTCGGTTGCAGCAAAGATTGAAATCAAATAATTAGGTATTTAAAAATTTATACTTTACGAGATGTTCGTAGAGATAAGAATTGGGTTAATAGATAATTTTTGTTATTAAATTAATGGTTTTTGGTACGTCGAAGTTATTTTTTGGAATGTGTTAAAATTAAATATCGTGGGTTGAGTCACGAAGTGAGGTGACTTTACATAGACATGGTGGTGAGAGTTTCGATCATTTATTACTGGATACCTAGCACCCCTATTTCACCAATGTTAATAAAAGATGTCATCATTCTAAAGCTGAACAACGGACGCCGGTTTGCTGCACATGTTGAGTGAGTCTTTTTTTGTCCATTTTCAGTCTCATTGTCTTGGGAATTTAAGGCTATATAAATACGTTGCTGTGAATCCACGGAAATCGAGTGAAACTCATCGTTTTACTGCTTTAGGTGAATATTGTTGGCATGGATTTGGGTGTTTACCTGAGTTTCCAGTACAAAATGATCAAAGGGTGAGAATAGGTATAATCATGATATGGTACTAATACAGTGTGAATATTGATTTTGAAGATGATGATTGATGGGTTTAATTGTGGGATTTTTCTCTTGAATTCCAGACACCCACTGGACACGGCAACATTTTTTTTTTGAAGTTTTGGTTCAAATTTAAGGCTAAGTATGACGAGTTATGCCACTTATAAGGGTGAATTCCTTACGAATTGAAGCCACCCTCGTCGAGATAACACAAATCACTGGTTTGAATTTTATAAAACAGGTAGTCTAGGCCGATCGAAATTTACTGTTATGCATAATATCGATATTTTTTTCTGTCAATAGCTGTCGATAATTTTTTTCAAAGTATAAAAAAATTTCTTAACCCTCTAAAAACAACTGAAATTATGAAATACTCGAATTTAATCATAATTACGATTCATTTGCATAATATTCCACCGATATATTATGTTTCATTTTGAAGTCAAAACTAAAAAGTTACATATAAATTTTTATTTTTTATTAAAATATAGGGCTTAAAAAAGTGTTTTCCAGTCAGTTTAAAGAGTTGAAACTATCGATAGTCATTTTTGAGAAGAAACACTATCCAGAAACATATTAGGCTTTCTCATGATTCTATTGAACTTCACACCAAGTCGTTTAAATCTCTAAAATATAAATAAAAATAATTTTCAAACTTTTTCTATGGCCTGAGTTTAGGTACTAGCTCGTTGTGACTCCACATAATGAACCTGACCGTGGAAAAATATACTATTCTTAAGATACTTATCATAATTTTTAAAATTTATTCATATCATAAAAAATCCCAGATCTTTTATTACTTTTGAAGCAACGCTCCAATACGTCTTTTTAGCGAGTGAAATATAAATCTAAAGTTTCTTTTAAATTTCTGAATTTTTCACATACATAGGCATAAGGGCATAAGGCAATGTCATGTGATGTCGCACCTAGAATGAATATCTCACAGGGTGCCTAAAACGTATGAAAAGCATAGTGAATACTCGATTTTTTGGCCATAATTATCTTAAAACAAGTGACAGCTATTTGTTTCATATAAATGAAATTTTAGAACATACTTCAACGAATAAAATAAGCCGAAGATCAAGAAACTTGAGCCCTTAGACGCCGAGGAAAGTGAGAAAGAATATGAAATTGTGCCTCAAATTGGTGTTTTTGAGCGTTATTATTAGTTGTCTCCGGGGTCATGTACACTGATAACATCACATTAAATCATTTTCTCAGCTTATAAGGATTCAAATTTCTTGTTTTTAGCTTATTTTATTCCTTGAAGCTTCCTCTATAATTTAATTTATGTTGAGGAAATGGCTATTTCTTTTTTCAAGCTAATTAAGATCAAAAATTCTTAAATTTCCATTCTTCTCAAAGCTTTTTCATGAGCATTTGGCAAGAACTGTGACGTAAACATTTCCTTATTTACGTAATTTATAAGCTACTCTTTTCATTGTGTAAGCGATCCAACAACATATTTAGTTATTGCAAGAGAAAGGATTACTTTGGCCCAATTGTACTTGAGTGTCTACAAAGGCTTGTAACCTTTCGGCATCTACTTCAGATTTGATTTCATTAAATATTTTTAGGTCGTTCGCATACAGTATTAATCCTTTTACACTTTCAATTTTAAGTCTGAAATTCATGCAGCGTAGAAATAGTACTTGCTTATTACTGAAAAATACTTCCAGGTCAAAGAGTAGATGAGTTTGGATGAATGAGCCGAAATAAATTATTCGGGATCTTTTAGAGTGAAAATAGACTTCATTTGGAGACATAATATAGATTACTAAATTCATACCACTTATGAATAAATTTTCCAATTGATGATTGATGAGCCTTCCAATTTCAACGCGGTTGCTCATCTCATGTATTTCCAAAATGATGAATAGGTTCGAAACAGATAGGTAGTTACCAAAACAACATCGGTCGAGGAAGTGAAAATTTTCAACTTTAGTCATTCTCACTCGCCAACAATTTTTTCAAAAACGATCAGAAGTTCTCAATATTTCAAAACGGACGTCGAGTAAACAATAAGTATCAGCCTAAAGTTTTTACACCTACGTACATATTTATGGTGTGCTAGAATAACCATCTACGTATTTAATAGAAAATCGAATGAACAGTGAAATGAAATTTGGAAATTTACCCGCGAGAAGTAGAACGTATCTACACCCCCAAGTTATCCGAATCGAAGTAAAAGTTGAAAACTTTTCAAACTTTTCATTTCACGCACAACCCTTCGTCAAAATATGAAAGATGAAATAAGTAGTGGAGACGGCAGAAAGCTTTCAAGTGTTTCACACAAAAAGTGTGACGATGAAATTATGGTGAAATACGGTAACCGATGAAATTGGGAAAAACTTTTCTAATTTAAATACTGAAATTTGATCGAACGAATAAAATTTGGTTCGATTCTAGTTTTTTCTTCATCGCCTCACAGTTTTTCGTTCGGCCTGAATCTTTCATTTTCGAACCATTTTATTTACTTTTCGCTTATTTTATTTTTTTTCTCCCCGCATTATTTTGGTTTGAAAAATTGTGGGAAGGCGGTTGAGCGTCTCCTAACCCGCAATTACTTTTTTCTCCGTAATATGGTACAATTATGCAAAGTGAATGACGTAGCCAAGGTAAGCGTAGAAAATATGCGTGAATCAATATGGCTATAATTTTCGTCTCAGAAGTTTCTTTCAGAGCAACATTCTCTTTGGCCAAACATAGACTTCTCAATTTTATTTATTGCTAAAAAGAGCTTTTGCATTTTGACGAAAAAAGATCTCCAAAATTGCTGTAACGAATTTCGTGAGATTGTATTATGCTAGAGAATAGGTACCTAATTTAAAAACCTACAAGTACCCAAGTACTCTGTCTGTGATTTTCAATCTGCAGCAATGATGGAATAATTTTAATGCATATGAATTTAGAAAATTGTTCCGTAAGCTTTACTAAAAACGCAGTTATCAAAACAATCTTGAAGTATCAAATTAAATTTTGACGCAGAAAACTCTTCTACAAAGGCGACAAGTTAGATTGCCCACTAAAATTCATGAAAACTTCTTAAACTTGCGGTCTATTATATGTTTCTTTTGATTTGAAAAGAGAAAAATATCTGACTGCTAATCAAGATTCCTCCAGTTGGCCGTAGCTGTAGGTTAACTTTAATAATAGTTTATTTGTATTTAAGTTTTTGAAAAGGGTACTGAAAAGGACAAAGAAGCGATACTCTGCGATGGTGCACTAAAATAAAGTTCTAGTAAGCAAGTATTTTTTTCATCATGCATTCATTTTATACTTAAGTTATGTACGAGCAAAACTGCATATATGTTTTTTTCTGAACAAATTCCGCTTCCATTTTCCATTTTGCCCTTTGGGTACTAATGTAGAATGTAAATTCAATGTATACGCTTAAAGTAGAAGTATTCTCGCGAAGTAAGTTCCACTAGAAAATCAGGTTTTTGAAAATCATCAAAAATCAAAACAATTCTTCAAGTCAGCGTTTAAAGAAAAGTAGGGTAATTATTAAAATATATCCTTAAAACGAGTTGATAGAGACTTGAAATTTCAGTCTAATTGAATAATAATAATAATAATTAACTAAAGGAGATTTATAATGTAGTGTACCTATTGTCAAGTTATAAAATTAAAATACAGACTCGAATACCATGAAATATGCGCAGTTGATAAGTTAGTGCTTACTGCTTAGTATGTTGTGGTATGCCAATAATGATGGACACATCTGAGTCACTCACAGAAATACCTACTTTATTCCAAGTTCAAACTCACAGACCATAGACTTTGGTAAACATACTTACATTGGGCAGTGACCACAGATTTATCACTACCTGACCAGAATAGTTTTCCAGGTGTACTTGGAACTCAAAAATATACCATGCATGGACTATATTTTCATGTCCATAAACCACGGACTTGACAAATTTTGCTGGAAACACCTACCTGTTTAAACAATATTTAGCCTAAGGTATTTAGAACACCTTCGAATTCACCCCATTAGCCAGGTAAAAAAACTAAGACTTCGTAGTAAAAACGATTATGTTTAGGTAATATTGATTAAAATTCACATCCACAAGACGTAGTGAATAATTATGTTCTTCGGACCAAATAACAATGACACTGAATGGATATGAAAAAAGTACAAGTAAGATGACATGAAAAATTAGTGTGTCCACGCATATGTAAACACGGTTCGCAACCAATCCTGTTTTTAGATATAGGCAATCAATGTGTTATTTAATAATTCCACGGACATCGTCTTAGCGGGGTAATGAGAGAAAAATAAAAGGTGGGGAAAGATCAGCAAATTGAAGATTCCATGGAAGAAACCTGAGGAAACGGAAAAGAAGGTGATGAAAAATAAGAGAACTCGGTTTTCTATAAGGCGGGTGGCGGGTCTCTATGGAAGATGGTGAAAGAAGAATCGGCGATAGAAAAAAACAAATTGTCCTCGATAGTACGTGTGGGTAAGTTGGGCTAAAATTAATTAATTTTCTATGGAATATACTTTATGACGGAACAGTCAAAATAGTTCAACTTTTTATTCCGCAGCGGGTCAGATTCGTCAAAGTAACATAACAGCAAGCCTACCTAATATCCAACTTATTCTGGTTCATCTTGAAAAAATTGATCTTCTCTTCTTAGACCCCCGATGGCACTACCCCTCAACCAATTTGCACCTAAGACTATAACAGGCGATAATATGTCTAAAACTACTCATAATATACCGAACCGCAGCCCTATTGGATAGAAATTGTCCCCTCTATTGTGCTTACAAGATAAGTGCCATCCATATACGCATGTAGATATACCTCTATAAGTAGGTAAAAAAATATCGATGGATAAAGATAATTAAAAAGACGAGTTTATGATTTTTGTTTTCCAAATGTCATAGTTTTTCATAAAATGATCCGAGAAGCTCGTATGGTCCTTACCCCAACTTTGTTGATGTATTTAAAACGAAATATCAGTTTCGCATATTACTGATTGAATTTCACTTCACAAATAACTCCCACACCATCGAGGCTATTGTCGAACGAAATTTGTTAGTCCATATTTATCTGTCCGTAGTTTTCAAACGATAAATATCAGCTATTATAATTTCCCTGATGACAGAATTCTCAGCTGGTACCCAAAAAGTTATATTTTTGGGTTGATAAAATTCGATGGAAGCACACGCTAATAATGTTCTTCTATAGATTTGTATTTTCATTCCCTGTATTAGTAAAAACTTTAATTTGGGATTATACACCAATCCTATTAATGGCTAAATGGTTCAAAACGGCTTTTCCTCAGTTAAACACTTCAACCTGTCGCTGGTGCCTGTTAGAAAATAGATAAAAATATTGGAGCTGCAAGCTATAGTACCTATGTCAGAGAGTGATACCTGCTCCAGATTCTTGGTTCTTTTCTCTGGGTGCCGAAGATAAAACAAATAAAATCGAGGAATGACGTTTCTTTATCCTATTTATTATTCAAAGTACGAAGGCTTGGGACTTTATAAATTTCAGT
This sequence comes from Ericerus pela, assembly GCA_011428145.1. Lineage (NCBI taxonomy): Eukaryota > Metazoa > Arthropoda > Insecta > Hemiptera > Coccidae > Ericerus > Ericerus pela. Next base: position 679,170 of record WOFM01000467.1, read on the forward strand.
TTTACACAGCTTACACATACCTAAAAGCAAAAAATAGAATTTCAAAATCGAAAAATATTCGAATTGGTGCGTAGCCTGCCGACTGCTGAAACAGCATCCGATGGGAATGAAGTAATTTCACGAAATCGCAGAACTGGGATTCGCTGTTGGTTGCGTGTCTCTCGAGAAATTCGAATTCGCAACAATTTTTTGGCTCTACAGAAATTCCGAGTAGCCCATTTTGACATTCGATATTTATTTTTATTTTTCTTCCTCTCGGCTCGACTCTGCAGTTCGTTTCTCGGTGAATTCTCCAGAAAATTCCAGACTGTAATATTCTGTACCAATTTTGTAAATCGGTATATGTATAGTATTTGTTTTTACAAATTTGTAGATACCTACCTACAAACATACGCCTAAATGGAATGAAAAAAAAAAAAGACGAGAAAGAAGTCAGGTGATCGTAAGTTGTTATCGCAAAGTTGTTTTCGGCGTAAGGTTTTTAAAATATCGTAACATTGGGGTATATTTCGTTGACTAAAGTGCGAAAATGATGGTTTTTTTTTACAACTCGACTTTTTTATATACTGTATATATATATATGTTTTTGCGTTCGAGAATTGCGGGCTAACCTCTTCATCCGTGCCAAAGAAATTACCTCGGGGAGAAGTGAATTGGACCGTAAAAAAGGATCATAATTTTTCATAACATTTATCAAGTAGATAGGTATAGGCTAAGAAACGACCCATCTCTCCGAACTTCTCGAATAAGATGAATTTACTTTTGCCTGCAAGCTACTGGTGGGGTACTCGAACGCTAACTATTTTAAATAAATAGGTTCTTATACCCAATTAATAATTTATTTTTACTCTTTTTATTTTTAGGATAAACTTTAGATTAGAGAAGTTATAACGGTGAGAAAGAGTAATTTAAAATAAGGAAATTTGTCCCTTTGAAAATTTCAAAGAAATTCTGATGAAAATAAAATTAAAACTTTTCTTAGCTTACTGAGTCTCATGGGAACTTCTATTTGCTGGAAATAGTCATTTAAAATTAAATTCCATAATAATTATTGTTTTTTCTTGTACCTTTCAAAATTACGTAAAATTATGACTGTCCCTGTTAATATGTCTTGCCAAACTTACGAAGAAAAGCTGATGTAGTGTGCAAAAGTAAAAATGAAAACGGACGAACAGTTGCAAGGAAAAACCAAAAGTAAAAACTAAAGAATGCAGGTTGGGTTTAGACCGAAACTTTGCTCCCAGGGTGGTTACGAACTTCTATAGTGGACATAACCTTCCTTAGAATATCACAATTTTTCTGGTAAATCTCATCCAAATCCGTGTCCAGCAGTTCTGGAATGATACGGTTTCCATCAGTTTTTAGCAATTAGTATTTTATAATATCTACCGGTAGAGATACTAAGGGTGAAAAACTGTTGGAAACACTATGACTCTAGAACCGCCGAACAGAGTTGCATGAAATTTTCCAGAAAAAATTGTGTCAGTCTCAGGAAAGTTTATAGCCGTCAAGGAAGTCCGTTGTCTCCGAAGGAGCAGAGTTACCAGTTTTTAACATCTGTGAAAATAGAAAACGGACAAAATATTTCTGAAAACGAACGAAAAAGAGTAAAAAAGAATTGAAAAAAAACTTCTCCATTTCTCTTTTTTCATCGTCTGACTTGTACCGGTTGATGAGGTGGATATGATTCTCTCTCTTTTTCTCTCTCTCATTCTCTGCTTCGTTTTTGTTTTTTAATTATCTTTGGGATTTCATTTGAGTCTACAAAAAATGGGTAAAAACAATTATTAGACACTACGCAAGTGAAACTGGGTAACAACTCGTGTTTTATAAAAATGTTATTTTATGTTTCCTTATAGGTACCTATCATATAACGTAATAGTAAATAAAATTTCATTCAGTAGAAATCAACGTTTTTCAGACTTGAAATTCAGTTGATTCCTTTGTGTGTGACCTGGAAGGACATTCATTTTATATTCACCAACATCAGTTCTGTCACTGGCAGAATATTAAAAACTGTGAAAATGGCGCTAAAAATTTTTCTCTCGGACCTTAGCTAGTATTTGAACTATATCGCATGTGAAAGTATTTTTTCTAAATTTTCAATTGCAGTTTTGGTAGACCTGCGTCTATACCGGACAACGAATGGGTTGGTTCACAAGCCTGAGAATATAGGCCTATTTAGTGCGACATGAATTTTCAACGACGTTCGCAGCTTCGACCTTTCCAATTTAAACGGAAAAAATTATAAAATCAAATACCCCTGGTCCGCAGCATCGACTCCAAACTTGGCAAAACGTTATAATTTTCGTGCTGACTACCTAATCCATCGACTTTCGACTTTCGCCTACAAGCATTAATTGTCTTACCGTCGTATGAACTTTCGAAAGCAGTAAATTTCAACGAGTCAGAGGGGAGGGACCAAAACCGCATCAGTGGAGGTTCCGGGTCACGTTAGCTTTCTAATCAAATAAATTTAATTATTTCGTTTTGCAAATTTTATGCGATAACCTGTAAGTGCATGCGGCTTCTTGCCATATTATATCCCTCATCAACGATGCCGGTTTGGACTTTAATTTGTTTTCGTAATTGAAAACGAATCCTGGGGGACCCAACCATATTTGCAAACTTTTCGTGCGTCTGAAAAAAGCCAGTTTAATGACGAATTAGCCGTTCTGAATAATATGCCGAAACAACTTGCGCGCGTTGATGAAATGTATTTCTGGTTGCCTATACAAAACATGATCGTAATAATATGTGAAGGCGTGAGTCTATAATGAGTCGATTTTTTCTCCTTTCCACTATCGTAGTGAGCGAACTTTCGCCAGAATTTTTCAGTATAAACTAAAATATGAACAAAACTGTCGGTGGAATCATGAGAAATCATAAGGCCACGTGTCAGATGATATTCTAGACGAATATTGGTAGTTGTAGGAAAATAGTATAAAGATATTAATTGATCGCCTGAAGTTAAATGTTGCGAAGGGATGGGAAGATACAATCAACATTTTTCTTTTTTTCGACACCCAACCGAAAAATACGTTTTTTAATACCCCTTAACTGGACAAAAAGAGGCTGTTGTGCGAAACATTAGAGTCGATCTTACGACATGCATAAACTAAATCTCGTACCATCTGTCTATTATCAACGAGACCATTTTTAGCCTAAAATAAGTAGAAGCTATTCTCCAAAAACCCATTACTCCCTGCACAAGATATCTATAAATAGCGAAACATAAATAAATATGGTAAATCTTCGCAATAACTCTGACCATTCTCCGAAATTTCGAACTACCACCTAACAACCATGTGACGTAGTAATCTACACCCGAAATTCCGTCACAGCCCCCACGCATTTTTTATCCGTTAAGAAAATTAAAAACCGTAGTTTGGTAGTTTTGTCACTTTAGCAATTCCTAAGGGTTGGTATCTTGACAAATAATATTTGGACTAAACGATTCCGAGTACGATTTTTCTCAGTTTTATCTATCAATTAAATTGTTATACTTACACGGAAGTACAGGTGCACGAAACACTTAAATAGGATTTTCTTACAATTTATTAATATCAGTTATGCATAATTGTTGAAATGGAGTGATTTCTCATCCTTACGATATAATTTTTTCAACACTCGAACTTTCTTTAATATTATGGAAAATGAATTATTCTTTTCGTTGGAAAAAGTTGAAGAATCGGCCTAGAATTAAATGAAAATAATGCACAGAACTTTTTAATTTTTTTTTTTGGTGATGTGACACAATCAGCAATGTTAGCATGTTGTCAATTTTCAGATGAAAATAAAATCTCGTAGGTACCATACTTACCAACGTGATTCAAAAATATATAATTTTTTCATCTTCGTACTAAATATTACTTGAGATTTAAGTAGTTACCGAATCGCCAAAATTAATCACAATTTTAATTTTTCGAGTTTAAGATTGGAAAAAATAAATTTATCTTTAAAAAAAAAAAAAAAAAAAAAAAAAAAAAAAAACAGTACCATAGTTTACCAAAGTACGAAACGTTAAGACTGAATAATAAAAACTTTCATAACCATAATTGAAGTAAGAAGAATCAGCCGTTAATATCTACCGAAGAAAAAAGTAAAAACTTTTAAAACTTCCTGGATGGCTAAAAATTTAAACTTATTCTCATTAATTTATTCGGTTGAAAGTTGAGTACCTATAATGAAAAATGGAACAAATTTTGATAAAGTATTTTCGTTAAAAAGGCCCGTGCATTTCTTTTCGCTCTGAGGAACAGAAAATAAAGAAAATTCGATCATTATAAACTGATTATTTCCACCGAATTTCGTCGAAGACGAAAGTCTTTTCCAATTTTATATTTAAGAATCAATGGGACCTATCCATCTACTTACGTTTTTAGTCGAGGTGAAATTTCATCGAAGGTATTTACTAATAGGTTATTACGAAATCGACTGGAAATGAAGATTTTTGGAACGTGAGAGAACAATAATTCTATCAATAATGATATTTAGGTCCTATTTTATAGGGGTAAAGGTTTAAAATGTGCGAATGAAATTTTTTATTACTGGAACTGGACTCGTAAGGAGACTAACGGTGCCAGATCTTGTTTAAAAAATGGAAAATCAATTGATGGATGAGTTCACATCAAAAGGGTAGTCACGATTTCGAATGAAGAAAGTTTTTTTCTTCATTAATTTTATCACTTTAAAATTCCGTATCAAATAGATAACTTATTTTATTTTAAGGTGATCAACTCGGTGCAAATAAATTCAATGGGAAATTCAAATTTTCATGTGAGCTGCCTACTTACCATATATATGTATATATGTATATATGTATGGTAGTTTTTTCTATTTTGACTGTCTGTATTTGGGAGGGAGGTTATTTGGCCATGTAGTATGATTCATCTGTGCGGTTGTAGGTTCGAGACAGGGGGCTGTGAAATTCACTATCCCTTGACGATTCTATGGGATATGAAATTCGTTATCCAATGACGATTTTATAACGACAAATGTTGGTTCGTTATTTCATAAGTAGGTAGTCTATGCGAATGAAATAACGAAATATTCCATCATGTATTATTCATCAACTCAGTCAAGTATCTTGAAAACAAATTTCGTAATTTTTATTAAATCGACTTGCTACAGAATAATAGGTTAACATTTCCTTTTTGTTATAAAGATAATTAATTTGTAGGCCTATTAATAGTTGGATTCAATTTACCATAGAGCGCTTTTCACGTGGCTACCAATTTAGGAAAGGTAAACAATTATCTTCTGTCAGCTCCCTGAATCTGTAATCGCGTTCTCTTTGCCTTCCAGCAAAACCTTTAACCGTTCTAACGAATGCGAGTAGGCTCCTTGATGAGCGAATTAGTTTCGTAACGATCTACCGACGAATTAAATTGTGCACAGCTTTTACGCTTCCTGGTGGGTGCGCACAAGTATGTAACAATCACCCGAGACTTTTAGCCTCTAACGCAAAAATAAAATAACCTTCTATGCTAAACATTTTGCCTGTGATTCTAATTGCGAACTCTGTACGGCACTCATAAAATTATAGTAGCCACCTACTATGTAGCCCTACTTTTGGTTTCCTGGCTGGAAAATCTCTGAATAAGACAATGGTGGCAGTGGACTTGGCTTTGGCGGTCAAATAGGTACCGATACGTTATGCGACGCAGCTCCTAATAATATAACCTAAAGCGATATTTCGTTGGAAGCCATTCATTGCGATTGGATCGCGTTAAATTGAACCACAAAGAGTTTTTCGTAAATAGAATGATTGAAAATGTAACGCAGTAGGTAACGAACAGTTTATGGTGGGCAGTCCACTGCAGTAGGTCTGTAGGTACTACATGGCGCACTCCGGCTTTTATCCAGGTACTAAATGGTACTTAGATTTCTGCGCTACCAACTATCAACCACATTACAGTTTGTCGGTACGTATAATAGGTATCTGGCGACTTCTAAGCTGAGAAATGCTACTTGAAACGACAGAAGCTTTCACTGAAAATAATAGTTTTCACAAAAGCTGAAGGGATTTAGGCTTCTTTCTCTGGTACTCTCGCGGTTCTCGCGGTGCTGGGTTCAAGACACTAAAAAGAAACACAAGTTACTGGTATTCGTTGAAACAAAAACAGGTTATTTTTTGTGTTTCGTGTACTCTGTGGGGACTGCTGCTGCGGGTACCCCGGCTAAGGGCTGGTAGGGGTGTGATTTGTTTCAAAATCGGTTAGGCACCGCACGGTTTTGCGGATTTTCCGGTTCTTCTTCGATACGTGGCTTACCGTAGCGTACTTGGAAAACGCAACGATCGGTTCGAGTATTCCAACCATCGACGTATTTTCATCGGTGAGTCGACGCTGCTGTTCGGTTATTTACTTACGCACCCGCCGGTGCCACCGAACAGTCGATTTTTGGATTGCAGCCGAAAACAGCGGAGTGATTGGCAGCGTGTGGCGCAGATAACGTCGCCGAGTACTCGGAAATAAGACAGCCTGCCCACTCGAGATTTTTCGCACTAACTCGCGCAGCTACCTGCGGTAAGGCTGTCGCTTTTCGCGCAACTCCGCCGCAATAACATTGACGCTAACGCGCGCAAGTGTAGCCACGCTCCAGTTGTGCTTCTCGCATACAATCGAATAGTGTTTTCTGTTCGAATCGTAACAATGGTTTCGGCGCTGTGCATTCTGCTTTCGGCGATCGCCCTCTTGGGCCAGCCTTCGCGTTCCACCGATTCGGATTCGCTTCGGGTGGAGCAGGTCGGCGATTCTGCGGCGGCCGTAGCGTCGCCGGTTGCGCCGGACGAGACGTCTGCCATCCGGCAGAAGGCGTTCGTCCGTCCGTTTGCCGGCAACGTTCGCAGCTATTCGGGATTTCTTGCGGTGAACGCGACGTACGACGCGAAACTATTTTACTGGTTTTTCGAGAGTCAGCGCAAGTCGACCAGCAGCCCGATCGTGCTGTGGCTGTACGGTCAGCCCGGCCGATCCTCCATGCTGTCCGTATTCGAGGAGAACGGTCCCTACCGGCTGGTCAACGACAAGGTGGTGCTGCGCGAGCACTCCTGGACCAGCGAATACAATATGCTGTACGTGGACAGTACGCTTGGCGCCGGATACAGCTCGGCCAACAGTACGGACGCCTATCCTCGAACCGGGGCTCGGGCGGCCGCCTATTTGCATACCGCCCTCAAGGAGTTCCTACGCATTTACGACGACTACCAAAAGGTCCCGCTGTACGTGGCCGGCGAGGCGTACGCCGCCAAGTTCGTTATCGCGCTGGCCAACCGCATTCACCAGGAGAATGGGGCGGCGCGCACCAAAATCAACCTCAAAGCAGTGTGCGTCGGCGCCGGCGTCATCGATCCGCCCAACCAGCAGAGACGCGCAGATTTTCTCTACCAGCTGGGCGTCGTCGATCCGAACGTCCGGGCTGAGATCGTGTCGCACGAGACCGAGGCCCACAAAGCGGTGGCCGCCCGCCGATTCGCCCACGCCAAATCGCATTCGGCCGCCGTCGACAAGAAACTGAAGCGCGCCGGATACCGGCCGCCGCTCAGCGCCCTGGAGGCCCGCTGCGACCTCAGCTCGTTCGGCAAGACGATCAAATTTCTGCGCTCGAAATCCGTTCGCCAAGACGTTCACGCGGGCGACGCGAAATTCGCGGACAAGCCGCGAACGGTGCTCGAGTTCATCGAAACCGACCTCTACACGTCCTCCAGCCGGGAGCTGGAGCAGGTGCTGCGCGACTACCGCGTGCTGCTGTACAGCGGCCAGTACGACATGGTGGTGCCCACCTCGCAGCTGGACAGCGTCGTCAGCAATTTACCGTGGAACCTTGTGAACGATTTTGTGGCGCAGAAGCGCCAGAATTGGTACCTCAATGATCGGCTGATCGGGTACCATAAGTGTTACCAGCATCTGTGCCAGCTTATGGTGCGACAAGCCGGTCATTTTGTCGCTCGTTCCCAACCATTTTGGACGTTGAAGGCTATTAGCTTTGTAAACCAATAACTATCGTAGTATGCGCTTTCTCCGTTTGTGCAGGTCCTTCAATTACACGCTACCAAACTAGGCTACCCACACGTTTTCTGTTTTGTTTCCACTGCTCCATCCATTGCATCCTTTCACTATACCTACATTTATATAGTACCCGACCAATAAACAAAGATGATTTCTGGTTAGACATGCCGGCGCTAAATAGGCAACCACAGCCTACCTTTTCACGTATTTTGCTTCGTGTTTATGTACGCCATCCTTGTGAATTTAAGGCATCTCTTTATCACGTGTATTCTTAATTGGTGAACTCGAGAAAAATGTCGAAAATACGCGAAAACTACGCTAAGGCTCTTTATTAGCAGGTTTCCGCATGACGGTGATAAGAAATTAACCGCCATCTTGGGTTATTCTGTTTTTCTAAGGAACTAATAGTTTTCCATGAATTTTTACATTATTTATATTACTATTATTACTATATATGTGTAATAATAATTAATAACACAAAATCGCGGTCCATTTCTTATCACCCTCATATGCATATACCTGCTAGTAAAAAGCCTTGGGTAAGCCAGAGTAGCCTACTTTTTTGCTGGCATGTCTTGGTACATTGGTCTTATGAAGCTTTACTAGTCCAGTACTACATAGTCAAAGATTGGTTCTCACACTCTGACACAGAGAGACAGAATGTTTGTTTTTACAATGTCGAAACTATTGGCTCTGTACAGTCAACTGCTTTCCTTCCCTTTCTGTTTATTATACCAAGTGCCGCAACTTGGGCCCTATATATGTGAAAAATGTGAAAAGTACATTTCGAATAAAAATCTAAGCGCTCCATTGCTAACTATACAGGTGTATACTGCGCAATCCACTGCAATACAGTCTACTTGGAACAAACCAGTTTATAGCTACCCTACAACATATGCAGCATAATTATGCAGCATTATGCAATACACAACTTAGAACTATGTAGGCTTACGTATTTAATTATTATTACACTCTGTAAAATAATATTATCAGGTAATACGTTGTACGAAGTACAGTAGGTGTTGTAATGTTTTATATCCTATACATAACCTGGATGGAACTACCTACTGCTACATCGTGGTTTTACAAATTGGAAATTCATCATACAGCAGCGTCGCTATGGCTGTATTCGTAAGGACTGGTGTGTAACCACGAAAATATCTAAACATTTCACAAAGGGCAAATTTTCCATTAATTTATGTTTTTGATGTGTAAACATCTTGGCACTTGGCCTATAGTAGGGGCTGTAACGAAAATATTGGTTACAAAATAATTAAATACTCGTAAATGTTAAAAGGTTGTATTAGAGAAGATATAAAACAGTGAGATACTGGATAATAAGATTAACAGAGAAGGTAAAAGATAAGTTAATGTAAGGTAAAGTGTACATGGTTACATGAGTTTTTATAACTATAAGTTCTGGGAGGAGAATATGGTGATTTCTTGGAGAGTGGAAATGGTAGTGATATGATTGGAGAGTTATGACAATACAAGTTTAGATATTGTCCAATAGGAGTTTAAGGAAATTACATAAATGGTGATTTTGGGTATTTGCAATATTTGCAGAATGGTTTCATAGAAAAAAGTTGTTATGAAAAGTGTATTTATGTTTGTTTATAAACATTGAATGTAGAACAATGAGTCAGTAAAGGCAAGTAAAGACTTGTTTACATGACGTCAATATAATGAGAATTGTTTTAGGTGATTGATATATATAAGAGAGAGATATTATGAATGATAGGAAATTATCATTACAAAATAATGCTGGGGTATTTTGAAATTCATTGTTTTAGATAAAACATGAATTTGAATAAAATGAAGGTAAAAGTGGAAGGATATGGGAATATGGAACATTGTAAACATACAAATATATAAGATTCATAAAATTTTGTAAATAGCATAAAATACATGATATTCATTAAATTTCCAAGTTTTAGAAATAACACGTTTGTATCGATGTATAAATGTTTTTCATAATATAAATATTCATTGACAATATATATAAATTTAACATTATTCTTTTTTCTTCATTTGATTACAATTTTTTCATCTAAGCTTTGAGCTTTTGTTTTTATAGGGCTTGTTAATTCATTTAGTAACTGAGTTACATGTTGACTTTGTATTGGTTGTTTAATATAATTGAAAAATAGGTATGATAAAATTATTATAATAATAGTATTTAAACTTAACCATATTAATACAAATAGTTGGATTAAAGTTAAAGAACTATTCTCATTGAATTTATGATATTTTATTTCTAAATTATCAAGTTTATATTGGAGTTCGTTGGTTGGGGTTATAGGTGAGAAGTGTGGAACATACATGGTTCAGTTGGGGTTATAAGCATTGATGCTTGGTAATGCTATAGTGTTTCTAATGTTGGAATCTACAATTACGTCGTATTTTGTCCATAATAAGGGAATATGATGTTCAATGGTTACATCATTGGACATATCCAGGGGGCAAGGAAATCCTGGAGGGATGATAACCTCTGAATATCCGTTGGTGTCTTTATTTAAGACTTTGATGTGACAGGGTACTGTCAATAGGATGGTTCCTGGAAGATTATTGTCGATATTTATGATATTAAGTTCATTTGAAACTATATCATACGTAGAAAGTGAATTGTGATTAGTGATGGAAAATTTATTTTGGGAAAATTGGTGGACTAAGATTTTCTTATTATTGGTTTCGCATCTGAAAATACATGATTTTATAAGTTCTTCATAGGGTTTTTTAAGGAATAAGGTTTTAGCACATGAAGAAACTTTATCTGAACCTCTGTTATCTGGGAGATAACATAGGGGTTTTTCTGGGTTACAGTAATGTAAATCTGTTCCTGAAATATATTGTACTGAATTATCTTCTGAATTATGTATAATAATAGAAGGTTCTTGATCCCATGAGCATAGATTGTCATCGTGAGATCTGAAGGTTAGGGGAATGAATTTATATGCTGAAAAAATAGCATTAAGTTGTTTGATGGGAACTTTAAGTTCAATTTCTAGATTATCATTGTTAACATGACAATTGATAAGATCTAGATGATAATACTTGAGATAATCGTGTTCGGGAATGGTAAGTTTCATGTTGTTTTTCAACAAAAGGGGTTTAAGTTTACGTAGATCTTCTTGAAGTGTATCAATTGATACAATTGAGGATGGTAGGTTGTGATCTTTACATGCATTAAGCACGTAGCTTATCTTCATGGAATGTTGAAGGTAAGAATTATAGTACATTCGTACTGAATTTTTGTAATTGGTAACTTCACCAATAATATAATTTTCTTCGTTGATCTGACTTAGAGTATTTTCTAGATATTTCTTTGCATGAAAGAAATCGTCGTAAAAATATTGAAAGTTTTCTGTGAAGGATTTTAAATTTTTGGTGATGTTAAGTAGGGTTGAATGATCTTCTAATACTACTGATTTGAGAATATCATATTGGGATTTGAGGGAATGTTTGTTGTCTAAGAGTGATTGTCCATCTCTTTGGTTAATACTCTACAGCATATGGAGAGAAGATCTCCGAAAGTGTCTCTGACTTTTGTCACGACAGTTTCTCTTTTACTGCGTAAATGGTTTGGTTTGGGGTAAAAATCTTGTATCAGTGCGAGATTTGATTCGATGAGAGATTCGAATAAGATACTATATCTTTTTGAGATTCTGTGTAGACGGCATTTTAATTCGTCCCAATTGCAATTGTCTTTGTGTTTAGTATAAACATGCATTCGTATGAACTCTGCTGAATCCTTTAGGTTCAATTGTACCGTATATAGAATTGGTATGGTTTGCTGATATATGCGAATATGTTCGTATTCTTCGAAATAGGCTTCTGTTGAAGCGGTAATAGACGTTTTAACGGGTCTATTTGCTTTTATGCTGATTGATAGTTGAATTGATATAAGAGTCAAAAGTATCAAAAAGAAACGGTATCTGCAACATACAAAAATTGCAAGATGTGAACGGTTTGCAGAAATTAAAGTACCGTAAATAAATTATAGGAATTATGTTCGATGGTCTAAACCAAAATTTGAAAAGGTCACGTATTGCTGAGTTAGGGTGATGTCACTAATTTGATCCTGTGTGATCTAATTGTGAAAAGGGGAATATCGTATGGATATTTAATGATATGGAATTGAACTAATAATTCAGTTCGTCTTCAGCTTTTGTTTCGTGTCTTAGTCGAAATAATTTTTCGTATTTTTTGAGTGCTTTGTTACTGTTTTTTGTTCGTGTGTTTCGAAAATTCGACGAATACTATTTTCGTGTTTTTTCGCGATAGAAAATATATTTCCAAAATCGTCGAGTCTTTGAAAAAAAAAACTTAAAGCAAAATAATTTTATTTTTATTTTTTTGCAATTTTTATTTTCTTGTGTTGCGTTTGAAAAATGTGATACAATTTATTTTTTCGTTTTCGATTTTTGTGCGTAGTTTGCTTTTTGTTTGTGAAACCTGTTGGGTTTTGTAAGTCTGAAATACAGTTTGCAGACGTGGTAAGTCGTTACGATCATATTCGAAAAATGGAGTCAATCCAAAAGGGGTTAAAAAATTGCATTTGGACACGAGATGGAAAATGCTATCTAAAACTGAATGTAGATATCCTGAAAAATCATTCGAAGGAAAGGTTCAAGACCTTGTCGAGATGAGGGGTGCTAGAAGTGTTTTGGATAGTCAAATTTTTCCGAGAGGTGGTGTTGCGCTCGCTGATGAGACTGTTACGTTTGATGATGTAACACTCGATCTGATATCAGCGTGGATAGGGTGTCGTTGCTATTGCCGAGCCTTGTCTGTAATACACAGACAGGTGTGGACGATGGTGAATTACTTCACTCATCCGAACCAACCTTCATGGCAAGAGAGCCAGAAGATGAGGTGGGGTCCTACTGATCATGTGAACTTTCGTTCAATCAGATGGATGCATCTCTGCGATCTTACGGTGTGTGATGAGGCTGTGGTGTTTGTCTGTGATTTGTTGTCGTTGCTTGCTCCATACATTCCTAATGGTGTAGAGCTAAAAATTGGTGGCTCGTTTGCTTTGTCCAAAGCAGAGGAGCTAACTCCTGAGTGTGCTGTTCCTCTGTCATTTTTGACAGGGGTGTTAGCTTCGTTGCTGATGATACAGCACGAGACTAATGAAATCGTGGAGTGTTGGTTCCTACATCTGGGAAATGTGGATGTTATTCACATGACTCGAGATGGGAATCTCCATCGGTTACGTGAGTACATTAGGGAAAAATGGGGATCTACAGTGGAGATAACACCTGCTTCCAACTTCGTAATATTTAAACGAATATTGCGAACGGGTTATATGATTGGTCTTGCCAAAATACGTGAGCGTGTAGTTATACCACATGTGGATACCAGATATCATTATGTGTTCACAGGGGCTACACAATTGAAAGAGGAGTTAAATGCTCTACGCTACAGGGATGTAGACTATGTTCCTATCACTAGATGTGAGAAGGATGATAAGTCTATTCGGGTGGATGTCTCAAATATGAAGAAGGATCCTAGCGACAAAATACTTTCGGCTAGTCCGAAGGCATTGTTATCAAATGGAATTTCTTCTTCTGTTAGGGACAATCCTCGAGTTGAGTTAACTAGCGTTGATACGCTGAATACGTGTGGTGAGGCAATGCATACTGAACAACATTCGACAAGTGCCAGCATCGTTAAGGTTGTTGCTTGTGCAAACAAGTCCTTGAACAGCGCTACAACTCCTGAAATGTATCCGACTTCCGACACTGAAGAAACTAGCAGGGAGAGAGATGAGGAATTTGCTAGACGGGTCAAAAAATTAAGAAAGCAAATCCAGGACGATAAAACAAGGAGAGTTTCTCCTGGGAATGTTCTAATGAGGAGGGCTACTCCGGTGCCTATTCCATCTCTGCCTTACGTATTTTATGGAAGAGATCGGGATGCTTCGAGAGAAGACTCTGAGCATCGTGGCAGAATATTTATTCCTATAGGTCCGTTGAAGTCCACGATGGCCAGTCATGGAGGTCGTCGTCCATACAAGAATATTTGAATTTCGAACTTCAGTGAGAACAGTTGGTGAGTAAAATTATTAATTATTAATTAACATCTTAGAATACAATTTTTTTCTTATTCACAATTTGATAATTTTTATTTTCTTCATTTTATTTGACGTGTGCACTCTTTTTATTGAGATTTAATTTTCATAATTCTTCATGTATAATTTTTATATGCCCTTTTTTCTTAAATTTAATTGATGTTCCTTTCGTATTTGTTTCCCTTGGTTTGAGATAATTGGATGTTGATGGTTGAAGATATGTTCTGCGTGATTGGAGTTTTTTTGAATTTCGCATATTCTCGATGTGTTGTATGAGGATTGGAAGGATAATTTATGTTTTTACAAGGTAAAATATTTTGGAGTGAGTATAATGATAATATGTATAGAAATATGTACGTGGATAAAATATGTATATGTACATGGGTAAAATATGGATAAAATATATACAGGGGTTTAAGGTATATATATATGGATAACATAAACGTAAAGATTTTTTATCCTATGGGGTTTTTTCTTGGTCTACCTGGTTTACGTTTCATGGATTTTTCTATATCAGATTTTGCGTCTTCGTTATTTTCTTCTTCTGATACGTCTTCTAATGTAGGTTTTTTGTAAGATTTTTTATCCTCGGAAATTTTAATATCTTCAAGTTTGGAATATATTTTAATTTCTGGAGGGATAATATCTTCGTTGGTATTGTCTTGTCTTTGGTAGTAGGGAATTAATCTTCTGACATGAAGAATTTCTTCTGTCGGTGGTAGGTTTTTGTTCGTATACTGTATTGTATAGTTAAGATCTGAATTTTTCTTCACCATCCTGAATGGTCCTTTGAACTTGAATTTGTTCTTCTCAACGTTTTTACTTTGTGAAATTAAAACTAGGTCATTAATTTTAAATCTTCGAACTACTTTGTTTTTGTTGTAGTTGCGGGAATTTATATCTGCTGCTTTCTGTTTTAATTCTGCAATGTTATTTTTCGTAGTCTGCAAATTATCTAGAACGTTTTGACGTTCGGTCATTGGCTTTGTTGTTGGTATCGCGTATTTGTTTTCTATCGTTGTTCGTGGATTATATCCGTGAAGAAAGAAATATGGAGAGACATTGTTGAGGTAGTGTATGGGTGATGTATTATACGCATACACGACATTGAAGAGTGTGTCAATCCATTCTTCTTCTGTTTTTGGATTATACTTCGTTAAGAATTTTTTTATTATGCCATTAGTTCGTTCAACTAATCCTTGTGTTTGTGGACTATATGCTGATGATTGTATTATTTTGATGTTATTTTCTTTACAGAAATTATGTACGAAGTCGTTCCTAAAATGTGTGCCATTGTCACACGATATTATTTTAGGTTTTCCATTTGTCTTCATAATTTTTTTAATAAATTTGATGACACTTTGAGCGTTAGGATGTCTCACAGGTTCTACAATGCAAAAGTTTGTGCATCTGTCTACTCCTACAATGATATATCTTTTTTCGTAGTCGTTGTCAAATTTTCCTACAAAATCTATTTTGATGTGGGAAAGTGGATCGAATTCTTTGATAGGAATTGGTTTCATCATTCCTATTTCTTTCGGGTTTCGTTGGTTCATTTGGCATTCATGACATGAGTTAATATAGTCATTGACTTTTTTGACTATGTTAAGCATAAAATATCTTGATTTGATTTTTTCCAAAGTTTTTTGTCTTCCGAAATGTCCTCTGTTGATGGGATCATCATGCATTTCTTTCAAAATGTTATGAGTTAATGCATCAGGTATAACAGGTACATCCTGATATGGATTATTATTTTTTGATTTTTTTCTTGTAAATAATATCGTCTTTTCCTAGATAATATTTATATGCATGTCTTTCTATCTGCTTTAGTAGTTGTCTATCGAAAATAAAGTCTTTTACAAAAAATTTGTAGACTTGTCCCCAGTGGTCATCTAACTGTTGATAATCAGCTAGGGTTGTTATAGGAATATCTTTTCCGTAAACTAATGTTTTTATTTCTCCTTTTTTAGGGATTTCATTTTCTTTAATTCCATCTTTATTTTTTCCTGTTATTGGGTTGAAAATATTTTCTTCTTTTTGCTTTAAATTTTCTTCTTTATTTTTTGGAGTTTCTTCTTTTTTCTTCTTTTTCAAAATTTTACTTTTGATAGGTTCTTTTTTTGTAGCAGATGATCTTGTTATGACATTAACATTTTTGTCTTCTTCTTTTTCTTCTATTAAAAACTGTCCTGATTTGAAACGTAAGGAATTGTTATCTTTTTTGAATGGTCTAGAAAAAAAGTCTGCCATTACATTCTCTTTTCCTGATATATGCTTAATATCGAATGTGAATTCTCCTAATTTTGATACGAGTTTTGCTAGACGTGGTGATGGTGTTTTCATCCTATGTTGGTAGGTTAAAGGTTGATGGTCTGTGTAGATGATAAAGTCTGTTCCTAGTAGGAAATCTCTGAAATGTTGACATGATTTTGTTATGGCAATCATTTCTAAGTCAAATGAGCATAGATGTTGTTGACATTGTTTTAATTTTTTTGAATAATATCCTATTGTGTATTTTTTTCCAGTTGTAGGGTCTATTTGACGACAAACTGCTCCTACAGCTTCTTTGGATGCGTCAACTTCTAGAAATGTTGATGCTTCTGGGTTGTTAATTTGGAGAACTGGTTTTGATAGTAATATGTTTTTCATTGTATCAAAACATTTTTGATGTTCTCTTTCCAATCTATTTTTTCGTTAGACTTACTGTCTTTTCCTTCTAGGATTTTCATGATGGGTAACATTTGTTTTGTGAAATGTGGTATCATTTTTCTGTTGTATCCACACATTCCTATAAATCTTCTTACTTCTTTGAGTGTTCTTGGTGGTTGTATGTTTTTTATAGCTTCTATGTTTTTTGCTAAAGGTTCTAATTTTCCATGACCTATTTTATGTCCTTAAAGTTCTATCGAGTTTTCTAAGAAATAGCTTTTCTTGGTTTTTACTCGAAAATTGTATTTTTTTAATCTTTTCAAAATTTCTTCAGTATTTTCTAAACATTCTTCGAAAGTTTCTCCGAATACACAAATGTCATCTATGTATACTATGACTTTTTTACATAGGATATCGTGAAATATGTCTACCATTGCTTTTTGGAAGACTGAAGAGCTTAAGCTGAGTCCTTGAGGCATGCAATTAAATACATATCGTACTCCTTCGATGTTGATTCCTGTTATTAGTTTGGATTCTCCGTCAAGTGGTAGTTGAAAGTATCCTGAATTTAAATCTATAATAGAGAAATATTTTTTGTTTCGTAGGTGTGGCCATATAGAGTCTATTCTAGGTACTCTAGTTCTGTCTTTTATTATTTTTCCATTAACAGCTCTGTAGTCTACTAATGGTCTGTATGATCCGTCTGGTTTCCTTTTAAGGAACATGGGTGATTCATAGGTAGATGGTTGTCTTTTTAATACTCCTGATTTTTCTAATTCTTCGATTTTTTTCAGTCATTCCATTCTTTCTTTATATGCCATTTTATAATTTCTTCGTACCACAGGTTTATCGTCTTTTAGATTTATATGTACTGGTGGTACTTTGGCTAATGATAAGTTTTTTGTAGAATGGGTGAATATATCTATACAATTTTGTAATTTCTCTAATACTTCAGATTTTTGTTCTGGAGTTATGTTCTTTGAAATTTTTACTTCTATTCCTTCTGGGTCAAAAAGTTTTGTGTGTGTGACACATACTTTTTGTTTTTTGGGACTTTTGTTAACTACATATCTTAACGTTCCTAATACTTGATTTTTACGTATCCTTTTTGTATTAGACATAAGGTTATATACTTTTAAACCTTCCTCATTTTTGATAATTAACTTTGTTTTATTAATAAATTTTTCATTTGTTAAAATTTCTGTAAATGGAGGTAAGGTTTGTAGATATATCGTCTCATAAGGATTTATAATATAATCTGTATTGGCACGTATTAATGTTACTTGTTCTTCTTCTGGTCTATTAATTGATGATTTTTTTGGAATTGATATTGATATGGTTTTATCTTCACATGGAATTGAAAATTTTCCATTGGAAAAATCTATGATTGTCCTATATTTCTCTAGGAAATTGTAACCTATAATAATGTTTTCGATTAGATCCTCTACGATATATGCTTTGATTGGAAATGAACGTCCTTTAAAGATAATTGGAATGGTTGAATCTCCTTTTATTTTGAGTTGAATTTCATTTGCTGCATATAATGTATCGTAAGTAGGTTCTAACGTTACATTTTTTACAAGTTTTTGATGTATGAGTGTTGATTCTGCTCCACAGTCGATAAGACAATAGGTATCAATACCTAGTACATTGCACGGTACGTACAAACGACATTGGATTTCGTTTTTTCCACTTGGTGCTATAATTGTGATGTTTGGTTTTTTAGGTATTTTCATAATTTTTCTTGACATCACCGATTTGTTAATTAATTTAGGTGGTGGTTCACCTGCTTCCCGTACAACATGATGTTGGTTCATTGCCGGGGCATCTACTCGTTTTTTGGGACAGTAGTGCTCTGTTGTGGGTAAGTAATAGCTGGGATGTTATTCTGTGGGTTTTAAATAACATTCTGGCTTTGTGTAGTACCTTGAGTATTCTGGGTTGGTACGTACATCATAGGAATTTGGTTGTTATAATTTTGATATTGGGGATAATTATTATAACTATTACGATAATATCCTCTTTGAAATCTATTGTTTTGATTTCTAAAATTATTTCCTCTGTAATTATGATTTGGAAAATTTTGATTTTGGTTTGGAGGTTGGGAGGGATAATTATTATAATTATTTCCAGTATAATATCCTCTTTCTCTGCTTCTTCCTCTGAAGTTCCCTCGGAAATTATTTCCTTGATTATTAAATTTTTGTTATGGATTAAAATTATTTTTTTGCGTTATAATTGCTGCTGTTAGTTTCTTGATTTCGGCAATTATATTAGGTTTTTCTTTTTCTTCAGATTTTTCTTCCTCTTTTTCATTGTCTTCATCATCATCTTTCTTCTTTACAACATTAATTTGTTATTTGAAGATGTTTTTATTTTTTGTAATTCATTATTTGCTTCTTCCATCGCTATTCTGTAGGTTTCTAATTGTTTTTTTACTTTTTCTAATACTGAAGTGAAAATAGGATCTACAGGTATTCTTGTTTTATCCTTACAATATAGATAATCATCGAAAGCTATGTGTAATGCTTGTAGTGTTTTAGGTTTTTCTTTGACTATGTGTTCTCTTTCTTTTTCTCCTATAGATCTGTAGATGTGATCTATAATTCTTTCTTCTGTGATGTCTGGTTCTATTTCTTTTAGGGTATTAGACACAAATATTACAAAATCTACGAAATCATCGTCTCCTCTATACAGACATTTATATAACCTTTCTCTTAATTGAGGTTTTGTTTTTCTAAAAATTTCTTCTAATTTTGGTTTTAAAATTTTCCAATTTATTAACGTATCATCCTCTGAAATTAATTCGTTAAAAATTATTTGTGCATTTCCTGTAAATGCAATTTTGATTTTTTTCATTTTTATGGCGTCATCTGTCCATCCAAAAGCTTCGCATTTGTTTTCAAATTGCTTTAGGAATGTTTTTATATTTTCTGAAGATGTGTTCGAAAATGTTGAAGGTCTGATATTAGAATTTGTTTCGTTAACCATTTTTATTTTTTCGGGTATTCTAAATGATTTGTTTATATCTTTTGGAGGTGATATTAAATCTATTAGAGATTCTTGTGAACTAATCTCTATTGTTTCTTCAGGTTCTATTTTAGATTCACTTGCTAATTTAAATGTGTTGTTTTTATCACAGGTATTTGATATTAATTTTATGGCTTTATTTTTAGCTTCACGATTAATTTTTAAAGGTGATATTAAATCTTTTACGTTATCTTTTTTAAGGAGAGTGTTAATTATAGGATCTGGATGAGATTGGATATAGAGACTGATGGCTAATTGGATTTCTGGTCTAGAATTTTCTGAAGGAAAGGGTTGAGGATTTATATTTGACCATAGATTTTTTAAATCTTTGTTTGTTAAGGATGTAATCCAGTGGTTAGCTTTGAATGAAGGTGCGTTTCATTTATGCGTGTTATATGACATGTAGGTATGTGGTTGTGGGCATGGGTATTCTTGATGAGTACAGCCCACATTGCCCTAGCCGAACTTTCGCCTTTTTTCATTTGGTTGGTTTATTTTCAAACAGTCAACGATGATTAAAAAATTTTGTACGGAAAACAAATTGCGGCAAATTTTCTCCAGTTTTCTAACTAAAATAATAGCATAGAAATCATTGTTTCTACATTCCAAATACTACAAATTGTCTTTTTATTTTTCACTTTTTAATTTATTTTTAAACTGCTAAAGAATAAGGTCCGCTTGAGAGGGGGTTGTGTGGTGTTAATACATCTATTTCCTCCAGAGTTGTGGAAATTGACCTAATATTGTAAAAATTCAAAGAAGTGATCACTTTTTGTCTATTTTCCTCTTCAAATCACCAAATGACGTTATTTATAATTATTTTGTTGGAATTTCTATTTTTTTAAGGTTCTAAAAACTAACCAATTACAACGCCTCAATAAAGTGCCTTCACCGGGCCCCTGCCAAAGATGATCAAAAATTATTATATATCATAGAATTATTCATATTTTCTCCTCTTTCCAGCATTACCAACCTCATTTCTGTAGCTTGAATTGTGGTTGAGAAATCATTGAGTTAGGGGATATTTAAAAAAAATTTAAATTAATATTTTCAGCTTCAGTTTAAATAGGATGTGAATAAAAACGTGCATCATGGTCACGCATGCGGCCGCACAGTCATACGTGCATACGCATATACGCACACATCAAGGAGACTTACAGCCTGACAGTCTGATGCTCAAAGTCTCTCATAACCCTTACCAAAAGCTATGATGTTAATCAATTACAAACTTGTGAATTATGCAAAAGAGGGGGTTAATACCATAGTGTTCGGCCTACTTCATAATCAACAATGAGTTATGAAAATGTAAAAATTATAATCATAAGGATCCAATGAAGTAGGGATGTCATCAGTTTTTCCTTATCCGTAAATATCGATAGTTTAAAAAAAGTTAAAATTTATTTTAATTAGTTTAAAGATTGTAGATTGAAAATTTGAAGTAAATACTTTAACAGCTAGTCAACATTTCTAATACAATTGAATAAAAATGTGGAATACCTTGTCGTGAAGAAGTATTCACAACAAGAAGGTAGCCAACATACCGTTCTGTGACATTGCCAAGATCTTCATCTATGCATTAGTTATCCTGTATGTATATCCAGGTAAAAACATACAAAAGTACAAGTGTGTAGGTACTATTTTGTTTAATATCTGTGTAGACAAATAATAAGCCAGCTTTTCGATGGCGACTGTCATCAGGGATATAAACCCCTATACCTTGTAAGAGTCCACGAGCCCAACAAAAAATAATAAAATAAAATAAAATTTTAATAAAACAAGTGAAAAATCATTTATTATTTTGATCAATATTACGAATAACTTCGTTAAATATTCCGTTGATATTTGATAAAAATATAATTAATAATATTATGTTCGATAGTTATTGATGACAGAAGAACTTATCGATAACTATCGGTCATATTGACATCTCTACGACGAAGTAATTCCTACTTAATGAGAACAGGAAACAGACGGAGAATGGAAATGGGAAAAATAACCAATTTTCAACATTCTTATTCTTATTTGCGTTGATTCGATACTAGACATTCGCTAAAATGAATTCATAATATTTTCATAAAACCTTTTTATAGCATTTTACCTTTTCACTTCCACGTCTATTTTTAATCTAATTTTCTATTCTTGTTCTCATTCACATTTTTATTTTGTTCCTGTTGGGAAATAAACGTTGATCGAGCACTGGTTGGATACACTGAATCTACGTTTTTTACTAATATTATTGTTATTATTTTTCTATGTATTCACTTCTTCTGTAACTACTTGTAGAGTAAACATATCCTTGTTAACTTTTTCAATAAACTATGATCTGGTGTGATAGTTCTGTGTTTTTCTGTTTTAATTTATTCGTCCATCGAAGTGTTTCTTTTCATATTCAATACACATCAAGCCCTTGATGTCCAATAGTTCCCAATCATATTTTTCAATGCTCTTGTTAATTGTGAAGTACCTTGATAAATGTAAGCGTGTTTGCTCGCATAATACCTACCTATGCAGTCATTGGCTTGAATTCGAATTTGCTCGTTATTTTGTCTAGGTACCTATCAACCGCCAAACTTCCAAGATATTTTTATTTCATTTCCAAAGTTTAAATACTTTCAAAAGGTGTGAAAGCCATCTTCATTCTACCAGTTTAACGGTCACGTTACCGTCTCACTATAAATATTTGAAGTGTTCCAAGGCTCCAGTCTTAACGTCAACGCATTTTCATTAGCAGTATATTTTGTCGACGTAGGTACCTATAAATCGTCTCCATTATTTAAAAATTTTCGTTTTACAACTAAATGGAGAAAAAAAATTTGTCATAGTACAATTTTGTTAACCATTTACCCACATTACGAATATACTTTCGTCGATGATACCTATACGTAGGTATTTCGAATTCGAAATTTGTACTTTCGTGTGCTTTAACGACTTTTCATACAATTAACTGGGGTACGAATGAAACGTGTTCGTCCTACAAGATTACAAAACTTCTCATTAGATAGGCATCCGCAGGTACTATAAACTCTCCAAAAGGGTGTGTGACTACTTGTGTATACCAAATCGACAAACAATGCGAAGGATACTCGTAGTGTCTGCATTCGAACATTTATAAAGCTGATAAATTGAAAATCAAAACGAATTTTCAAAGAGTTTCTACTAGGTGGGTACCTAGGTTTCTTCCTTTTTTCTGGAATTTGTTTCACGTATTTAATGGAAACTATGTAAATACGTATTTATGCGTGGGATTTGTTTCGCATAATTTCAACATTAGCTTATATTATTAAGGTAAGTACCTATTAACAAAATACCAAAATACCAAAATACCAAAATACCCAACTTAAATTGAGAAAAACTGAAGAGGAAAGAACATAATGCGCGTGTTGATAAAATGAAATTTCATTATTTTAAATTTAAAAGCTGATCAAAGAAAAAATCCTAAAAAATGCTAACAAATGCTCACAAATAAAAATAAAAATGGGTATGGTATACGGTAGAATAAAAATAAATTCTGCCATTTTAAGACGTGTCTCTACTGGAAATAGTATTCTTAAAAAATTAAATATCTGTCTATTCGTAAAACTATTCGATATGCGGAAAGTAACAACGAAACTTTAATTTATTTGTTTTTGTGGGGAAGTTCGGGGAGTATATGGAAGTTTTTGAGAAAAAATTTTTACAGTTTTTTGGCGTACAGGAAGTAGGTGCTAATTCGTTTTCAGTTTTCGAAACGATTTTTCATCATAATTCCCACTGAAACTATTCAGTAAGAGAAGATAATTAAGTGTACGTAGTCAGGATTATGAAATATTTACAGATTTGCTAGTTGAAAGTTACAACGTAGTTAGGCAATAGGTACCTATTATAATTTTTTATGATTGAAACAAATTGAACGGCATTTAGGCACGATGCGCAAATTTTGAATGTCAGAACTTGGTGGGGTGATTCTACAAACAGTTGGCAACAAAATATTGTACGCTGGCAATTTCAATAAATTTAATATTTTAACAATTTTTTAGATTATCCAACCCGGCTTCTGAAATACCTCCATAACTAAGAAACCATTAATGGTACAAAAAATATGATTAGATCAAAAGAAAAAAAATTAAATTTATTTTAAGGCTGTTGTACTGAAAACCCTAATTGAACTGTGTTGGTGAGTTGATACTAAGTTTTGAAAAATGTAAGATTAGATGTCCAGATATTTTGGAAGATTGTATGAATAGATTCTCACTCTAAGTTGCTACGAGTATGTGTTGACTCCCAGGGGGATAGTCAGTAAGTACGAATATTAACACTCAGTTCATTAGTAATTTAGCATTGTCCGACAGATACCTAAAGAAGGTTGGCTGAGTGGCGGTCTTATAATAATTTTTTTCTTTCTGGAAATCATCATCTTAGAACGAATTAGATGTCAATTAACTGCTATTAATATAATTGGAAGGAGTTCTTCATTCGGTGTTAAAATATAGCTTTATGAAAGGGGAACATCATGTAAAAAGTATTTTACAGACCGGTGAAATTTTTATGAAATAAATTTTATTTTTCAGAAAATTAGTAGGTATATGTGTCGTAAAAATAAATTGACTTACCTATCTTTTTGAATTCTGGCCAAGTTTTCTTGTGGATTTCACCTAAATATCAGAGAAATAAAAATACAGATGGAATTACTGAAACTTTTTCGCTCTGCAAACCATAAACTTCAGTCGTCTATCTGCTGAAATCATCCTACATTTCATTTATTCCAAAGCTGTAAAAGAATTCCTATCATCTGTCAAGTCAATATTAATGGTCAATGCAACTCACAATCCAGTGCTGCAGATTCTGATGAATACAATTACAACGAACTACCAGCATTTAAAACCTATCAAATTGGTGAAGATCGATGGAGAAGTAACTACGAAGATTTTTCTGTTTGATAATTTAGAGCTCAGGAGGTACGTGTCAATTCATTTCTATAATTACTAATATAAATTAAATATTTAGATTATTTTTACGGTTTAAGATTTTTTTGAAATGTCCAATACGGACTAAATTCTCTTTATAATGGATCAAAGTGGTATAAAAGTTTAACAAATAGGAGAAGAGTGACAAAATTCTAAGGATCTCAGCATAAAATCAGTATAAAATAAGTGATTAAAGGAGAGGTAGTGTGTTGGTCCAACATGAGAACGTAAGTGTCCAGAACTGTTGGCTATCTGAATTTCAAAATTTTAATATAACATTTTATCATTTTGTTGAGGTGAAAATTAATAATTATTTTTGAATTTAGGAATTTATTTAAACATGCCAGGATCCCTCCCGCTTGGCTTACTGCAATATATTTTGGATAAAGGCCTATAAGTAAAAACCAGTTATATCCGAACAAGATTCTCAAGAGTGAAAAGAACAAATTAATAAATAAAAAAATCTGGATGCATATTAAAAAAGTAGGTTTTACGAAACTTTTAGTCTGTGTAAAATCAAAAATGTTTACACCTTCCAAAGTAAAAGAATTAATGAAAAATATAAGTAACTCCCGGGAATATTTCAAGTTACCAAATATTATTTGACTAAAAATTCGTCTCTAATGTTTGGTAATTGATAGTCAAATGAAATGTTAGGAACTACTGGGGGTAAATGAGTCTGGACACACACATTTTTGAAATATTAAGCGTTGTCGAATAGAATCTCACTTTTAAAAAATTGGATGCTTTTAATTTAAAAGACAAATCGTCTAGAAAAAGTAGTAGTAAATTGAAAAAAAATGTAAATTCTTTCCAACAGTTATTTATTTTCCGTTCAGATTGATGAATGACATTCCTTCACATGTCATTAACGTAGCAGCAATGCAGTCCCTTCCACGTAAGTGAGTAAAAAGTCCTTTCAACATTCCCTCGAATTCCGAACCAGCTCTGGCATGCTGCGGTTTGAGATTAGCGATAAGAAGATGCAGAAATTTTTCTGGTGAAGTAATCACTTATTCATTTAAGGAGAAATCTACAATTTTTTATTGTTGCTTCATAGCCCAACAAACATTCTTTCCGGTTTTTGTTTGTTTTTAGTATTTTACTTTTTCAAAAATAAAATAGGAAATTCATCAGTTGTTACCTCGGATTTTTTGTAGTAATTTTTTTTTTTTGAAAAATAATTGAGGAGTGGGTGTACTATCATATGTCTGAGCTTGAATCACGATTTTTCGCGAACAAATATTTTTGAGAATTATTCTTCAATTCTATAGAAAAATAGAAAAAAAAAACTTTTTTCTTAATTTCCGCATTTAGAAAAAGAACTAGCCTTGAAGTAAACGTTCTTAGTTATTTCGGCATCGAGTTTTTCTGCCGTCGTACTACCGTGTGATTAGCCTTGCGCACGAATATCTGCTGCAGGTTGGTGTGCGATTTCTGATAACCATCGAACTCGTTGTTCGAAAAGGTACCACAGCCAAACCGATGTTTTTCAAAAATATTTTAATTGTTTCCAGTCAAGATTTTCGATCAGTTTGTCAATTTGCACTTGCGGTACCACCATATCGAACTGACAATAGCACACAACGAGAGAACATTCTAATCCCAATCGCAATGTTTCTGAAAATTGAGTGTTAACGAAACTCAACGAGTCTTCGTTAAAGTGCCAGAGCACCAACTTTTGGTCGTGGAATTCGGCGTCGCCAACGTACATCGATTTTCGAATATCATCGCGTGCAACAAAATCCTTCACTTGGTCGTAGGACGTCGAATCGATGTGCTGAGGATTTTCGTAGCCAGCTGACTATCATCGTATAGCCGATGGCACCTAAATTTACTGCCGCTTTGTTAATTGATCCCGATTTGATCTAACTTTTAGCTGTAATTATTCTCATGGTCGATGATTTCGTTTCTACTCTGTTTGTCTACGAATTCGTATTCTCAAAGGTAGTCGTCATAAGCTAAGTATTTGATTTACTGGATCCGGGAATTCGCGTCCGAGGAGCATTCCTTTCAAATTCATTTTGGTAAAATCTTCCTCTTTGTTCTTTTCGTCAATTTTGACAGCCTAACACTGAAGTGTGTTTTGCACCAAACGACTGACCCAGCGCGTATAATGAGTTCTTCAAATATTCCAGAAACATTTCGTAGAACTGGCGCAGTGCATCGTACAGATTTGCGACAGCAGCGTCGATTGTCTTCGAATAGTCTTTAACGTCCACATAAACAGAACGTTATAAACTAATAGCATTTAGTCCAAGATGTTTGTCGAAGAGTGGCCTTACCATAGACAGTCTTGTAGTAACCATTTTCCACGAACAGACCCAGCATGGCTGACTGGCCAGGATCACCGTGAAGACACAAAATAACTGGAACCCACTACGTGATCGTCTCGCTGAGGAAGAACCAGAAAAACATTTTCGATTCATATACCTCGTTGACTGTGAAGAACCCAGAAAAACTTCAGACTTTTCCAGCAAATGGTTTCACAGCAGCATCTTTTCTGGCTTTTTTACAATTTTTCTCAGACGTTAGCAACGGAGTTACTCTGGAAATAACGTATTTATGATGTTGCCTGAAGGTGTTAGTTCGTGTAGATTCCAGATGAGAAATCCATCGACACGGTAGACTACAAACGAATAGAACAAAAGTTATATCCACATTTTTTTTAAATTTTAGTTTTTAGCCTATTCAGTTCAAGTAATAATATATGGCCGAATAAAATCGCACTCGTCGTGTAATGGAGCACTCGAGTACCAAGTAGCTAGATAGCATCAATGACTCCCGATTTTCACAGTACTGATTTCTCTGAAAATGAATTGCCACTAAAATGTTATCAACGAGTTTGGTGAATTTATCAAACGAAAGCATTTCGAATGCGGTCCTGTGGTCGTATGCAAGACAAGAGGGGATCAACAATCTTGGTTTTTGTTGTTTTTTTTCTTCTAAGTAGTAGCATTGTTCAAGTATGCAAAGCTACAGAGTTTTTGAGCAAAGGAATTAACACTTCGAATGATTTTAAAATAATTTTATGGCAGAAGTTATGACGCGTACTGCCTTCCATGATGAAAATAAATTTCATAAAATAAACCCTCTTAAATTTTTCTGGTGATAATAAACAAAATTAAAATTAAATAATTTCCACAATAATAAATAAATTCGCCCTGAACGCTTTGGTTAAGCTAACTCCTACAACCTAGCTTTTTTACGTCGAATATTTCTCCTCCCACTACCTTCAAACTTTTTCTCTCTCTCTTTAAACTTTTAATACTTCCCCTTACATCACTGCCTTGTATTTGCCTTCGGTGGTCTTAAATAATAAGTACCAGCATGTACCTCGGTACAATTTGTTACTGGTTTCTGTTTTCCCTTCCATTTTTTGTTGATCGACCAGTGAAATTGTTACCTGTGTTGTAAACATTTTGTCGCCATCAACCAGCATTTGTATGTCATTTATCCAGCACTTATTTTGTCTGGTCATCTACAATTTTATTTTCTAATACATAATGTCATTGTATAATATGGATTGATTTTCTTACTTGAGCATTTGGGCCCTTACTCGGACAAATAGCAAGATAATTTACATTTCTTTTCTCTTCAATGAATACTCACTCGGTTTTTACTCACTTAAATTTTTCCTACTTGGATTTTACCCACTCGGATTTTACCTACTCAGATTTTACCAACATGGTTTTTAAAGCACTCAGCTTTTTTGGTTTTCTTTTATAAAACTTCAGCATGGTATAAATTGGGTCAAAAAACAATACCTGGCTAGCCATGCAGATCTGGACAAAAACCGCACTCGAACATTTTAATTAAGTCTTCTAAAAATATGTTGGTATTACTATGGCAAGACCACACTACCCAGTGTCACGTACCATAATTATTTACTCTCAGAATATCAATCACTTGGCAAAATCTTTGCTTAAAATTTTTCAATTTTACTGAAAAAGTTATTAATTAAGTTATTGAAATGAGAACCACAAAAATTACTGTTGCTAATGATGCGAAATAGCAGTCTGATATTTGCAATTTGTTATTAAATTTTATTATAGATCTAAAGGGTGTTTGTTGAGAATAATAATGATTAATAAGTTTTGAATAATTCTTATAGGAACTAAGAGCACAACCACCACTTTTTATCAAATATTCTTCATCTTGTGCCCATATAATAAGAATAATAAAATAATTATATTATATTAAATATATCAATTTTAAAATTATCTAATAAGTAAGTGTAATATTGAAACCTCTGGCTGATAAGCTAGTTGAAATTAAAAAAAATAATTCTCACTCAGCGACCCTTACTAAAAAAAATAGCCAGTCTTAAAAATTATGAACCTTCCAAATAGTAGCTGATACTCCTGCTTAGCTACAGAAGTAAGTTGTTAGAAATTGTGATAGTTTCTTGAACTTTTGTATAATTGTTTGATCGTTTTCTTTGACTTGAAGTCAAATGCAGGTTTTAAGGTTCACTTTCAGTACAGATTTCTATATTTATGGGAAAACTTTAAAAATAATATTGTTAATGTCAATCAAAAAAACAAATTGGATTTAAAAAAATTTTTTTCAATTTTTTTCAGATAATAAAACTATTGGAAAGAAGTAAAGTAAAATATTGTTTGAGTCAAAACTATTTCATTCTCTACAAAAAAAAGTTTTCAAAATCAATAAAAATTTTCAATTTCTTGCAAGTAATAAAAAAATAAAAGCTTCGACATAATATCACTTTTTTGGAGTACACATTTTTCCAATTCGTTCGTCATTTAAAATGTTGAAATCATAAAAACCTCAATGTGAGCTAATTTGAAGTTCTTAAAGAAATAATGATAAGAAACATTTTCAAAAACTTCTTGTGGGGACAATACTCGTATGAGGTAATAGGGGCTCGCATCCCTCGACAACAGTCGCCGCCCAAAGGCTGGCAATAATCGTCTTTATGACGTTAAACGAATTTACATTGGTGCGTTTGTATGTTCGTACCTGTACGTACGTACAGGTAAGATACATTGCACGGGCTGAGATCAATTACCAGATAACGATCTCGGTGATGTCACGGCCCGGTACCAAACGCGCTGCGTCGTTTCTTATCACCTCAACAGAGGCAAGAAACGACGTAACTCATGACATAATTATGTACATGTACGTATGCATATGTGTCTGTGTGCGTGTGCCAAATTCTGTATATAAACTCTCAGAACCGGCTCAAAAATCGCCAGTGTTTGCCAAGGATTTGGCTCTCCCATACTTAACCGTATGAAGTGGCAGAACATGCAAAATACTGTCGAAGACCTTCTACTGCAAATATCTCTCACGACAAGGTATTCCACACTTATTAACACACGAGTATACTTTAAAAAATGGTTGATCTATCTTTTCATTAATAATAGTCCTCAAATAAATCCTGGTTACAGTTTTAATATATTTCAAAAGGCCCATTTCCTAGGTTTCCTAGAATATAATTAAAAATTAGCGCCCCTTGATATGGTAGTCCACTGCGCCTTAAATAAAAAATTTATGATAAATTCAACGCATAAAAGACTATGGTAATCTCTTGCGCCGTGAAGACGAAAAGATGTACTTAACGCAATACAGAACTCACTTTCCTCCATAATTTTTTTGTTTTACATTTTACTCGGAAACTACTAAATCAATTCAGACCTACCATTTTCCAATTTATGACGATAATCTCTCGAAAAAATTCTAGCCCTCCCCTTTTTGTAGTTTTCTCAAAACCATAAACAAAATAGTTTCACTAAAAATTTTTATTTTCTAGTTTTGAGAGAACTACTCAACGGATAAGCACCAAACGGCTCTCATACCTGATTCTGTATGAAAGTGATCTTTTTTGATAATTTCAGCGTTATCTTTTCCGTAGTTTTTTCGAAACAACGAATAAAAACTTTGAGCGACACGTACATAATAAGTATCTAGGTATTCCTACCTACATAAAAAAAAAAAAGTCAAGCTGGTAAAAGGGAATCAACCTTTTTCTATTTTCATGATAGCGGTTAATTTTCAAAATCCGCACCTCTAACCCTTTCAAGAGGTCAATTAAATACGCAGTTTGAAAGAAAACTGGGTAAATATCTGTCAGTATGCTATTGCTTTAGGCAGATTGGCTTGCAGTCACTCCACGTAAATATTGAGCTGGTGGCCATTTATTTCAGAAGGAAAAAACATTAAATAAAACAGACGGATAGAACAGTCAAGTATTGTCCAGTTGGACATTCTTTCTCTAAATAGTGGTACAGAGGTGGAATAGCAGTAATAAAATTGAGAACGTTTTTATAGTGTGGCAATATTGAATGTGGCTGATGACATGCCTATTAAAGCACATAGAATTTAAAAAGAGTTTTTCAGAAAGCCCCCAAAATTCTGTAAAAAGGTTATTATGGTATTACCCGGATACTATGGATTGTTTTTGTATGGAATTTAGTTTTATAATGAAGAAAATAAAAAGTGGTTGGCATGATACTGAAGGGCAATGTAACAAAGATGATAGGCGAAGGAGGTGGAGGATGAACAATCAACGATGCCAGTTAGGTAACTTTTTTTTTAAAACATACTCAGGGAACCCTTTGCCACTGCAATGAAATTCTAAATCCACATCCGTTCGGTTCTTACTTGTTTTTGTCAATTTGTGATAAACTTAGTTTAATAACGAATTTTTACCAGGGTTGGCACGTAGAGATGTAAATTTACATAATTACATATTTTCTCTACAAGTAAGGTTTACATTTGGAGAATTCAGCATTTTCTACATAGGTATAGTGTAAAGAATGGAGAGGACGGGTACCTAGAATTTTAAAAATTTAATAATTTTTCACCTTCTACTGCAAAAAACTTTACAATTGTAACAATAATTATCGCTTATTACGAAGTAAAATAATATTTGTTGGCGATGGTACTCTAATTTATACCGAGTACTTCGGTACTTTTTCGAAAAATTTTGAAACATTCACTGCGCAGTTTGCCAGGTAATTATGGGAGATTTTATAATTATTTCACGTTTGGACAAGAACGAGTGGTTCTTTCAACGAATAAATTCAAGATGAATGATAAATTCTGAGTAAATAGTACATATCGGAGTAGTTATAATTATAAAAATATTTCACTCGAATCAACTTACTTCGCGGAAATTTAATTTAAAAACCAACTCGCCATTTTTTTTGGCATTCTTTACCTGTATCGTGGCAAATTTACAACCTAGTTGGAATGCCAGTGGAACGAAGCCTCCTAAATTTTCTCTTATGTATCATTTCTATTACTGGGAACTCAGCTCACTCTTATACATATACACTCGGGAAATATTGTGACGGATGAATTTACGTACAGACAAGAAATCGCTACATTATGTTATATTTGGCTAGTTTCATATCTGTGGAGGTGTGGCTGCTCGAGAATTAGAATTGGCAACTTTTACTCTCACCTGTATTCAAAAGTAGGTGCTGTAGCATGACAACAATGGACACCCTTATATATACAGGGCAGATTTAACCTATTATAATTATGTACTTTGGTCGCCACACCACTTTCCCCGAAGTATCGATAGACTTGGAAAGTGAGCCAGACTGGTCAGGAGTTACGAGTGTGGAGGAAGACAGTGCTCAAACTGCTGGAGTTGTCACATAGCCACTGCTGATGTGGTTACCGGACTAGTCACTGGCAAATGTGGAAAGCTAGGGAAAACCTAGAAAACCCAATATTTAAGGAATGTGTGAATGGATAAGCCCATTTTCCATTTTCAAATTATGTTGGAAATTGCTGTAGAACAAGCAACTTCTATTTTTGCCTACACTCAAAAGTAGGTTATGTTATAAGATGACTAAGGACACTCTCAAAGGTGCATGAGAGTAGTGGCATTACTTTTATTGAAAATGCACAGTAGTTTCACATTTAAAGCCTTTCAGCAGGAAGGACAAGTCGTAATTATGGAGAATTTTCATAACACATTCAAAAGTCCATAAAAAAAATGTTGTAGCTTGTGGGATTTAATTTGACTTTTTTCTTCATTGTCTTTCGTTTCTTGCACTCATATGATGAACGGAGTTACTTATTACTGGCTACCAAAAACTTAGACCATCTTATTTCTGTTGCCTCAAGTTCGTTTATTTTGTTTGTTTCGTTTGTTTTAAATTTTTTTTTCGTCACTCATGTTTTGGACGCCACGTCTTATTCAATAACTTCTTTTTCATAATTAATTTATAAAATTTACCTTTTAAATTTAATTACATTTTTTAAGTCTCTTAATTAAATCATGGTACTAGTTTGTGGTTTTTTCCTTTCAAGTATGTCGGAACCACCGTTTATGCATGTATAATTTCGTGCGAGATTATCATTTTATTTTTAAATTTGATTAATATTGTGCACACTTATCAGCGTATTCCCTTGCTTTCATCACCCGGCATTGTGGCCATGTGAATATAGCGCTACATTTTGGGTGACGATGGTGGATTGAGTTGGATTCCTGTCGGTAGTGGGTTTGGTCCTCAGTATCAGCAGGATACCTAAAATGGTGACCTTAACATTTTGGATTCAATATTTTTATCAAAATTAATTATGCTCTCCTTCACTGTTAATATATTTTCTTTTCAATACAATAATGTCCTCTAAAATGTGTTAATCCTTTATTTGAGTCCTTTGCCAGTTAAGTAATGTGTGTAAGTGAATCTGTGTGTGTTCGGTTCCCATTTAACTTGCATTCTTTTAACCTTCTCTTTCAATCATTGTTACCACTGTGTCTGTGCTTCTTACCTGAAATTTCGTTCATTACAATATTTTGCATAAAACATTCGCGTAGGTTTTAGGTTTGAAACCTTGCCTGTGTCTCAGGAAATAAATTTCCCACCTACGAATATTTAAATATATTGGCTACGCATCATAGGTGATGCGGCTTCCGTTTTTTTCCTGATTAATACGTTGATTCCATAAGCTCAAAATTTTTTAACCTGCTGGTATAATAGCCACGACAATAATGACTATGCATTACATAGGAAGGCACTATGTAGAAGCTAAAATTATGCTCCAGCTATTGCTAGTGTTTTTCATATTTTTTCAACATTAAATGTTTTGCAAACAATTATTTCCCGCTGCGACGTTTTACGCATACTTTTTTCTCCATTCTAATGCTGCTTTATATTTTCATTACGCCAGTCTTTTTTCTTTCTTCTCCAGAAGGTAAGGTAGGTACGGTTGTAACGGCTTTTGCTCTATACTTTTCTTTTCTCACGACTTTGCTCGCTAATAAGAATAATAATATTGCGGAGTTTTTTTTTTAATTTTTTTTTAAGGCGAGCATTTTCATTATATTATACCTACTACGTATTATACTTTTTTTGCCCACATCTTTTTAACATAAAGTAGGAAGATTTCGTTATTAAATATTTCTGAATCGGTTTTATTACCTTTTTTCCCCTTTTTTTTTTTTGTTTACCTTCTTCCTTCCTTCCTTTACCGGTGAGGTGTTTGAGTGAACAATATGATCAGCAGGTAATATTCATTTTGAAAGAAGGAGAAAAAAACCAGGCTCGTACTTACATGTTTTGCAAATAAAATACTTTCTTCAGGTAGCTTGAAGCGAGGTTTAACTTTTTTTTCTCGAAAACTTTTGCGTCAGCTTGCTGTGTGTAAATGGTTTTCACATGCAGTTTACCATTTTAAGGCACCAAGCCGAAATTACGCTCCGATTTTACTGGCCAGAAATGTTCATTTTTTCATTTTTTTATTTATTTTCCTCAATACCTTCTTCTTTTCTGAGGGTTTTCGAAGAAAATTTCATATTTAAATTAATCCTGTATTATGAATCGGGAGTGAGGGTGGGTTTATTTTTCGTTTGTACTTCGTCTGTGTTACCATATTCAGATGCATGGGAAGAGGGAGTTCGACTACTTACGGTGTGATTTTTATTTCTATTTATTTTTTGAGAGTAAATGGTATTTTAAAAATATGCAGGTACAACGAAAGAGAGGTTTAGCATGTGAAATATGTTTTCGAATCAGTTTGATAGATTTTTATTTCAGAATTTGCTCTGAGAGTATATTTCATTTCGTCAAATATCAGCTTCAAAATTTTCATTGTGGATGGAAACAGTTTTTGAATTTTCAAGACAAAGGTTCTCAAACTTGGCTGTTAAAAATAATGAAATTGCAATAGCATAAAACTATAGAAGTAGCCTACCAACGAAAACGCTATAAGTACCTGTGCGATTATTTTGTGAAATTCACTCTACAATAATAATTATAATATAACGAATAAGTTTGTAAAAATCTTGAAATAAAAATTTAAAAAAAGACTGCCACTCGATGTCTAATCATCATTTTTCTATCAAATATTTCTCATGTTATGTGCCCATATAAAGTATGATTAATCATTAATTTCACAAAAATTGGATAGGTACTTACCTATACTTAGGTAAAATATAAAAGTTCCATTTGACACATTTGTTGAAATTTAAAAAAATTCTGACATAGCTAGCCTTGCTGAAAAAGAACAAACAGCTAGCCTTCAAGATTAATTAACGCCCTAAAATTCTAGTGCACGAGTTCAGCTGCAGAAGAAAATTGTCAAGAGTGAAGAATAAAATTATGATAGTTTTTCTGGTCCATCTTTCTGGGGCTTGCCTGATGGACTTGCCCAAGAAAACATAAAGTCAGCCCGAATAATTACAAAGGATAACTAAAACTATCGCTGCTCAACTGAAAAGGGATTATAATATCTCATTAAATGAGAAAGTGGGACGGAAATTTTCGAATGTTTATTAAACTTCCTGGTCTCAATAAACCCACGAGCTTTCCCCAATAATCGATTTGACTTCTTCAAGTTTTGGTGCGTTTGTTATGGGACTTTTCACACATGTACCAAATAAGCGGTTGTCTCTTTAATCCGATGTCCCTGTAGGAAATATCGAAGTTTTTAGTATAAAGGCCACCTTTTTCTCACACGCGTCGGTGTGAACGCACCTGTTCGTGACAATGATGATCAGTATTCAGCTATTTGATTTCCGTTGCGATCAGTGCTTGTGGAATAATTAGGTAATACCTAATATTGGGTCCTAATGGAATAGGGTTCGATCGTAGTAGGTATTCCACGTCGCTAATGAGCGGTTGATGATCATACTGAACCAACCAACAGGTTCGTCACTCTTCCGCTAAATTCGAGTTAATGTTAATAAGTGGGATGAAATTTAGCAAACAAGCAAACATTATATTGCAAAAAATAGAAAAAATTTATATTAAGTATCGCGTGAAAACAGTTTTGGGGAACGAGGCGACGCTCATTCTGCAATAAAGTTGCGCAGCAAATCCAACATCCACTTCTGCTGCGACCGTACAATCATATGATTAGCCTTGCGCACGAATACCTGCTGCAGGTTGGCGTACGATTTCTGATAACCAGCCAACTCGTTGTTCGAGTACCACGGCTGAACCGCCACCTTCCGGAAATGGGCCAACTTGTCCCAGTGCAGATTCTCGATGACGAGGTCCGTCTGCTGGTGCGGTATCACCATGTCGAATTGGCCGGCGTACATCAGCACCCTGTAACCCAAGCCCAAACATTTCGACAGTTGTTCGCTGACCGAGGTCAACAAATCCGACCTGAAGTACCACAGTACCATTTTCTTGTCGTGGAACTGGGCGTCGCCGACGTGAATCGCTTTGCGGATATCGTCGCGAGTGACGAAGTTCTCGACGTCGTCGTACGACGACAAGTCGAGGTGCGGATCGCTGACGTCCAGCGGATACGTGTAGCCGGCTTTCATCATTTTGTAGCCGATTAAGGCTAAGGGTGCGGCCGCCAGAAGCGTGTACCCCGAACCCAGCAGAGTCTTGGCCCTTTCCTCGTTGTTCATAATGTCCTGTTTGCTCGGCTGGTCGACTACCCCGTTTTCGTACAGGTATTCGCCGAACGCGATCTGGTTGACCGGATCCAGGCAGCCGCATCCCAGCAGCATTCCTTTCAGGTTTATTTTCGTAGAGTTCGTCTCTTTGTTGTTCTGGTCGATTTTGAGCGCCAATACCGGTATATACTTGGCACCGTACGACTGGCCCACCACGTACAACGAGTTCTTCGAATAGTCCGGAAACATTTCGTAGAACTGGCGCAGCGCCTCGAACAGATTTTCGACGGCTGCCTCCATCGTCTTCGAATAGCCATCGTCATTTCGGGTGTAACTGAAACCGGCGCCGATTGGGTTGTCCAAATACAGAACGTTGTAGTGTTTGGTCCACGACGTTTCTCGAAGGGTGGCCTTACCGTCGACGATCTTGTACGGACCACTTTCCTCGAACAGCCCCATCATGGCGGACTGGCCGGGACCACCGTGCAGCCACAGAACCACCGGCGCCTTCTTCGTCCTCCTCTCGCTGAGGAAGAACCAGAAAAACATATTCGACTCGTAGTCTTCGTTCACCGTGAAGAACCCGGAGAAACTTCTCACTTTCCCAGCGAACGGCTTCACTACCGCTTCCTTTCGCGCTTTTTTCCAGTTCTTTTCGGCCGACAGCAACGGAGTTACCTTGAGGACTCCGTGGGGCGAAGAAAACGTGTCGTTTGCAAAGCGTGGAGCTCTTAGCTCGTGCAGATTCCAGTCGAGAAATGCATCGACGCCGAAGAACGCGAACGAGATTAGCGAAACGGAGAGCAACATTTTTTCTTCCTTCAACATTCGAACATGCGACCGACTGCTGCACTAGTAGGGCCGCCGAAAACTGAATGCCTGCGTAGCTCTCGACGTAGGTACGTCGTATCATAATATTGCTGGTCTCTTTCAC
Organism: Ericerus pela; assembly: GCA_011428145.1. Lineage (NCBI taxonomy): Eukaryota > Metazoa > Arthropoda > Insecta > Hemiptera > Coccidae > Ericerus > Ericerus pela. Next base: position 716,653 of record WOFM01000467.1, read on the forward strand.
TCTAACATTAATATTATTTCCACGAATCAGGTACTCCCAATGTATTCGTCGAATACTCACCGAACAAACTGTCATCGTCGGTTTCACGAGTGCTTTAAAATAAAATCTTACTTTCGTTACGAGTACCCGCCTATGGTTAATAATCGACTTTCGTATCGCAGTTTGATTCCACAATAATCGAGGCTATCCACCACGACGGACGTGTGTAGAGTTATTTTATTATTCTCAATAGTTGAAACTAATTTTCAAAATCCTTACAAAATGACGTACCTACCTACCTACCTATAACTGCTCCGAGGAGAAAATTTTCAGCCAGCATGGTATCTCAACGGGGGTGCCTTTAATTCATAATGAATTCAAAGGCCCAATATCCGTCACCTTTTGCTTTAAATTTTAACCAAAAACTCGAAGGAAAAAAAAATTTTGGAATATCTTGATGAGCTGCTTGTCTGGAACTTGAAAGAGATCCCTCACAATAAGACCTATCAATCGTTATCCACAAAATCAATATTTATTACGATATTTATATTACCTCATTCTCTCAACCACCCTCACCCAACATCAATATATGCTCACCTCACCTCACAATTCAACCCATAATGACAAAATAATTTAGTACATTCCAGAAAATAAATTCACTGACCAAAAATCCGTTAGTTTAATAGCGAAATATCAATTTAAAAACTCTTACCTAAAAAAACACCGAGTAAAGTTGGAATTTGTAAGTATCAAAACATTTTACTTTATTGTTACTACTACTACTGTCCATGTTCGAATCTGCGAAAATGTGTCCTAACTTGGTCAAGGATATATCAGATTGATTCTCTTCTTCGGCAACCAACAAGTTGATTTCACACTCGAATAAACCAACCAGTCTTAAATTTTCTGGAATTGGCATCGAACTGCAGGTGCTGACCCAAACATTTCTGATTGCTGCAATGATGGAAATGCAAAATATTTTCATCTCCAAATTATTTTTGAATTTTTTTTAACGTATTCGAAAGATACAATGTTGGTACCCTGAATAATCGATAGATAAAGATCTCGTTAATGTCACGGAATGGTAACAAACATCTTACGTCATTTCTTATCAGTGACTAATGAAAAACGACGTAATTATATGATGCGATATCATATGTACATGTACACATGTGTGCCAAAATAATATTCTCCAAGTTTTGTCTTCCCCACCTGTAAGCACAAAGTGGCAGAACCCGCAAACAGCTGTTGACTACCTTATTGTTGAGAATCCTTTTTATGACAAGGTATTCCACAGGGGTGAAAAACGTATTATCTTCTACTACATCTGAAAATATTTTTAAAAAGAATCCTTCATCAATCGTATTAGGGACCAAATGATTCAAAATAATATTTTCGAACCTAACTGAATTGGTATGGTACTTACGTTAATGCAGTCTGTAGCTGATGCCTGTTATAAAAGGAATGAAAATGTCAGTACAGCAAGCTAAACTAGAATTTGCCGGCTCTGCTGGAAAAACTGATTTTCTAATCAGATTTTTAAACAAAGTTCAAGTTACAAAATTTTACCGCTATCAGGGTTGACAGAATCCGAAGCTAAAAACCATTAAGTAGGTATTAGGAACGAAGTTAGCCGATATACAGTCTACAGGTATTGGACACATTGCAGAATCAGTATTTTTGTCCAATGCAGATAGCACTAGGTGTTCACTCACACATCTCTAGAATTTGAAAGTTCTGGCTAAGAAAACTTGGTGACAAAAGTGTTTGCCTCTTTCAAAATCAACTAAAAAATTGGATTTTTCATGAAAAAAGATGATCTGGTTTCAAGAAAAATTTTCACAGCATAAAGCGAATTTCAATCACATTTTCATTTTTCAAAAAAGTTGTCATTAATACACTGTCAAACTTTTGCCGATTTTCAAAATAAAGGTCAACTCTTTTCTCACACAGCTAGATGAACTAGAATTTTTAGATTTTTGTAACTTCTGTAACCTTGCTTTTTGGGCGAAGCTTGATGCTCGTGGATTTTAAATTTTTATCACTTCTGAAAACCTACTTTTTCCATGAAGCATGCTGCGCTTGAATTCTTTTGTTTTACTTACGCCTATCCAAAATCGTTTCTCGAATATCGAATTATTTCCTTTCATACTTTGGAGCAAATAATTTTTTTTTAAATGCACTTCGTACAAGAAACACAATACCATTAAACATTTCTGCTTGTAAAATATTCGCATCACGTTCGTCACTCGCACCTTTCCATTTTCATTCGAGTCAATTTTTGAAAAAATTGAAATTCTCTTCTTCAGAAGATGTTCTTAATTTCAGCTTCCTTTTGAAGCAAAGAAATAGAATAGAACGAGTGACGCCTGAGTAATAAGTACAGTCGCATTTAAGGTGACCGAGATTTCATCAGTAAAAGAAAAAAAAATAGTAATAAAATTAATTATAAAAAGAGAGAAAAATAAAAACCTGTACTTCTCTGTCATCCGCATTCCTACCAGGTTATTTCAGTCATTTATTGTCTCATCTTCCACCAGGCATTCTTTTCACAGTCGAAGGCTGTATTTTGTCTTTGTTGATAAGAATTCATCGAAATTTCACATCCTGGCCACGTTCTTTATAGAAATAGAATAATTGGCCTTTTAGAGCTCTTATCCTACGAAGAAGTGTTGAATTTTTGCAAACACAGATAAGTATATTAAATTCAGATAAAAGACAACATTTTTGGCGACATCTTTCAGTAAAAAAAAAGAGAATTTTCTAATATTTCTTCATTAATTCAGTTTTTCGAACTGATTATTCTTGCTTGGAATGGTGTTGGGTCGGTAGGAACCTACTTTTCTCTCACTCATTCTTCATGAAGAAAATAGTAATTTGAATTTCATGTTTCTCTAACAGGTAGTATAATCTGAAGATTTATTCTTCACGATGCTGATTTTGTTATTACTTTTCATTCACTGAAATTTAGCCAAGAACGCCGAATAAATGCTTATCAAGTACCACGATTTCCCATTTAATGATAAAATTTCGCTCAATGACTAATAAAGTAATACTGTATCTTTTATGAAATATTTTTCTTAAAATGAATTCCTTCATGAAATGAGTCCAACCATGACGAACCGATAGTTTGAAAAAATTTCTTCGACTAGGATAATAATAACGATATAATCTCTGAAAACTAAAACTTCTAGCCTACATATTTAACCGATTTTGAAAATTTCGGTGGTTATAGTAAATTAATTAGTAATACTTAACAAGGATGGTGAAGATGATGAATTTCAGAGTGGTGCTCTCTTCAAGTTTATTATGGAATATAATTATATATCATCGCCACGATGGATCCTGCGTCGACATCACCCTCAGCCATCACTCTATTGAACCAAAGTCAACCTTTTGTTTATTTCAAAACTTTTTCAGATTTAATAAGACCTAATCACTCACTAGTCTTTGAGGGTCTCAGGCTGAATATTTTTGTAGGTCGAAAATCTCACCTGGCGTGTGTGAGAGTTATATGGGATTGAGATTGGGGTCGGTTAAGTCTTTCCGTTTGCATAATTCATCATACTAACTCATGACTGGGCATGAAATTTAGTTATGGAACAACCAGATGTATCTTTTGCTATTTTGCATGATCGCCAAAAACCAGTAAACCGTTTCAAGGGGTATGATAGGACTGAGTATAAGTTACCTGTAGGTACATGTTTACTGAAAAAAATACTTTTTCATATTCAAATAAAATCCACAATACACTGTCTCGTTTTCAGCACATCCTCGAATAGAAAATCACGTAAATTTTCAATCTAATTATCATCAGCTATCTAAATAGTCGATTTCAAATGGTACAATACTTACGTGACTCTTAGAGCTGTAATCCACCAAAAACCGTTTATTTCTTTGGTTTTCTTTTTTCTTCTCCAACATTTTCCTTTTTCTCTTTCCTCGTAAGGAAGAAAAAAACAGATAATAATTTACGTAAAATGAGGGTTGAAGTAACGTTGCAAACCATACCGCAAGGGGAAGTAAAAGAAAAAAACCCGGAGGAAAAAACCGAAAAAGAAGAAAACGAAATGGGGTACGTACCCAGCGTAGATAAATCGACAGTTCTTGATTTATACAAAAATAAATACTTTTGGGAGCAAAACCGTGAACTTTAAGCTCGACTTCCGGCCAATATCCGTAAGAATGAGGTGCAGCGCCGAGGTAAGAGGACGTTGCGGTGGCAGGGGGTGTAAGAAAACTTGGTGATTTACAGACGATGACGTAGATTATTGCCGCTGAAAATACATGAGACCATTTTTGGTGGGTTGAACCGAGTTTCGACTATTTGCCACATTTTAGGTCCTTTTCGAACTTTATAATGGTACAGGATCGAATTTGTATCCATAAATTCTAGCTCGCACCGTAATACTTTTCTCACTTCGTTTTTTCATACTGGTGAACTTTTCTCAGTGTTATCGACCAATTTTATATTTGGAGAACTGGTAGCATACCTACGAGGGTAGATTTACGGTTTGCTAAATCAATTTTATCTATCTACGAGAAACGTAGTCGAATTCTGTTTCGAAGATATTACAAAGGAAACCATATTGAATCATGAAGGTGAAACTGAGAAATAGTTATAAGTAGGTATTGTTTTGAATTATTTATTCGGGTGCAAGGTTTACGTTTGTAATATCCTGATCTTACCTTGTAGTTAGGATTCCAAAAATTAAAAATCTTATAATTATAATTTGGACTAATTCTTTGATTGACATCCTATTGATAGCCATTTTGTTCTATTGTATTTTCACTCTCTCTTGGTCTAAATTTCTTCCTCATAAAGTGTTGCGTTTTTATTTCAATGTTGTTACTCGGGAGTTAAACCAACCGAGTTGTGACCGACTCGATATTGAAAAATACATTCTCAAGACTCATAGGAAGTGATTTATCCCTCTCTAAAATGCTATATGTGTATGGATTGATAAAACAATAGGCTAATCAGAAGAGAAAAGAATTCATTTTCCGTTTAACCTCAAATTCTGAGTATATAATGTAACATAGAGGGGAATTTATCCTAATTTACCATTAGGTTCACCCTTTTTATATAGTTGCACTTTCAGTGACAGAATGATACATATTTATGTATAATTATATAGTTATGTATATTATTATAAAAAATAATATGTGCGTTTATTCTATAAGTGCGACCATATAATTACCCAGTACCTTGCTGACAAGGGTATTTCTTTCACCGTATTTCTTTTTCACCCCTCCCCCTATGAACAACTAGTAAATTTTTTTTATTTCATTTTTTGGGCCACAAATTTTGCTTTCCTGAGCTTCAACCCATTGAGACGTCCAAAAACAAATGGCTCATATGTTCGACATTCATTTATAGTGGTATTTAAATGCTAATTACGTCACAATGTCTTAAAAGTAAGACATCATGTAGCCAAAACACTGATTCGATGGGTCTAGAAATATGACTTAAAGACTTTTTATTTTTTTAGCTTTGTCAAATCCTATGGCTGAATTCTTTTTAACTTTGAAATAAAGTCTCTGGAACACGATGGAATGCAGCTTACCTTGTCTTCATATGTCAGCAAATTAATGTGAGGAATGAATCAGCAATAAGCGCAGAGTGTTGACAGAAGAACCTAACGAAGTTTCAATCCATAAAAGGTTTGGAACTTACAAAAACAAACACCAGAATTATTTTGTCGAAGACATATAATTACATAAGAATTACAGTGTCGACAAAGTGGATGAAACAAAGTGTAAAGCAAAAAATAAAAATAAAAAAAAATAAAAAAAAGCTATTGCAGACAACAAGTTGGGGAAACCATCAAAAAGTTCTTTTGTCTTCACCTAATTGTTTGTCTTCATAAGTGATGGTGATGTTGTAGTGTAAGACTCCTAATAGAAACTTTAGGCTTTAAAGCTTTTGGAGTGTGAGAAAAAGTGAGGTGAGAAAACTAACTAACACAGATGAAGATCAAACATCACTGTGCACAAGGAAGGCTCTACACGGCCTTCATTGACAGAGCAATGCAGTCATCTTGAACAAAGCTTGTCTTAAAGTTTGTTGGCAACACACCAAATTTCCCTCCTAACAGATGTTAAGAACTTCATCTGTTCATATTGTTGACTAATAAAAATCACCCGTAGGTGTTCTAAAAAGATCATTTTGAAATATGATACAAAATTGACAAATTAGAGAAACTTCGACTGTCACTACTAATCCTTCATGATACAAAAAATAATCCCTAATTGTCTTTGTCTTCAACCTAACCTAGCCTAAAATCAATTACCATTGTAATGTCCTCAAAAGTAGATGTAGGTTTGAAGTTTTATCTATATCCACAGATGGTACACTTTATATAATTGCCTATGTGAGGACTTTAACATATGACTTGAGACTTGGACCTGCTACTATCCGCCTACACAAGAAGGACTACTTATAAAATGAACCTAGCACCATGTATCGCTTAAACAAGAGTGTTTGAAAAACAGTGTATGTCTTACAAGGTAGCCTTTTCTTATTGGCAAGATTTCCCCACTTATTGTCTGCATTTATTTGTCACACACGCAAGCATATAAGATAAAAAAGTGTAAGAGTCGACATACAATAAGCAAATATAGATAACAAGTGTAACCGTAGGCATACAGTAAGCAAAGCTCAGAATAAAAAGCAATAAAGCAAAATTGACGTTGGCTGCATGCATATTATCTGTCAGGTTTTTACTCTGTATTGAATTCTACATTTTGCCGTATTCATCTCATGTCATCAATCGAACAAATTAAATCATGTCATCTTGTAGAGAATTGTTGAATTATGAAACTGTTGATGAAATATTAGAAACTGTCTAAAAGAGAATCAAATTTGATTACTGTCGTCATATTTCGTCTTCATAATAAATTTGAGTTTGGACATTATACCATCCAAACATATGTTTCACAGCTTATATGATGTCATCATATTTGTGTCGTCACTATGTGTTTAAAATAATTTTTATTTTGCCGTCAAAAATCTCAGACTTCTCACCATGTACAACCAGTGGAAAACTGATCCTGTATATAGATATACATTGTGTGATAAAAAGTATATTTACTCACTGAGAAACGCTACTATATTTGCAATGTTGAACTAGGATAAAGGCCACTCCATGATTATTTAAACTCAAATGCTGCAAGGAAAATTCTTGCATTAGAAACTAGGATAAGAATGTATGTGCACTTATATGTTAGGTACTCATTAGGTCTGTTCTATTAGCCACAAAAATTAACACTTTCAACACTGGTGTTACCCAGGTGTCAACCTTGGCATTCTTTTTGTACCATAACAACAATGAAAGTTATCAGTTTGTTGTAATTTTTGTACACAAGGATAAAGACCAATTCACAATTAACCAAAATGTGAATGAGAATGTGAATGATAAGGAATCAAAATGAGTAATATTCACAATACAACGTTGAGAGGAATGAGAAGGGTAATGGTATTGTGAATTGTAGGTGATAAGAAAGTTGACTGCTCTGCACAGTACAAAATATCCAAGAATGAGAAAAGAAAAGATGAACTTGAACCTTCTTTCCTGTTCACATTTTTGAGCAGTTCTCATTCGCAGCTCAATATAAACACCTCCATTTTTTCAAGATACTTTTGTTTTTCACATTCACATTTTCATTCATGTTCCCATTAATTGTGAAGTGTCCTTAATACCAAAAATAACATAGGACAGAAAATCTTAAACTTGCTCATTGAGTATGAGTAGGTAATCAGGAATAGGGCAGAGTGTTTTGCTTATAGGCTGATACAGGTAAGAGATCTCTGTTATCAGCAATGAAGTAGTTCTATGTTAGCAGGGTTACAGTTTGGCATTCTTTATGGGTTAAAGTTTTCTTAACCATGTCACGTTATTTGAGGTAACCTGATATTAATCTGGTGGTGAATCGGGGTTTGGTGTTATACCTTCCCTGACACAAAAACATGGAAAATAGAATAAACCTATTGGTACAGCTTGTGTCATAGCTAATAAATCCCCACCCTAGTCTCATTAATTAGTGTTGTCAATGCTAATTAGAATTAGAATGATATTAAGTGGATGTGCTACCCACATCAATGAATGATTTGATCAGTTGATTGTGCTAGCCTATTATTGTTGGTTGCAGGTAGGAGAGATACCTAAAACTGACACACAGGTATACCATGGCTGCATGGATCATGTTCAACAAAACTGCGAAGATCATGAAGACTTGTAGGAACAAAAACTAAGGAGTTCCAATCATTGCTATTTCACAGAATTTTATGAGAAAACCAGCCATTATAATTTTACTTTGCATGCAGATTTAGGATGTACATCCACCACAGTGTTTTGATTCGTGTTTGCTGAAACCATTTTAAATCAAAAATTGAAATTCCACCTCCAACTACCCTGTACTTATTCAGTCTTTTAGCTTACATAGTTCATTGGGTTCTTTTCTAGGAAATACCTAAATAATATTATTAAATCAATGAAAGGACACCAGTCTGTCTTACTTAGGCTGATATCTAAGATAGACTCGTTCAATTTTTATTATATGTACAAAAACAAAAATGTCTATGTGCAGTGCATCTGTCAGCAGCTGTAGATACTGTTCTTGCAAAAATCAGTGTTTGATGGAAAATCAACTTCTAATCTTGGCTCAGGGTTTTTGGTGAAGATAAATGCTGTAGGATGGTGTAAATTTAAGTAGCACCCAAACAAGTGACTTTTTCGAAATAGGATTTGTTTCTTATCTTTGGTGAATATGACAAACTGAAGGCTGGACTACAGTTTGATGAATACCTTGAGAAGTCCGAGATCTGGACTGTGGGGACATTACTCGTATGAGGTTTTAGGGGCTCGCACCCCTCGACGACAGTCGCCGCCCAAAGGCTGGCAATAATCGTCTCTATGACGTTAAACTAATACACACGAATGCGTTTGTATGTTCGTACCTGTACGTACGTACAGGTAAGATACATCGTACGAGTCGAGATCAATTACCTGATAACAATCTCGGTAATGTCACGACTCGGTACCAAACGCACTGCGTCGTTTCTTATCATCTCAACGGAGACAGGAAACGACGCAACGTATAACATAATTACGTATACATACGTACGTATGTGTGTCCGTGTGCGTGTGCCAAATTCGGTATATAAACTCTCAGAACCGGCTCAAAAATCGCCAGTGTTCGCCGAGGATTTGGCTCTCCCATACTTATTTGTATGAAGTGGCAGAACACGCAAATACTGTTGAAGACCTTCTAGTGTGAATATCTCTCACGACAAGGTATTCCACAGTGGTGACCCCGACATGATTTTTTGGCTACGTCGTGGGTGTCTAGAGGCGCGGTGCGCTGGCGAGTTACTCGCTTGTAATACAAATAATTTTTACAAGATCTAGACACCTTTGGCTGTTGAAGCAGAGGTCTTTACTTTGAAAGTGGGAAATTACACCCCCCCTTCCAAATATATTTGCCGGAAGGGAACCAAGACAAGTAGACCTGGAGGAACAAAGTTGCCCTCATCCGCCAACTCCTCCAGCTTCGACCAGAGACTCCGAAGTCTTTGAGACTCTGGAGAAGCAAAAATGGATCCGGAGGCCAGAAGCCTTGCGTTTGGGAGCTGTAGTTAACCCGAACGAAACAACAGCTCGAACACTCAGAAGTGGTTGTCAATTGAGCCAAGACTCCGACCCTTCGACCCCAGACCGACAACCCACGGAGTCTGGAAGACTCTTCGTAGAAAGCACAAATAGAGAAGTCCAGCACACGATGCCCAACGGAAACACAAACCCGAACCCATCATCAAACCAACCAGGAACAGGTGGAAGTGGTCAGCCACAGCTGACCCCCGAAGTACTCGCACAGCTGTTACAGCTGTTGCAATTGCAAACATTGCAGAACCCTGTCATCCAAAGACGGAGGATAGAGATTCCGGAGTTCCTACCCAATGAAGTTGAATTATGGTTAACTCTCCTCGAGGGTCGTTTTAAGACAGAGAATCTGCAAAACGACCAAAAATATTCACACATTTGCAGCGGCATGCCCGCAGAAATCATACGCTGCATTCCGGATATCATGGAATGCCCTCTGGCGGAAGCAGATAAATACAGTTGGTTCTGCAGAAAAATAAGAAATGTGTTTGGTAAGACCCAGAACCAAATCATTGATGATGTAATGGGCGGAATGAAGATTGGAGATGACAAACCCTCCACCTTCATGGCCAAACTCAGACAAAAGGCCGATAATATAGTGTCACTGTCAGTTATTGGGAACCAGTTCTGCAAGCAACTACCTCAACATGTTGTGCAGTGTCTGGCAGCCATAGGTACCACGGTAATCAACAATTCCGAGGACCTAGACTTCCTAGCGAAGAGTGCAGATAGTGCACTAGAACATTCGAGATCAACATCCTCGATCAGTGCAGTATCAACAGAGACCGGAGAACTAGCTCAGCTTCGAGCCCAGATAGCTCAGCTGACTAGTGAAATTAAGAAGAAAAGTAATAATAATAGTCCAAGAAATGGTAGAAACAACAATTGCTCGAAAAGCAGGAGCAACAATAGAAGTAACGACAGAAAATCCAGGTCCAGAGACCGTAAGAGCAATTCTACCAGGGGTCAGAGTCCAACTCCCCCAAGAAGAACATCGTCCCCCAAACCCCGGTCTCAAAACTGGGACGATAAATCCTGCTTCTTTCATAATCGGTTTGGCGCAGAGGCCACCAAGTGCAACAACAGATGCCAATGGTGGGGTAAATCATACGGTAAGACGTCAAACTAGAAAGAGGGGTCGTCTATGCGGCTGAAGATCCCTCGAAAAAGTACTCACGCCTGCTGTTTGTTTTTATAGGTTTCAAACCTTGTATGGATCGAAACTTTGTTAGGCTCTTCTTTTCACACAACTTAGCTTATTGCTGATTCGTCATATTAATTTGCTGAGGTATGAAGACAAATGTAAGCTGCGTTTTGTCGTGTCTGGAGAAGTTTAATTCAATTCAAGAAGAATTCAGCTGTAGGACATAGTCAAAGTCAAAAAAATAAAATGTCTTGAAAACACAATTCAAGACCCCTCGATTCAGTGTTTTGGCTGCATGATGCCCTAACTTTAGGACATTGTGACGTCATTAGCATTTAAAAACCACTATACATTAAAGGTTGACTTTATGACACGTGACAGGAATCGATTTCGTATGCCTCATAAAATATGGCGACCGTGGCAGGAATCGATTTCGGACAATTCAACCTATATAAACACAAGACACCACTAAGTACCTACCTATACAAATCATCATTTCTAGACCAAGAAAACAACTGTTAAAGTTTACCAAATTAGGTTAGGTCTTCAGCACCTAATTGCCCTAAGGTACTGAATGCACCTTCTGTGTGCTGTGAATATCATTTCAATTGTTTTTTCCCAGAAACATACAGCTAAAGAGATGCCTAATAAGATGATCAAAATCATATCAAAGATAAAAGGTTTTTGATCCTAATATTTGTTATTGCGCATACTAGGTATAGCTCTAATGACATGAAAATAAATATACCCAAAAAATTCAATGACAAATTTCATGAAATGTACGAAGCTTCAGATACGCCGAATGTAAAACTCTGATAAGTCTGTTTTCATTTTTGACATATTTTTGTACCACTTCGTGAATAAGGAATTTTGGACATAATTTTAGTTGCATGTCTCCATTTTTTACACGCTGTCTTTTATTTATTTTTGTATAGGGACCTATATTCTTTATGTACCTACTAGTAATATAGATACCTACTTTTTTATTGTATTGATTTGAAGAACTTAATACTGGTGGAGAAGGTGAGCAAACTTGTAAACTTGATATAATTTGTGCATTCTTCTCAATCTGCAGAGTACAGATAGGTTTACAAGCAGCTTCGAGGCATTCCAAATCAGCCGTGCTAAAATGATGCGTTATTGGAAAAAGGTTTTGTACCTTATTTACGTTCCTGTAAACACTTATGGAATAAAATCTGGAATAAGTCCTTATGTCTTAAATAAATTGAAAATCTTACTTACTTCACGACTCTTATCGAAGTATGATGATTACATTTTTCTTAATTTTGTATGGTTTTCTTTTAATAAAATTTTTCATCAAACATCAATCATTCAGAAAATGTTTTTCCTCTCACTCGATTCTAAATTAGTATGATCCTTTTCCTCTTGTAAAGTATAGACTTGAGGAAAAAAAAAAAAAAGTTTAATTAGAATCCGCGGAAAAAATATCGTACAGTAAAATAAAATCTCAGAGATAAATAATACGATATTTACCATTTTCCTCTTTTTACACTAGGTACTTTTCTTTTTAATACCTACTTAATACAAAAAAGAAAAAAAGACGATAGGCTAACTTTTAATAAAACCTGGAGAATGTAACCCCAATTAAATTCGCTTAATTTGTATTTTACTTTTTACTTTTGCATCCTTTTCAAACAAATTAAGTGATTACTTTCCATTTCAAAGAGGAAATATAGCATAATTCAAAACCGGTAAAGCATCAGTAGGTACCTCGGTTTATCTTTTTATGTGCACTGGTAATTCTTCCTTTTGCCAACAATTTTTCCCTTTGGATGATATTTTGTGTTTACTAGCAAAATATTTCTCTCAAATTCGCAGACGGTCTACGATATTTTTTATGAAAAGAAAGAATACGATTAGTCACTAGGCGTAAACTTGCTGAGCTTTTATACGAATGAAATTTAGGTAAGAAATACACTCATCAGTTTGAAAAGTCACAAAAAAAAAAAAGGTAAATAAGATGTCCGAAAAATAAAATTGTAGAAAAAATACAACTGATGATTCCTAGATTTCTCTTACTTGAAATCTAAATGAGAATAAATACAAATGCTGTATCTACTTTCTAGTTTTTATATGTTTCTTTTCTTTTCCATAAGATATCGATAATACGAAAATTGTAACATAAATTGTAAACGATAGCAGGGAGCTTTTTGTAAAGCAAATTTTGACATATTTCTTCTAAAGGTAGGCCTATTTTTTTTTCCTTTTTGTACGTTATCCCATATGTTTGCAAAATGAAACGAGAAATTCAAGAGAGAGAGAAAAAAGTAATTTAAATAATTTTATACGAAAGAACCCCATTTTTGAAGAATTTTAATAATCGAAAAAAGAAGTAAAAAAATAAAAATACGCAATAAGAAGACAGACAGACAAAAAATTTTTTTTGTAGGGTTTGCACTCGAGTAGTGAGGGGGAATATGTGAAGTGTAGACAGGTGTATGGCAATTTGTTTTATTTATTCACCACGTCGCAGATAAGCTTCATAATTTATTTCATTTTATTATTTACCGATGGAATTTATTTTCGGATAAAATTTTAATATTCTTTAGGCAACTTTGATATTTGTTGAAATAAAAATAAATATTGGTAAGTTGATCAATTTCAATTAAATACGTTAGTATATGTACAACGATAAAGTGAAAACCCAATACAAAAACCTGGGTAATCATAATCTTGCATAAATACCCCAAAAAAAATTGTGTAACAACTTAAAAATATGGCAAAAAAAAAGTATGATGAGGCATAAATTAGCTTTCCACTCTTCAAAGTTTTTTCCAAGAAAAATTCTTACTTTTTAGACTAGGTATGGTATTTATGTACCTACCTCCTCAAATGTTCTCGAAGGTTTCAAAAGGAAACTACCTGTGTCAGTAATTCTGGTTGTCCGTTCTTAACTTGAAAATTATATTTCAAAGAGAGAAAATTATTGATACTCGGTTCACTTATTAAAATCGTTGTTCATTTTTCCAAATTTTTCTGAAGACATAAATTACCTAATGTTATAAAAAAAATAATAATTAAAAAGTACACGTGGGGATCTGCCACTTTTTGTGTAATGGAAAATATGTTCGTCTCGATACCGCAGGTGGTGGCGTAGCTACGAGGTAATATCCATAAATTTTTAACTTAAGTAAACATGTAGGTCGCTGGTTAGAATCCCAAAGCTGCAGCCCTACAGACTAGTGACTCTTGATGTGTGCCAGACACTATATACCCTGGTATTGCATACATATCCTCGTGTCGCGCAGCTGAACTCACCATTCCCTTGCCTTAAACATAGTTTACTACACGACACTTATTTACCAAGTGCTGGAGAAAAAAAATGTTGGTAACTGCTAAACAAATCCACGTCAACGAGAATTAGCGTGCTTATCTATTTATTCGCTAGCTGGTGAGTTGGTGAAGTTGAAAATTTTTAACTTTTGAGACGGTACACCAGCTGCTGGCAGCAGTTGGTGGTGTATCAGCTTTGGTTCCACCTCCGTGTAAATTAGGATGCTGATGAAATTTATGATGATAACTTTAATTTTTTACCAGCGTTGTGTAAACATAAAAACCAAGCTGGTTAAATTAGTGCTAATAAACCAGCAATTGGTAAGTAATAGTGTCGTGTAAACTATGCTTTACTTGACCCGCCAACTTATTGCTTTCTATACATATAGAGAAACTATGCCCATATGAGTGTGCAAGACTGTGTGAGTCAAGTGTAAGCAGTATGCTGTCTAGATCAAACCTCCTACAGCATCTAACAATGTATATCATTAACTCCTGTTGAATCTCTTCATGGAAGGGAAGTGTATGGAGATCTGCCAAAGTTGTTCAACTATAGATACCATAGGCGATAGTGTAGCTATGTGGTAGTGTCCACCACTTTTTAGGCTAGCTGAATTTGTAGTTTGCTGATTCAGATCCCTAAGCTAACAATCATCCAGTACAAGTTGAATCTCAAATTTTATTATTCACTCATTAAATGAAAAAATAAAATTTATCAAATAATTCCTTATCTTTCTTAAAATTTTACCTTACAGGTGTTACAAAAATAGCATGTGTATCAAAAAACTGAGTGACAAAGATAGAAATCTCCCTTCTCTATCGAGCCTGATAATCACCAGGTACCTCTGTGTAGGACTTCTCATTTACTGTTCATTATGTTGTGATACCCAGTATGAAGACAGTATTTTGGACAAAGTACTGCCTTTAATGTGGCTGAGCAGGTACTATGGAGTACTGAAAAATTTGTCAAGCATAGGCTAATATACTAAATTTTATTGTTTCTGAGTTCCTACCTAACGTAGTGTGCTACTGGGTATTAAATACTGAGTTCTAAGTACGTAGTTCATATTGCCATAATTTGCTGTAAGTCAATAGTACTTTTTACAAAATGTATAAAAATGTTGTATTTGTGAGCCATATATGGTGTGATGAATGTGGCCAATTCCAGACCTCTTACTTTTCTCACTTCTCGGCTATTTTTCCTCACTCCTTAACTCCTTTTTTTCACTCCTTATTTTTTTCACTTCTAATATTATTGTTTCTCTACTTAATTATTTTTCTTGTACCTCCATTTTTTCTCACGCCTAATTAATTCCTCAGTTTTCCTCACACTATCATTACCTTCTTATTTTCAATCATTTAAATAAAATTATTTTTATAACTTCTCATTTTTGTAATGGGGATTCGAACCACTGACCCATAGATTTTAAAGCTGACACACCATTAACTAGCAAACAAGAATTAGTTAGTAAAAGGTATTGGTTTTTCATTACTGGTTTGTATCTGAGGGGATTACACCTAATGACATAGCTGCTAATAGGTGAACTACTATCAGTACATTACACTTACAGCACATTATGTATGTTTGTTTGTTCTTACTGGCATAAACATGCAAGTAAGATACAACATTCAGATCATGACTAATTGATAGATTAATCTTGGAGCAATATCACAGATTGGTACAAACAACATATACATCCTTTTTTTGGTTGCCATAGCAACCACAATACACGATATAATTTATTAGCATATATTATAGATAATGTATTCTCTACATATGGGTGCCTGAGTGTGTATAAGGAACCAGTATGAAAGCCCCAAAAAATCTAGGCTAAATTGCTAGTGTTTTCCGAGGTCTTGGCTCCCCTATAACTTGTGTATGATTTGTGGTGAACACGCAATAACTGCAAAAAATCTTTGGTTGTTGGAATATCTTCCATGGAAGGTATTCCACAGTATCAATTGATTTTTTTTTAAATTTCACTAAAACACTGCTTGTACATCAATTGTCAACAAAAATTTTCATAGGTGTGTGGTTGTGAGGAAAGTTTTATAGTTTTCTATATTTTTTTAAAATTTTTATGTCACTTTTTTTGTCACTTTTTTGTCACATTTACACCTTTTTGTTTTCAATTCCCCAAATTTTTCACTTATTTTCCCAGTTTTATTGTCCCTGGTTCAAATCTAGTGTTCGTTGTACTTGTAAAAAAATAATATTCTATACAACTTGCTCATTGGAGTGAGCAACTACCAACTCGTGCAATTAGCGCAATCGCCTGTGGCTTGTCATTGCTAACATCGTATTTGTTGAGAATTTCTCACTTTCCTCTCTAGTTGGCAATGTACCTACTGTTCAACCATTTAAATTACAACATCTAGGTATTTCTTATGAATCAAATGCAGGCGCCAAGCATGTAAGCAGCCAGTCTTTTTAGCAATTTAATTACAGTTATAGGCAGCCAAGGTAAATATTTTTTTGGGGGATTCTCAATTTACCTTGGGGGTTTCGTTTCTGGTATATGTATAAGAATTTATTTCACAACTGATTCACTGGGAACAAAATTGTACAGCGTAATGCAGTTCATGCTTCATAGCACATAGAAACAGGTACTACTGCACCTGTAGTCATTGCAGTCACCCAGATATTACAACCATTAACACAAATGAAAATGATTTTGTTTAATAAACACACCATGCTTGTGTTAGTGAAAGTTTCATTTACTACGTAGCTTGCACTTATTTGGTTTTTCTTTCTGGTTATATGAGAAGACTTCATAATGATTTTGGTCCGACGGCTTTGGTTTTGCAAACTCGCATTTTACCAGACCAAAATCAAAACCAAGTCTAAGATTCAATTGTGGTGAACCGAAATCGAGACTTAATTCTACAAAATAAAGGCGGAGACCAAAACGTCACCCTAGAAGGAAACCAACGTAAGTCCCAAAAATTCTATTTTTCATTACACATACCAATTTTTTTTCTGTGCTGCCTTCAATCATTCAGCGAGGGTATCTCGAGCCCTTAATGCTTACTTGCTAAGTAATTCAAATAAAAATCTAAACGCGTAGGTAGGTACTATCCTATATACCGAGTGCGAAAGAATGATTAGTTTATGCAGAGGGTTTCAACAAAAATCTAGGTCGATAACAATTACCTACACATTTTAACATCGAATTTATGCTAGCAAGAAGCATAGGCCTATCAACCGCTCAGGTAGTACACAAAATCTGGGAACACACAAATTATTATGACGGTTATTTCGTAAACCTGGCTCTGTGTTCAAAGGTGAATTCACGACAAACTTGACTGTGGCTCAACAAAAACGATGCAGATATAAGATAGTCTACTCAGCGATAAGAAATTGTACAATATACCAATAATTGTCGATTCGAACTTTGAAATTCCTAGCACTTTTACACTGTTTTGGATAAAAATAGCATTTTTGAAATTATCTCGCCATTACCACTCGTAGAAATAATTATTATTTTACCTACTTGTTTCTCTATTCCTTTTTTTTTTTTTTTTTAATTGTTCGCATTTAATAATTTGTGACTCACGAAAAACAGATCGATGACGAATTATCAAAAAGTTTACAGTGATGGCCTTCGGAGCCATTAAATACGAAAATTTTTATGACATGCTATTTCTTCGTGCACCCATCACATGCTGAAAAATAAAATCTCGATGGTACCACATCTCCGCAACTGTAGCGTCGATAAATTTCGATTTTTTGCTGGAACTTTGTCCGCTCCAGTGCGAACTCAGTAGTCGTTATTTATTCGAAAAATTTTATTATCTTTTTACTGTAGCGTGGGGTTGGTTTGCAGACACTAAAAAATTAAACGCCACTCTTCACGTTCCTTTTGCATTCCTTTGTTTTGCTACTTGTCACGTAGACTATAATATATTATTTCTCCGAAAGCGAGAACAAAAATAAAGAAGACAGAAATAAAATCTGGAGTTTATTTATTTATTTTTATTTATTTTTATTTATTTTTTTTTTAGTAACGAATACACGCATCATTTTATTCTCCAGAATGACGCTATAATTTTTTTTCTTGGATTGAAGGATGACGCAAAAAAATGGCGAATTTAGTGCTGTCGTAAAAAATTTTCAGCCACAGTAATCATTTTTGATTTTTGTTTTCCTCGTTTTTCCTCTTATTTCTCAAGTTGAAAGATTATGAGCTAATTTGTTTGCCAGTGTGTGGGATCGAAAATTCCATTCACTGTAGTATATTTTTTTCATCATAAATTTTTAATGTGTAAACTTCTGAGCACTCGATCTATGGTAGGGGCTAAACGAGAATTACTGTCGTCAGATTTGCGTAACTGTAACTCTTACAATTGTAACTTTCGTTTGTGTGTGTTACATGATCTGTAGGTGTGGTGGTTGTGTGTGCGCGTAATGCATTGCGCACGCACACGGCCACACTATCATCGTGTTTACACACAATCCTTCATGAGTATACTCGCATGGAACTCGCGCCTTTTTTAAATAGATTTAAGAAAAAAAACTACTTATCAAAATTTCCGGAATATTAGCACCCAAGGGTGGGAATGGTCGCGAATTTCAAAAGCGTCCCCCGGTGAAATCATTTTCCATTTTAAAAACATTAAAATCATGAGAGAAATATTTTTGAATCCGAAAAGTCTTCGAATTTTGACGCAGTAAATTTTGGCCACAATCGCGAAAAATATCTAAATATAACAACCGATGCTCAAATATTAGTCTGACCAGCATTTTTGTATGATGGGTAAGCGTGGGTAGTTCCTAATTTTATTATCCCATTCGATCCTCAGTGAAGTCGGCATTTTGACAGACATAGCCTCCCCAAATCTATATCAAAAATACTTTAATGTAATCCGAGTCTCCCTTCTTCACTTCTCTGAAAGAAGCCGATCAAATTTTCGCTCCGCCATTTACTTATTTTTATTTCGAAGAAGGCGAGTTCCATTAAATTAAATTATGAGAAAATCAACGGCTCGGATTGAGCGTTAGGCATGTTAAGGTTACGAGTTTTCTCTGCGTGAGTCAGGTCTTTCTCCAAGAAAATATATCTATGTTGCTGGAATTTCATAAAAATGACGAAAACATTGAAACCATAAAGTAGTTGACCAGAGCATTTTAGCTCAATTATTGTCGCATTCAGCTGAAGCTTACTATTGGCAACAAATTTCTTCGATGTTCATTTCCAATAGCTTTTCTTTTTTTTTCTTTTTTTTATTTCACCGATTTGTTTGTGGCGAAGAAAACTTTAACAATAAAAACTATAAAATTAATACAGACATTTACTACCAACTGTGAAATGAGAAAAGATAATTATGGTAGACCTAATGCGAAAATTAGAGCAGACTCGAGAGTTCACAGTAATGGGAAATTATTCTTCACATAGAAAATTAGGTCGTACAATATTTGTATTACTGTGTAACCCACAAATGTTTAAAGAATGGTCATACCGATGGTTAAATTCGATTATTATTTACCTAATGAAAATTACAATTTGTGCGAAAATTTCATCGTGTGGCGTTTCATTAGTTCGTGCTCTAAAAAATGTTGGCTACAGAATTGAAGCAAAATAATAGCTCTTTGGCTTTAGCTTAATAGCTGACGGGAGCTTTAGTTTCAAGTGAGCCACACTTTTCCACATTTATAGCCATTGTCAACGAAAATCGAGTTTTCGAATGATAACGTTTAAAACAAATAAGCTGAAATAAAAAAATGAAATAATATCAAAAATGAGACTTGAAGAATTCTCATGCATTTAGCCTACGAAACGTAATGGTTTCGGTTTGAATGCTTACCTATTTCTCAACATTAAAACAATGCTGCGAAGGCAATTACCGAAAGAGAGACGACAATTATCAGTTTTAAATAAAAATTCGATCGTGTTTGCTATAATTTGGATCATTCGATGCAAAATATGAGAAAATTGGGACGAATTTCGCAAAAATATTTATCAAATTCGATTAGGCAGAGTATAATTGCGTTTTTCTAATAACGTGTGGACGTTCGTTGATGGATCATCTTACGAATTACCGAGTTAATGACAAATAGGTATGTACGATATTCGTTCAATGTAAAATAATTTATTCGAGTCATCCGAAATCACCGAATACAAAAATATTTAAAAAAAAGGAACAAAACACAAATCTCTCGAATATTATTATTCCAAGAACTAATTGTAATATTCTTACTTTTCTCGCTCCTGAATTTTTTTTCTCATGCTCAATTGGTCCATCAGTTTCTCCCACACCTTTGAAAGTCTTATTTTCTTTTATTTAAAATATCGATTCCATTTTATTTTTCTTAAAAATTCTATCTTTCACAAAATAGATTCGACCCAACAACCCGCAGGTTATATTGATCCCGGCTTAAATACAGAATTCCGTGTACTCGTTGCAAATTTTTCAACTCCTGCAATTACTGCATTGGCTTGAGGCTCCTGCCTGCAAACATTGCACTAATTACAAGGGCGTATATATCTTCGTTTGTAAGGGGGGTCCACACATTCTCAATGGTCTCTTCTGACACCTCCCCCCAACAAAAAATCACCAAAACTGATGAAAATATACCCTTTTCAGAGGTGAAGCCTTCTTTTCTTAGGTAAGGGAAATAAATTTTGAACTGTTCGCAAATAATTTTATTCTATAAATGTGGAGGTCACTAAGACGCTCGACACATTATTTACGTTGGCAACGATTTGTTGTTTTTTGCTCTTTTAACCAAATACAATAATATAGTACTTACGTATTTTACTAGCGATACACACAACTCATGTACGTACGTTCACCTCAATTAGGGTCAACTCCCTAACGTATTATTTATGACTTGATAGTCTGAGACCAGAACTAGAGGTGATTTTGTTGGCTTAAGTTGCTAACGAAATCGTTTGGTCGTTCACAGTTTCCAAAAGTACATCGTCGCAGTGTACTTGCAATATTGGGTCAACAAATATGCTGACTCGACATCGTCATTATATTTGCTGTGCGCGAATATGTAGGGCAGGAGTAACGGCGAATATTTCGCAAAGGAAATATTTGCTGTCGCTAATTATTTCGTCGAATTAAGATAGAGGGTGAAATTGTTTGACTACATACGACGGAACACTGCAGTTAAAATAAGATGTTTTTAAAAATCATCGTTTGCTCGAAACACGACACAAAAATAGTAGAGGGGAGACTTTTTTTGTGATATTATAGGGTTACTACATCACAGTAAAACTATCATGCAGTTTTATTACTGCATTTGAGAACTGACGAGTGTCTCATTGCACTCATTATCTCATTGTATTTAGCTTTCCAAGGCACAATATTTTCGTTATATTGCATTTTTATTTATCAGAATTCATCGATGAAATCAGATAAAATTTCATTTCATCGGACAAACAAATATTTACGCGGATCAAATAACGAATTAAAACCAAAAAATAACGCCGAAAAATTCAATTTTTTTTTGGTCACCATCAAAGTAAGAATTTCTGAAAAGATTAATAATAGCAATTAAAAAACCCTCCAGTAACGAATAAATTTGTCAAACGTACCTAAATATTTCGTCGACTTCCTCAATGGATCCGAAAAAATTTTTCATTCGTAAAAAAAAAGAAAAAAACAGAAAACTACAGAAAAATGTACGCTTTCTTTTGGGATTAACATTTTGCCAGTGAGGTAGAGTGTGTGTGTGTGTGTGTGTGTGAGAGAGAGAGCGAGAGCGAAAGAGAGAAAAGTGATAAATTTTCATCGCCCCGTGTAATTTCTCGCCATAATTGGAGGAATATACTTTTAAGCGAGCGATTACCGAAAAACAAATAAAAATAACTTCATAAATAATGAATAACGTAATTTAACGAACGAAGACACAACAAAAGAGTAATTTTTTTCTCATTTTACTCGACCCAAAAAGGGCAGCGGTGGCAGCGGCGTTAGTATGGCTTACTCGTCGCTTATTTCCTTCTATTTTTGCACTCGCTACTCACTATTTTGTTGCCGCCTCTCTTTGATTTTTTTTCTCCAACATTTTTTCTTCTTTATCCCCCACCCCCTTCGCTGTTGTGTGTATGCAGCACAGAACCGTTACTCTACGATAAATGAATTCTTTGATCATTTTTTACGGCACTCACATATACACAATTTGTAGCTCTGTCAGGGCTGCGCGTGTGTGTTTAAGCTAACATTGCCTCTTTCCACCCTCACCCCCACCCCCAAATCGACCACTATTCCTGCAAAAGAAAATAATATTGGCACGAACGATAAATCAGCTTTTTTAAAGGCTACGGTTGTAAAGTTTAATTGCTGACAATCGAATCGTTTGATAACATCGACCCGCAGAATGAAAATATATTCGAAAGAGTGAAGCTTTTATCTAACAGCTATACGCAATTTACAAAACGTGAACAATGCGGGAAAGATGTTCAAATAAGGTGAGTCGGCTCTCTTTTTCGGTTTACAATTTTGGTAAATAACTACAAGTTCGGCCTTTCGGTTTTACGCGGCGATAAACATGAGCTTCGGTCGATATTATGTCCGTTCAAGATGGTATAGGAGACCCTACAGTTGTCGACTGGCAAACAAACGTAGGCCTACCGTAAACATAATGCGACCCTAGTATCGCGTAGGAGAGAGCACGGAAGAGTAAACTTTTACTCGAAGGAAATATGTGGAGGGGGGGTAGTGGTAATGGGCAAAAATTAGAGAAAAATAGGAAAATCGATTAATCGACCAGTCGAATCGCCTCAAAATAGTCCATTTTTTCACAATCGGTAACAACGTGAAAAACTGATAAAGTTAATCGATTTTTTCCAGTTAGGCTGACTAACGGCCCATCACTCGAGAGTCAAGAGCCAATGTTCTTGTTATCACTTATCGGTGCGAAACTTTTTTGGAAACATTGGTATGGTTACTGATTGATTGAGAAATAAAGGAGCTTTTCATCGATATCTACATAGCTTGACTTATTTTCGATCACCTTTTTACTTCGCTATTCTGCAAACACATTTTGGCAACTGTACTCACAAAACAAAGTTACCTGTATAGGCTGTTTATAGATTACGAATATTTGGACATACTTTGCAAACCGTAATGCATAATCAGTTAATACAAATTTCATACCAGCAAAGCTGGTGACTGCGTTTAGATATTGGATGTCGTGTCGTGGTACGTACCTACATGCGAGAGGCGGGGTATGTGGCGTATGAAAACAGATTTCCCTCGCAAAACCATATTATTTAAAAGTAATTAAAAATTTTCTTTATTTTCAAACTGATATACCTACCTACATATTTATGTAATAGGTATCTGTGTGTGTTAAACAAAATCCTGGGTAAGCCAGGAGACCAAAAAAAAAAAAAAAAAGATTCTCTGATTCAGCGTATGAACCACCCTATTTTATGGATTTTTCATTTTTTTTTTGAGGTTTTTGTGAAAACACTTACCATCTTCCATTTGTTTACCTTGTCGCGTATAAAATAAATTATTGCAACATAATATTACACAAAACAAAATAGTTCGTAAAAAAATATAATAATTGTAATTATTTAAAATAGGCAGATACATACCTGCAATAGCAGCATACAAATTTGAGTTTATCGTAATTTTTTGTAAATCTCCAACACCAGAACAGCTCTTCAGATTAATGATGTAGTGAGATATCGGATACGAGCATCGATAGGTGGGAATGAATTAATCTGTAGGGTCCCTTCGTAGTTCAGAATTTTGTCTGAAAAATAAGGGATTTGAACCTGTAGGGCTGTCGGCTTGGGCATTCTAAACGGCATCCTACATATTATTCACCAGTTAAAAGCGGTGAAATTAACCACATGGCTATTCCACCGCAGGCTGTTACGGACGAATTTATGTTATCTACGAACAAGGTGCGGTGGATCCACACAAAACCCTTACAGGAAGTCAACTTGGAGAATAGACATAATGTTATATCTTAAAAATCAGGAATTTGGTTTTAACCGACAATCGATTTACACAACGATGACCTTTTTACGTCGTTTACTTCCGAAAACAATGGTTCCAATAAAACAAAAAATGAAGTTCAGATCGTAGCTCAGTTTTTTATAACACACAAAAAGTAGAAGGCGTTTTCATATTTAAACACAGGATGAACACGTGAAATTTTACCGATCAAATTGCACGTAGTCATAAATTTATATTATTTTTATTTATTTAAACGTTAAATTTAATTCTTAGTAATTTTTTCCTCATACATTTTATCTCCTTAGTAGCGGATTATCAATCACATACGTCGTTGTTTTTTCTATTTGGTAGGGTTTATTAAATTTACTGATTGAAGGAGAAAGATTTAAAAAATAAAAAGTAAGATTCCTTAGTGTAGGCCAAATTTGGTTTTGGGTGGGCCTGCCGATTTACGTGCGAAGTCATCTATAACCCTTACAGGGTTCGTCCATCAACTTATCTTTCAAAAGAACACAAAAAGGCTCGCTCGTAGATACTTGATCCTGCCTCACTGGTAGGCTCAGATATTAAATGTTTTTTTAAGTTTCGGCGGAATAAAATGGAATTTTTCAGTCAAATTTTTATGTTTTATTTTGCATATATTTTCTATTGCACTCGTAGGTCGGTAAATAGGTTCTTCCAAACACCGAATTATTTAACGTAATTCCGCATCAAAAATAGATAAATAGGTACATAATATTTCACATGAAAATCATAGAAAACCTATTTCGGTTGTAGGTACTGAAGTATACTAATATAGGTAGGTACCCATATTTCTTTGATTCCTGAATTCAGGTCGTTCATACAAATTTTTACTTTTTTTAAAAATCTTTTGTAATCATATTCTACTGAAAAAGAAATTAGGTAAGATTGATTAATTAGGTAGGAACATAAAAGGAATATGAACATGTACAAATGAACATAAAAATTATAATTTATCAATTAACTACAACCACAATCATCAAAATTTTTTCAAATTTTTTTTACTTTTTTTAAATTTAAAGATAACGTCAAAAATACGCGAACAGTATGGGTGATAAACAAATGCAGTGTTGTCAGATATGTACTTTATCATATGACATGATTTGTTTTACCATATGTGGGGAGAAACTCACGGTACATGGGCACCATAGTACCGCACTCTCCTCGACCTATTGAAAATAAACTTTTGTCTCTTGAATATATATTCCACTTTTGAGGTTTGAACTTCTCAATTTTCAAGATTTGGCACTACAGTCATACGAAATTCCCCAGTTCAGTCTACGAGACGACTGACGACATGAATTCGAGGTCAGTTTGTTCACCAGTAGACCATACTTTTAGACTAGGAGATAAGTGTAACGTGGGTATGACTAGAACCCTGGCTGTGTTCAAGTGTGGGACTAAATCTTCATCACTACACCGGGTCAACCTATGTAAGTGAATTAATAGTTTTTGTAAACGTTGAAAGGTACTGCCTAGTAGCTACTGCACATTCCTTTAATAGGAATAATGGGCCATTACGCGATGGTGTTTGGATTGTACCTAACCGTTCACGTACACCTATTTTCCAAATATTTCTGCGAATCCACCCTTAGGAAAAGTTAAAGAAGACAGGCCATTATTCACTTCGCTGGGAAAGCCGCGGTGTCTTCTTTTAATTACGTTCGACAATACGATAAAAGAGAATGGAAAATTCGGTTTACGATTTCTAATGGCCGACAAACAACGAGTAAAAAACAAAAAAAGTAAACTGGGTGGTGCACGAAGGTAGAACACGTCTCACTTGTAGTTCCCTGAAGATTAAATTCGAATAATGAAACTCGTAATCGTAAACTGCTCGGCGTGGAGGTGAAACGGAAATAGAAAATGAGGGCTAGCGCCAGTGCTAAAGAAAGAGAATCGAGTTTTATAGGACGGTTAACAACTTTCTGCATCAGCAAAATAGAAATTCAGGTTAATGTACACACCCTTACATTGTTCGTAGTTGCTTTCACCGTTTAGTAAAATGACTTTCAAATGCTGCTGAGAAGACGGAAATGTTTCTTCATGTGTTGCAGTCTATACGAAGAATTATGCGTGATGAATTCCGAAGGCGTTCAGAAACTGCCATTATAAGTAGTTCGAGAAGTGGCTGAAAGAGAAACCTTGATTAAACGAATGGCTAAAATAGCTATAGAAGCTGAAAAAACAAAATTCATAATATTCTGGATTTCACTGTAGGATTTTGAATCGTACAAAGTTAAAAATTTGACCTAAATCATGCCAAATTAGGCTTTTACCAGTTACACAAAACTGATATTTTCATTAGGTTTCACAAGTTCTCAACAAATAACCTATCTAAGTTCATTCAGAAGGTACCTATGTAACAAGATACCATACACATGATATGCGAAGATGAAAACATTAAGAAATTAATGCTTTACCGATGACAAAATGATGATGAAATTGCAATATTGTCGAAGTAATAATGTTATAAGATAGAAACAATCGGAAATTTTGAATATAAAATTAATAGAATCCCACAATGAGAAATTCCAAAGTCCACTGTGGGGGAGAAAAACTAGAAGGGAAAAACCCAGGGTTTGTTTTCACCAAACTCGTGTGATTTTATATTTTTAAAAGAATCTAAAAGAACAAAAATTTACCATATTATCTTCTCAGTTTTATTTCCCAGTTTTTTCGAAACTTTTACTCAATTTGAAACCTACATTATCATTCGCTGAATTTTCCCACCATAATTGACCTCCTAATTAAATGAATTGAAAAAAGGAAACGAAATACTGGTTTATTCGTAGAATAAATTGACATACCAAGTATTCAAATAATACAAGACGAACAAATTTAAACAGTATAAAAAACACAATTTGAAATGAAATGGCGAAATTTTATCGAGAAGAGAATTTTGAGTGTTCAAAATTACAAAGTTATAAGACATGAAAAACATATGAGAGTTTGTCGGACTTGGATAAGCGAAGGTACCAAATGGAGTAATTTTTCTATGTCCCTGAAAGTTGGAGCAAGTCGGAAATTTGTAGGAAAGGGAAAAATCACTTTATCAAGTTCCATTTTTTTTGATAATAGAAAAAAAGAATTAGTTTACAAACAAAAATGGGAAAAGATAAGGCAAAAATATGTCAGATAAATTCTTCATTCTTCCAAAGGAGAATGATACGAATTTCACTGTGTCAAAAATTCCAAGGATACCTCAACAGGTAGACGACTGTAAATTAGCCAACTTGGATTATTTTTCGTGGAATATACTTTTTATTAATGAAATAATGTAATTACTATCTTTCAATGAAGCTGGAAGTGGCAGGTTTAGTTTCTCTACTTACGAACCTGATTATAAAATTAGTAAGAAACCGCTTCAAACGAATGTTAATTGTAAGTATGTAAGAAATTCTGGTATCTTCTTTCCGTTGGCTCAGGTATTCCCAATTGAAAGGAGAATCACAAGATTGAAAAATATTGTAAATATATTGTATCGTAGACCAAGTTAGATAGCTCTGTTACTGTTGTAAAAATAGAGGGTTGAGGTGATAAAGGACAAAGGTATATTATGTCCGATGAGAAGAGTAGGGTTTAGAAAAATAGATTCTATCCAAGAAGATTTGGAGACGTGAGAAATATTTGGAAGTAGTTATTCCACGAGGGATTGATGAAATTAGAAAATATAGTTGGTGGAGAAGATGATATGTTTTAGGATTTCGAGGAATTCGATAATAACATTTGATTGGGGGGGGGGGTGACACTTGTTCCAAAATTAACTAAATTTTAAAAACGTATTTATTTATTAGTACCATTTATAATTATTATAATACCACGACTAATATATGAGCTATACCTACGTAAAATATTTACTCAAAAAGACATAATATATTGGTATTTGTGTATAACAATCGTCTCCGCAAATCCTGTCGATAGTGTTAATTCCACCTACGTACAGTATTTTCCGCTATTAGATACGATTAAAATATCAACGTTATTGTACAAAAAAAAAATAAAGACTGAAAAAAAACAACGGAAGTGAATAACAACGGGTGTATGTGGCCGTAAAGCTCATTTATCCTTTCACAAAGAGCACTCATCGGCACTCTTTCCAGTTACTATTTCACACAACTGCATCATTTGGAGCTACAACACCGACACAGTGTGATTCCCATATATATATATATATACACACACACACACAAGGTTTCTAGTCGAGTGGAGTTTCGAAGCAATCGGTAAACATTCGAAAGATATACCTCTTGAAAGTTAAGAAGATGATGAGTGAGTGAAAAAAGAAGAAGAAAACGAAAACGAGGACGAAGACGAAGACGAAGAGGTCGAAGATGAAGAAACGAAGGGAAAAAAATGAGTAAGTAAGCGAGAGTGAGTAGGAGAGAGAGAGAGAGAGAGAGAGAAGAGAGAGAGAAAAAAGGCACTCGGAATATACCACTAGCAGATCTGCCTGTATAACGGTTACAATAATATACAACATCCAGAACAGGTAGAAAATACTAAACTACTTTTATTGCACCTCCTTTTCTCTCACACACTCTCTCACTCTCTCTCACTGTCTGTCTCTCTCTCTTTCTTTCACTTTTTGTACATACACTATACTATACCGAACGTAGCTGCTAGCACACAATTTAGTCGAACTTGTTCTTCTCTTGGCAATGGTTGAGAGGGCTGGCTGGTAAAGGGTGTATACGCCAGTTTCGAGTATAATGACGAAAGGGAAAGAGGGGGCGGATGGCGGGGGTGGTGGCAGTCAGTGGGTTGATGGAGAAGAGACGAGTGGTTGCGGGGAGAGAAGAGAAGCGAACGAAGAGAAAATTGGTGTACATGAAGAGGATGTGGAAAGGCGAGCATCGGCGGAGGAGGAAAAAAGGAGATAATTTTCCAGGACAAGTTTAAAGGCGCGACGCAAGGACGCAAAAGCTTCTGCGCTACCGTGGAATGTGGAATTTCGCCACACCGTAAGAGAGAAAAAGTGATTTTCTGCTCATTCGTCAGCGAGTTAGCCTCCGTAAAAGGGTGCATTATTTTACTTTTCTGCCTAAACCGTACGTTTTTTTATTGGGTTTTTGTTTGTTTTTTGTTTATTTTTTCCCTACGTGTCCCCGTTTGCAATTAAAAATTTTCGTTTCCTCGTGTTTCACTTTATTTTTTATTTTTGTTTCAAGTTTTTCTTTTTTTGTCTTTTTTTGTTTCGGTTTTTTTTCTTCCTATCCGATTATCGTGCTCGGAATACGCGAATTTTTTCTGTGTGCTTTTGCACAAAAACATTTGCAAAGAAAAAAAAAAAAACGTGAAAAACAAATTCTAGCTGGACACAGGTAATTAGAAAATTTTAGAAAGAATTATTGATTGTTACGTTGTTTTTGATGTTGGGAACATTGAACGTCAATTTCTATAACTTATTAGACTAATTTTCTCGTACTGCATATATCGTTTAAATAAGGGCAGTAACATAAAATGTTTTTGCCAGAAGTGAGTTAACTGAATTCATAGGAAAGGTTAGAGGAAGGCCATGTTTTCACCCACCGACCGATTGATGTTTTTGTTTTGCCTTTAAATATACTTACTACCTATTATAATATTATACATAGTATAATCTACATTTCATCATACAATAGAATAATAAAAACAATAGTGAATTCTGTACATTAGACTAAAAAAAAAAAATCAAAATAAATGTAAATTCCATTTTTTTTCACTTTAACCCTTTTTAGATAAATAGTTATGGAGATAATGGTAGATATCTAATTGACGAATTACGATATTTTGGCGAGAGAAAATGGTGTAAGACAGTAATATTATAATATTATTAACGCAAAGACCTTCAAAAAACGATAATACAAAATAGGATTTTGAGAAATAAGATAAAAATTATAGAGTCAAATCCTGTAATAATTTACTCGGATTTAGAAAATATTATATTTTCGTCTGTTCAATGATTTTTTGCAGAATTCAAGAAAATTTCAGAAAATTTATGTACGTAACATAGTTAGGTACTTACCTATTAAAAAACTTATATATTTTTCTTATTCTTCAAAATCGGTCTTTGGTTATCAAAGTATTATCACGTCGGTATTTCGAATATTTTTGAATTTTAAATGGACTGTCTGACATTTCTGTCACGGACAAATAATGATATTCACCAATCAGATGTCTCCAGAATTAAATAGAATTTATTCATAAATTAATAATCAAATGAGTTATATCCAACAAAAACAATATTAAGAGGGGATATTTACAAAAAAAAAAAAAAGTATACTTCAAGAAAGATCACTTTGCTAGAATATCAGGTGTGCCAATTCATTCTTCATTCAAAATCTTGAAATCATTAAAACATTAATGCAGGCAAAATAAAGGTTCATCAAAATAGTATTTAAAAACATAATCAACACACGTGTGAATCATTAAATTATCTCTTTGTTGATAATAATTCTCAAGTACATCTTGGCTCCAATTTCAAACAATTCCAGAATGCTCTGTCCCCTTGAATACGTACAATTAAAAGGATGCGTGTCTTGACGTCACAGAAGATTGAGCCTCGAATACACAAAATGCTGCTAATTAATGAAATGCAGAAAAGACGATCTTAACCGCCTGCGCAGCGAATGTGAAAAAGGTATTTTAAGTGACACAGACGACTTACTTTTCTCCAGCAATCTTTAATTTGACATTTTTCTTGGAAACTACGTAATCAATAGGCAGCGAACACCGATCAAACCTGTTCACCTATTTCAGGTACGGCGGTTTAGTACAAATTTCAAATTCATTTGCGTTTAAATCGTCATCGGGATTATATTTTTGGAAGGGAAATATTCTTTTTCTTTTTTTTTTTTTTCAGAAGAAACAGTCCAAACAATAATTATTATTAATTTTTTGTTCAAAAATCCCGTTAGAACACTGCCAGTTTGTTAGAGAAAATAGTAGAGAGCATTAATGCCGTAGTTTTTTCTCAACAAGTTCGCATACTCTGTATTATTATCTTATCATTATTACTTTTATTTATTATGCCCCCACCAATCAGAGGTGAGATATTTCCAGTTCGTATTACTTTGAAAATAATTCCTAACCATTAGATTAGATAACGTAGGTAGTTATTTATTGGACTATTAAAATATTTTTTATATAAAACCTGAATCTGATTCCAAGAAATATACTAAACTACGATACCTATGTATAAGGCGTTATTCGGCAAATATTTTAATTTGGCCTTTAAATTCCACTTTGCGATCATTTTGCTTCTGTGAAACGATTCCATATGAAATTTGGAAGTTTTTTGGTATCAAAATATTGGTTGAACCGCGGAAATTTACGAAAAATTTTTACAGACCTAACTATCAGAAGTAGCTAAAATCTTATTCTAATATCATGTGACTATCTTCAGTTCACTAATTTTGGTAGAATTACAAGTATAGGTACTTCATCGTCATAATTCTGCGTGCAACCATTCTTTGGCTGGTACAGTTTATCTACCTACTTCCTTTCTTTTAAGTTAAATTTTAGCTTTGGAATTTGAATACATCCTCCTATTTTAAGTTCTCAATTACGAATTCGGGACGAGTGGCTACTTGCTGGCTATACTTGATATTTAGTTATTAACATGTATTTTCGTCTTTTATATGGCGGTGGACTCTAGAGAATTTGTCTGAAGGACTAATGTAGAAGGTTTGTATGTGATATAAATCTGCGTTCTTTGCTAAGTTTGTTGTTCGTGACTTATTTCCACCCTGCTTGATACACCGCAGAAAGAGAGTGAGTTGTATGTGTGTTGTGTGTAGTGTGCACCTCATCTTTTATTGTTTATACATTCGATTGTTCCCTTCTCGAGCAGCACATAAAATTAAAACATCTGATACGGGACCAGAGTTTTCTCAAAACTCCAGTTGGTTTGGCCCAACACACGTACCTCAAATAAACTGCGTACCCACCTTAGTAATTCGTCCAAAAAATTGCAGATAACCTTTCCATTTCCCATGTTCAAATTTTCGTAATTCGTATTCACAATAACGAATAGGTAGCTTTTGAAATAGGATTGATCCGTTGCCTTTTTGTCATCGTTTTGTAAAATTGTTTACTCTCCTAAAGCGCACCCAAAGCTTTTGTTCTATTTTACAATTTACGATAGTCATCGTAAACTAATTTCGCGTCACTTTGAAGTTTTACCAAGCAGAATGGTGGAAGATTAAAGTCAAAAGAAGAAACGAAGGAGAGCGATACCATCATTTTCGTATAGAAACATACATAAAGCCTACACGACGATTAAAAATGCTCTTTTCAAGGTTGTATTTAAGCATATTGAGCTACGTGTAGTAGTCTTTTACACAGTTTTTTGCCAAAGGTGGTATTAAAATTGACCTCGCCATAGGATTAGGGGTGGGAATGATGAAAATAATCCATTTCGTAAGTAAAGAAAACGGTAAGTACGATTTTCCCATTTTCTACCTATTTTTACTCAATGTACCTAAGTACATATTATATTATTAATGATGCAGATAATAATATTATGTATGAATTACTCAAAATTTGTGTTGATGGTTTGCAGAAATCTACCAAAAGGATAGAGCTAAAATTTTTAGAAAATGTAGTCGGTATATCGGTCCAGATTTGATAACAGTTTGTTGCTTATAGGTACCTACTACATTTTTCTTACGTGGGTACAAGTCTCGTAGAAATTTGGTGCCTATATAATTATGTTCGATAGTTTTGGAGAAAACAGAAAAATAAATAAATTTCTGGAGAAAATTCTGTATTCACGGTTTTGGAAAAACTACAAAAGTGTAGGACTGAAATTTTTACAATATATCGTTCTCGTATACTTGCAAATTTAACAGAAGTTTGGTGTGGTGTGCCTATCAGTTTGGTATTTTCCGAGAAAACTGTGAAAGAACAAATTTATGGAGAAAATTTTCTGTTCACGGTTTTTAAAAGCTACAAAAGGGATAGGGCTGAAATTTTCGCGATAAGTCATCGTTCTCTCCAGAGAAAGAAGTTACCTGTGTTGCTTGAAGTATCTTTTCCGTATTTACGGCGTAATGAGTTATTTTACTTATTTTACTTATAACAATAAAATTTCGATTGATCGATATATTTGTTAGATATCGATAACCATCGATAGTTTTTTGAAATTTTTTCACGTGTTTTGAATTTAGAATTGTTCGTTGAATAGCGGATGTAAATTGGCAAACTGGGTTTTCTAGCGAAGTACTGCTACGCGGTTTTTTTTTTTGTTTTTACTCAAATTTTTATTCACGAATACAGCAAAGAGTAAAAATATTTATACCACCTGGAATAAACTTTAAGATGTCTTTTTTAATTTAATAACTTTTTAGATGAAATTTTTCGTGTATCTTCGAAGGTCTAGAAAGTAAAAACTGTTTTCTCTTTATTTTTTCTCATTTTTGTTTATTTTTCTCTTCTTTTGATCGTGACATCACCTTAGAGTTTGGAAAAGAGTTTAAATTTTGTCTGTGATGTCGCCCTCCATACGATTCTTTTAACTGTGCTGCTGACTTATCAAGATTGTAGGAGAATTTTATTACTTGAACTTTCAAAAAGCGGGATTAAAGCATTGCCTGCGGCTTTTGAAAAGAGCAAAGAATGAATTTGGATTACAAAAATGAATGCTTTCTTTTTGAAGCTATCGAAATGGCACCCACTCATCTCTTTTAAGCTGCTGAAGACTGCGAAGGCGATACCAAATATTGTTATGTCATTTAAAAGCTAAAAATTATATTTTTTCCTCCATCGAGGCGGAGGTTTATTTGATAAAGAAGAGAAATGCGAATCGCTAGCTTATTGACATAGCCTGAAGGAAATGAGTCTCGTAGTCAAGAAATTAATGCAACGAGGATTCCATCGAACGCAAAATTTCTTCAAATGACATTAACATCTTCGAAAGCATGAGTCATTAATTAAAGGATAGTGATAGTGCTATTTTTCCGTATGAAATGTACTGATTTTTAATGAGTCACCTACCAGTTTCGTTGTCGCCAACAATACAGCACTTATTAGGCTTATGTCTTTGTTATCTTTTCGGATAGTTATTCAACTGATTTTTTAGTTGGTTCAATATCTTAGCCATTGATTCGTTTTATATCTACATAGAGCGAAGTTAATTTCTCTTCGTTCAAATTCTGAAGGCTAGATTTAGTAGAATTACATTTTTTTCAAATAAATAAGCTATGTCGTTCGAGAATTCGTTTCTTACAGCAATGATTCTGACTGTGGGTGAATGAAAGTTAGTAAATACGAGTATACATAATTATAGGTACTACTTTGAAAGATGGGAAAGAATACTTCATGCACCAAGTGACTACTAATTCTATGTAAGAGACCTATTCCCTCTCCCTCATTCAAAATAACAGCTGAAAAATAAAGATCGTGTAACACATAAATGTGTCACATGTGAAAATCGCATCAATGAATCATTTTCGATTCTGTAAAAAAAGTGTCAAACTCAAAGTACAGCACCAGAGAAGTTATCTTCTACATATGCTACAGAGAATAATGTATACAAAAACCAATTAAAAAATTGAGCAGATAATAATATTATCTCATGGTCTAATTAACCTACAGACATGGTTTAGATTTTGAAACACTCAGTAAACTAAAACTGATACCTGCTAGCATAAGCCGATTAGAAAAGTTATAGGACAACCTCTCAACATCACAACTTACATTACTTTTTACACACACCACTGTTAGTCTATACTCTAATAACCATATCTCAAGATCTAATTAGTCTACAATAGCATAGGTACAGATTAATAAGTGCTTAAAACATTCAACAGAATAATCTCGATACAATTAATATTATGATCCTAAAACTACTGAATTCGGTTCATTTTGATGGTAGTTATGAAGTATAATTTGTCTTAACCTCATAATTTGCAGTAGGTACTCATTACACCAATAACGTGTCAATTTTATTCAAATAAAATTATTTTATGACCAAATTAAGTTATTAATAACACTGGGATATTATGCATGGTCAAATGAGATGATATGCAGTCGGTACCTGCACTTGATTTGGACCATTAGTACCAAACTTATTGAGGAACCACCCACGTACATGTTTGGAAAAGTTTCGAAAAGAAGGAAAGTTTCACAAAGCTAATGCCAGCAGGCTATTCCATGAGAGAAAGAGTCTGTTCGTTCAAAAGAACGGAATTTCTGTTACATTTTGTTTTTGATGCGATGATAAGTTAAACAAGGCTTAAAGCCAAGAAATCCAATAAAGTTAGCATTTATTAACCAGAACTTGGTTTCAATCATAGACAGTGTGATATGCCAAGGGGGGCCAATTCAGCGATCCCCTTACAGTCCCTACAACATTTTCAACCCGATGAAATACTCACCAAGGAACCTAGATATTAACCATTTACATTGGATCGGTGCCCTTTACTTTCATCCTTAGGCTTATGGGCAACGATGCGTCAGTTCCATTTTAATTTTACTATTAGACTTTTTCATTTAGCACCGATTTTGATAATTCTTATAAATCATAATGGAGAAATTTTAAGAGGGTTATTTTTCTCTTTTGAGCAAATTTACTTTTTTTGCTTGTTGATCATTTCGATTTTTTGAGAAACATTTTCTGTTTAATTGCTTACTTAAGCTAATGATTTTTCTTTTCTTTTAAGTTGTTTTGCATCACTCTGGCTTTCAATCAAGAAAATTTTTGAAAATGTTTCAAAAAATATATAACCGATTAGAGAAAAAAAAATTAGGATCATAATGAGTTCAAAATACGACCTTTTGTCACTTAAAAAGAAGATCAATAAAATCGGTGCTGGGGGTAAAAATCAATGGTTAAAAAATAAAGAGAGAAACAGAACATACAAAATTACACCTAATTATGCACATATTTACCTACTGATCAAATTGATAGGACATAATCTCAAAATGGTAAGACACCCGGAGCATGTGTCCAAAATTATCAGATCTTTGAAGGAGAACTTTTTTCAGGACTTATGCACATGATGCATAAACGCCCAGGGTCCAATTAACAACTACGGTTTTCTTGAAAACCAATGAAAAAAGTCTGAAAATCGTTCCTTAACCGTTTCGGTTAATAGTTTTAAAAACTTACGGCCCCCAAAAATTATTCTCGATGGGGCTAGAGAAATTTCCTTTCCCTCTCTCTCCACCCTCTCTTTTTCACTTTCCATCTCTTTCTTTCTCTTCCCTCCAACCCAAAATGAAGGAAATGAAAAGAATTTATATCGGTAAACGGCGAATTTCAGCAAAATTTAGGTCAATTTCTTTTATCTTCTCCGCATCTCAATTCCAAAATTTCATCCTAAATCGTGAAAATTTATCATTCGTGCTCTCAGAGGATGAATAACGTCTAAAAACTTCGAAATGATCAGTTGGCGAAAGGCTGCATGTAGGTATAACAGAAGGTGTAACGCTGTAGTCAATGTTGACCTTTGTTCTGCGAAGAAGCAAATACATCGTAAAAAGAAAGCCAAAAAATTCGTAACAAAAAAGAAGCAAAAGGGAAAAAAAAGGAACCGACTCGCAATTTACAACATATAATAATTCACCCGAAAATATTTCATTTTTCTTCTCCACGTCGTAATCGTCGTTTTTTTTCTTTTCTTTTCTTTTTTCTAATAAATGAAAATAGTAGGTACCTTTTTGAATTGCTTTCGTATTACATACCTAACCCTTCGCATTAAAAAAAAAAAGAAATTTTATTTCGTAAATTTTTCATTCGTCGTAAATAAATAGGTTTGATTGAGGAAATTTAACTTCCTTTCGGAATAATAACAATTTACGTAAATATAGAGAAAAAGGCAGGGAAATGGGTGAAAAACGTATAGGTAGTGAGTGCTATGTCGTGCTCGTATACTTTCTTTTTTTTCATTTTCTTTCTTTTTATTTTCTGACCCTTCATCCTTGTATTTTCTTATTCATTCCTGAAAGTCATTATCATAATATTTTCTGTGCTATTTTCTGCAATGACCGGAAATTCAAATTATCGACGTAAAATTGATGACCCGTGAAATTATTTTTCTTTTTCGCACGCTTTTCGTTTCGTGTTTTGCGAATGGATTCTTGCGGCGTACTTTTATGGCCTTTTTTTTTTCTTGTTTCTTAAAACTTCCTTTCTGGAAACTCGTGAATTCTTTTCCCCCCATGATGTTGATTGGGGTGGAGTAAGCAAAATTTTTTTTCTCGAAACATTCAAACTCCTGTAATGGTTAATAGTTGACCCACGTTCCTAAATGTAAGAATTTATAATTTAGCCTTTTTGGGAGAAATATTTGAGATTTGCCAAGAAGAAAGATTTTGGTGGAACGTGTTCTTAGATTTGTCGAGAAAATGAAATAAGATTAAGAAAGTTTACCCCAAAACAAACGTGTACGGTAACAACATTTTTATTACTCAACTTGTGTGCAAAACTGAGAGTTATCTCAAATAAGGTATTCAATAATTTTTGTTTTAAAAACAAACATTGAAAAACGAAATATGTACGAGGAATTTCTTCTTCAAAAAAATAAAAATAAAAGTATGATAGTAAAATTTCTAGTCGGGCCAAAACTGTAGATGCTGTCATCTCATTATTTATCAAATTTACCCATAGCTAGGTAGGAGATAGTGGTTCTTCTTGAAACATCATATTTCCACAATCAATATTTTCCTCAGGAATATCGATACATTTATTCATATTTGCTGGGACCACTCGACTATTACTGATATATCCTCTGCCGTTCATTCGTTCATCTCTATACATCTTCCTTTATCAATTACTCTTCATACCATGTATATGATTTAAACTTTTGCTGCAATTACTCACACTTCTAAGATGTTACTTTAAGTACATCTTTATTTTTTTTGTACAGTTACTCTGCTGCATTGATTCACAAACTCGGTAGCATCGCTCGATAACAATCTTTGGATCTGAAAAAAATTTGAAAGATTT
This sequence comes from Ericerus pela, assembly GCA_011428145.1. Taxonomy (NCBI): domain Eukaryota; kingdom Metazoa; phylum Arthropoda; class Insecta; order Hemiptera; family Coccidae; genus Ericerus; species Ericerus pela. Next base: position 754,610 of record WOFM01000467.1, read on the forward strand.
AATATCAAATCATCTATATTTTTAAATTTTTTGTGAATTGTTTAAATAACTTTTTGCAAGTTTGTGTAACTTTTCATAATTTGAAGTTGGGTATAACTTAATTCCAACTTGTTTCTTTATTTAAATTTTTCAGCCACACCTTAATTTGGTTGAAAAAGTTTGTGAATGCTATAAACATTTGAATTTTTTTGTTTGCTGAAAAGAGTGTTACCCTGCTTATATACAAAATCTAGCCAAGTTTTTGAGTTTCCAAGGCTGTCATCAATTGCTGAACTTGTCAGGAGCCTTGCTTGTGTTGCCTGAAAGTCTGTAAAATCATTAGTTGCTGCCCCATTTGTGTAGAACTAATTTGTCAAAGTCGTTAATTGGTTAAAATCATCTTGATATGTCAGAAATTGATCAAAAATCTATGTAAAATCTTCAAACTACTAACATCAAATTTGTTTTCATCACTCAAATCATCTTTCATATCATTTGTTCCATCTCTATATATCAAAATTTGTCAAAACTACAAAAAACTCATAAAAGTTTGTCCTCACAAATTTGAAATGCTTTAATCCAAACTCAGTTGTTCATCCCAAATTCATCTGAAGCAGTCCAATCACTACAATCGCTACGAAGAAGTCTCTATCAACGCTAAATTGGTCGCCAAAATCAGAAAAACAAGTTATTGAACTCAAAAAATTGTCTTTGCCTGTAAAAGATTGTTTTACTAAAAAATTTCAAAATTGAGCAACATCAAAAAAATTGATAATTCTTAAAAAGCATTATGTGCTAAAAAAGTAGTTTTTTTTAACCATACTCATGTTGAATCCATGTAGGTATGTAAATGTCTGCAATCCCTAAGCAGAATTTTCTACAATCCACCTTAAGGAAGTGTACTATGATCCTGATTTAAGCATTAACATTTCATCTGGTGCAAGAATCATAGAATCTGGCATTTTTAAGATAATTGCAGACACGGATCATGAGGATATCATAAACAAACATACTGGCAAGATTACTATAATTACTCCCAAGAGAGGTTCTATGTACTATATAGATTACAAAATTGTTAAAAAAGAGAAAGTTTATCAGGAGTTAGTCGGTATGCCTGTATCTCAATCAAACATAAGCCGGGATGATCATATAGATGATCATATACAAAATTTCGATACTGTGGAAGAGGAGAATGTAGATGATCCACAAAATTCATAATAAAATGTTGAAACTGAACAAAATTTACAAGATGCTGTTGTGGATACAGCCAACCAGGAGATTGATACTAAATCTGAAGATGAATTAGTCAGTGAAAATGTCAGTATAAATAGTAAGCATTAAAAAAATATCAGTAAAACAAAAAATCTTTGGCATAGACAACCAGGACACCTACGTAGTAAAAGCCTTAAGGTCATTTCTAAAGTAGTCATAGGAATACCAGCCAATGTAACATTTAAATATGATGATTTTTCCACTTGTGAGATATGTATTAAAGCGAAATCTACTAGACTCGGTCATCATTGTGAAAGAATTTGACCAACTTGCAGAATGGAAGTAATTTTGTGAAAAATTGTCAAATCATACTAGGTTGTTTTTAAGTTTTTAGACTATGACCTAGTTCACATCCACAACTAACGCTAATAATTATTTTTTACAGTTAGCTAGATGGTCACACAACTTCATGTTGTCAACAAGTTTTTATTATACGAACATTTTCAGTGAATTGTATCTTACTTATTTTTGTGCCTTAATATTCTTTTTACTATTTATTTTCAACATTAATAATGGTGGTGTAAATCTCAATGTTTAAATCATCATCTTAAGACTCGGAATGATCTCCAACTTCACAAATTTCATCGGATATAATAAATACATTTAAGGATGCTTATAACGGAGAAAAATTTATCATTACTTTCATAGACCATTATTCAAAATATACCTTGGCATTCCCAATCTACAAAAAGTCTCAAGCATTAAATAAATTTAAAGAAACTATTTGTCATTTTATTCCAAATTTCCAAATGGCCCAATTTTGATTCTGAGAATGGACCAAGCTCAAAAATACTCCAACTCAAAAATGACACAATTTTTCTTAAAAAAAGGAATTTTTCTCAATTATGGTGTATCGTATACCCCCAAATTGAATGCTATTGCCAAAAGGTGAAATAGAACTCTATTTGAAAGAGTTGGGGCAATATTATATGACACTTACACTGATTTTAGACTCTGGTCTACCATTGTTCTTGCAGATGAACACATAATTAATAGAAGTCTGACACGCATCAATTTAGAATGAAAAAGTGTATGGAAGAAAACCTAACATCTCTCATCTTCACATTTTTGGTGCTATTGGATACAAGCTTGTTCCTATTGAACAGCAACAGTACACAGTCCTAAAAGCAAAAAAGAATGAACAGAAGCATTTAGACCCAAAATTCCACCCTGTGCCTTAAAAACGATACTTGTTGGCTTTTCCATCATTGGTTATCAAGTATTGGATCCCATCAAGATGAGGTCATATAAATCCTGCGATGTAAAATTTGATGAAATGAAAATGTTAGTCGAATTCACTGATAAACCAGATGAATTACAAATTAAGCCCCTTGTCAAAGAAACTGAGGCAATATAAAGAGTCAATGTAATTAAAAATACCTCAGTTTGATATCCTCAATTCCTAAAAGATTGTATGCTTGTAATGCTTAATGATATCTTTAACAATCTGTTCAAGGATGAGTGGCTTAAGGCTGTTAATGACAAACTGAAATCCATGTCCGATCTTTAATTCTTGAAAGTTGTAGATCATCCCCGCAATATCAAACTGATAGATGCACGTTGGATTTTTATGGTCAAAGCTAATGAAAGAGATATAATGTGCCCAAAGGCAAGATTAGTTGCAAGAGGTTTTATGAACATATCTGAATATACTAAGACCAAAATTTACCCACCTGTCATTCAATTATGGTTGATTTAATGGCTTCTTTCCATCACAGACCTTCTGAATCTTCAGTTAGTGTAGTACAATGTCAAGACTACCAGCTTGAATTCACAAATCAATAATGACATCTATCTAAATATCCAACCAGGACAAAAATTTTGAAATTAGAAAAATCCATTCATGGATTAAACTTTAAGTAAAAATTGGATTGAGTTACAAGATTCTCACCTTTTGAATTCTAATTTTACAAAATCAAAAGTCGACAGATGTGTGTACATCTGTAAAGATGATTCTGATGGATTAGCCTTCATGATAATTTACATTTGTAACATACTATTGTCCTGAATGGATAACAGAAACAACTAATCCTTTTGAAACTTGTTTCACAATACAAGTGACTGAAAACCCAATTCATTCGTAAGATTTGAAATTGATTTTAATAGAGAATTATAGGTAATCAAGCTCACATAAAAACAGAAAGTGGAAAAGATTCTCCAAAAATTCCAGCTCTGTGGATCAAATCCTTTCAAACACCTGAGGAGACAAGCCTGAAATTGAGCAAAACGAATGGCATAGATGATAAAGAGTATGATCCATGATTGGCACTTTATTATACATATATAGAGGCACAAGACCAGATATATCATTTTCTGTGAATTACCTCTCTCAATTCCAGAATTGTTTCCATGATACTAAGAAAAATCATGTGCAATGAATCATCAGGTATCTGAAATCCACTATTGACATTGCTCTAGTTTATCAATCCAACTCCGAAAGAATCTTCACTTTTATTGATCTCTCCTACACTCCTGATATTGACAATGAACCTTTAAACATGTCTGAATTAGAAAAAGGCTAGTCAATCGCATGATATTTGATTAAAATGTACAGTTATGTAGTAAACTAGGGCATTCATCATCAGAATATATATGCATTGTCTTATACCACTACTGAATTAACAGCACTACACGATGTCTTCGAAGGCATTAAAGTAACATGGCTTTTTAATTGTGAATTTTTCCAAGTTGATATTCCTGTTTAAGTATTTGAAGACAATATTTTTGTCATACAGGTTATCTCTGGAGGAGGTCAAAAATATCTTTGTGCGTTAATGATCAAATGCTATGCTTTAGCTCAAGCATACCAAGATAAAATTTTTTAATTTAGACAAATAGCTACAGATCAACTCGCTGATTTACTTAACAAAGTGTTACTCAGTAAACAGAATATTTCCTTAATGAACCAAAACCTTGAATCCTCATATATTGATCCTTGATGAATCTGTGAACTCCAAAATTCAATCCATAACTTGAAACACCAAATACATTAATTAGTTTTGCATGAATTTAAAATACATAATAATAATCAAATCATCATACCTGAACGTAATCTATTCTTGACATTCAATAACTCTGTTTCATCAGTCTCATTTACCTAGAACATATATATATATATATATTGCATGTAATTAATATTATTTATTCGTTTATATATATAATTAATCATGAATAATTAATCTACTTACCTTTATTGTCATCATCTCACATAGTTAGGTACCATTTTTTTCTGAAATTTTTTTACCATTTTTTTCTGATTTTAATTTTCAAATATTTTGTTATCACTGTTTATCTTCTTTCACATATAATTATTTATTTATTTATTTGCTGCAATGTTACCAACCTTTTTTTACAATTCAAAATTTATTGTAAATATAAACAACCTTTAAATCTCTCGCAGTCATGCTCGGTTCAAAGTATTGTAGATGGGTGTTGGGACCACCAATCATCCTCCACTCTCACTCCTGCAAACACTCGTCTGTGTTTACCGAAATACTTTTATAGCTTTACTCACAGCTACACTGATATATCACTCCACTGCTCATTTGTTCATCTCCGTACATGTTTGTTTATCAATTAAACTTTATATAATGTACATGATTTACACTTTTGCTGCAATTACACACATTTCTGAGATGTTATTTTGAGTTCATCTTTATTTATTTTGTACAATTATTCTGCTGCATCAATCCACAACCTCTATAATATTTTTCTTATGTTTTTCCACCAAAATTTCGATGTTACAGTGCGTTAGAAAACACAACTCTCTCACCATTTCTAAGTTTTATTTCTATAGATATTACAGATTTTATTATTTAACCATGGAAGAATAGGCGAATTGTCATTGTATCAATCATTTATTAGTTGAAAAAAAAAGTATGAGCTATGCTGGGGTTGTATGGGCTATACTCACGAAGGATTGATGGGTAAACATAATAATACTGTGGTTGTGTGCGTGTGCAATACATTGTGCACACTTACAACCACACACGTCCATGTCATGTAATACACACAAATGAGGGTTACAGTTAGGGAAATCTTGCAATTGTAATTCTTATTTGGCCCCTACTGTAGACCAAATGTGAAGATGTTTACACATTAATAATGTATGGGCAAAATATCGATACAAAAAATATTGATATTTCACACCACTAGATTCTAGGGAGTAATATGGTCCTATATAGTTCTGAAGACAATATGTTTGAATTATGGAGGGATTAAAGAGACAGTCATGTCAGTACAGAAGATTTAGAGAGTCAAAAAATAGAAATTAGCATTTAGCCCCTTTCAGAAAATCCAGGCTTCACTACTGATTCCAATGATTCTCTGGTTAATATTATATTCCAAATATAATCGGTTCTCAGAATAGGTATTTGAAACCAGGTAACTGGGTACCCAAGATCTCTTTGAAAGCCCTGAACTAGCTATTTCTTATAATTAAGCACATCATAAAAAGTGTAAGTAGACATTTCATAAAATGTATGTGAATTGTACATATAACACATCACACTTTGTGTCAGATGTCTAAATTTATCACTCTTTTCATGTATTACAACTTACTAACTTCTAGGTGTATAATGTAGTGTCAAATCAATTACATTATCTATCTGTGTTGGTTGGACATTTAATTAAATGGCCATAGAGACTCGCTAAACATTATTTGTGAATTAAGCGATAGAATAATTAGGATCAATCAATTATGGTAAATAAAGGTGACATTCAACTGGTTTATTCTGGCAATAAGGATTGAAGCTGAGGCAGCATTTTAGACTTAAGATAAAATTCAGGAATTGATCATACTAAAACATTGTCATTAAGAGAAGCAACTATCAAGTTTTTTAGGGGTGGAAAAAAATTATTGAAATGCTTACATACAACTTCTGCAATTAGTACAGTGAAATTTAAAAATATGCATTATTTTATAAAATAAAAACAAAAGTTTTGTGCAATTGAAGATGCCACAACAGTTAGTTTTGGACTACTAACTACTATCAATAATTTTAGTAATTTTATGATAATTTTTGTTGTATTTACTTGTATTTTCTAACCTCTTCATCATAGTTGAACAGTTATTTCATGAAACATTTGACAAACTCAGACAGATAATCTTTATCAGAAAAATATATTAAAAAATGTGGCATCCTTGCTGCAGCATTTATAAGAAAAACACTTAGGTACCCCAAAGATGTATTTTGAATGAAACTGTACCATGTGGCCTCTATTAAATTTTAGTTTAGAGAAGATTTCTCAATGTCATCATTTAAGCATCCCTCTAACTATGACCATCAAGTTACAGTTATAATAATATACTGTTAAAGAACACAATAATTATTTTGTTTGTCTTTCAATGTTTTAAATATCTACCTTCTGTTAATGTTCAGGAGGATTATTTTTGGGGATAAATAGTTGCTCGAGTACTAGTCGACTACACTGATATAACTTGTTCTCTATATTAGTCTTATTACATTTTGCTGTATTCATTCGCTTCTCTGTAAATGTCTACTGATGATGATTGTTTATTAGTAAACATCTTATAAGATTTTACTCAATACGTGATCTGGAGTGGTATTTATATGCTTTATTAATTAATTTACTTTCATCATATTCATCTCTACGTTAATAACTGGACATGAAGCCCGCCTAATGTCTAATAATTAGGTACTGTCATCAAACACTTTGTACCTGGACCATTTCTCTATTTAAAGCACTGTCCATAAGAGAAAATTATCATATTCCTTCTCAGAATGAGAATATAATAACATGGTAACTTATGTTTTCATACTTATCTACTTCCATATCTTTAATTCTGTTAAACTTTTCTGATTATGCTTCATAAGAACATAAGGTAGGTATGTTTATTTAGAATGGATTCTGTGAATTAGGTTCAGATTTTAGGATACTATTTTGCCAAAGTTAACTTCATTTATCATGCTGTGAAGTGAAAATTGCAACGTCTCAAATTGATAAACAAGGGACCAATGTTGGACAGAACTGAAGTGTAGAATGCCTACCTTACATTGTGGAAGATATTCTTATAATAGAAAGTTTTCTATAGTTTTGCGTGTTCACCACATACACAAGGTATGGGGGAGCCAAGACCTTGGCAAACACTGGCGATTTTTTAGTCAGTTTAGTGGACTTATATGTATACTAACTCCTTACATGCACACACAGACACATATGTAAGGAATACATACAATTGCCTACATATTTTACCATTGCTATGACTATGTGTAAAAATGGTAAGTGCACTGATCATCCTGGATGTAATTAACTGATTCATCATGGTCCAAATATTATATCATTCTTACAGTGTTTTGCAAATATGTACATACAAACGTATAGTGTATTTAACATGAAGTACACAAGTTTGGTCATCTTACAACGATAACTGTCATCGAGAAGCCGAGTCTCTAACCTGTTTCAAGTAAACTAATCCTCTCATGAAGTTTTTCAAATTGATTTTCAAATTCCTCATTCCAAGAATAGAAATTGTCATAAATTTATGATCGATTTTGTCATTTTTCCTCAAATTATACTTGAAAATATAGGTACCAACTTTACTGAGGAACTGATTTTCATTCATGGCTTGATAAATGAAGCTGGCTTTGATTCTGCAAATAAGTATTTGTGTTGTTAAAGTGAGTACTTGAGTCACGTTCCAATGTTCGCAGAACAGCACTTCAAAATCTGAATTTGATTCATAGAATTCGTTCTAAACGAACAAAGGTGGCATAAAGAATTAAAATCCATTTCTATTTTCAATGTATTTCTTAACACTCACATCGCTAATAATTGGTAAATATTTTTTCGTTAGAAAAGTTCGTCGATAAATACGGAAAGTGCGTCATGTTTTTATTTGTACCGAGTATCAACCATAACACAATTTTGCGTTGAAGATAATATGCTCCAGTTGGTGGAACGTTTCCCTTTTCCAATTTTCTTCGTTTATTTATTTATTTTTTTTTGTCCTAACGAGCAGTATATTATAACAGACTAGTTATTCGACAAACAGCGAGTAAAAACGAAGAGGAGAAACAAAGAAAAGCAACGATGTCTGTAATCATTTTCATTCTTATCACATCAAAATTATATTTAGAAATCCGGTAGAAATACGTCGAAGCTGACATAGACGCTCGAAAGGTATCCGTGAGAAAAATATAGGTTATTTCTTTTTCGTATTTTCTTTCTATAAAATAGAGCGTTTGATCGCATTATTTACAGATTTACTCTTTTTTCATTTTTTCTTATTCTCTTTTTCTTTTTTTTCTTTTTTTTCTTTTTTTTTATTTGTACCAAAATAAATAGCTTACCGAAGAAAATTGAACTCGTCGTTATAAGAGAATGGTTTTATGTACTTATTTATCTAATATCGATGTGCTCGAATTAAGCGTAAAATCTGAACGATTTATACTTCACGTATCGTAGGCTATTCTTTTAATTGATAAAATGTTTATGGTGATAATGCATATACTAAATTTTTTAAATTTTTATACCTACAGCACACTAACGTGACGTAATAAGAACATGGCGAACCAGGAACCCTCAATTTAACTACCTACGGGTGATTCCCTGTTTTGTCTTCATTGTAATGCCTTTGGTACCCTATAGGTATCCTTTAAAATCCCTCCTTTATGACGAAGTCAACTGCGCCCTTGACAAAGTTTTTGAAGTAGGTATAACGAACACTGTTCGAGGAAAACATTTTCGAGGGTAGTTTAGGATATCTACTATACTTTGCGAAATTAACGCGAACATTGAGATGTTTCATTTTAGGACAAATGAATCTTTTCTTCTTTATTGAGCGTAATAATAGATGTCTCTCATGTTCCTAAACACTCACAGAAAATTGACAAAATTATATATAGCAACAATGAAGAGACAGATACAAGATGTATGAGTATACTACATCATTAACCTCTTATCTTTCCAAATTGGAATAACTGGGAGCTGTGAAAGTGTACGTAGGTACTTCCAATGAATTCACTCAAATATCTAAAAAAATGGAAAAGGGTACATAAATTTCAGTGTCAGAATATTTCGGTTAAAGTTAAATAGGTAGGTATAATAAATCACTCGAGCTCAGTTTTTCTGAAATTAAAACAATTAGGGGCATAATCAATTCAGCAGCAGGAACGGAGGCGGTACAAAACATTATTAGCGGAACGTTTTGGTAAGTACAAATCAAAAACAGTTCGTTGAACTAAATTTTCTCAAATTTGAAACAATTGGGGGCTATCATTTCCCAAGCCCCAACGCAGTTTGAAAAATCTCAGGAAGCAAAGAGGAACAAAAAGATTTACCGGCAGAACATTTTAATACAAATCAAGAACAGTCAATTGTTTATTACTCAGTTGATTAAAAATGGGATGAAATAGGGGGCTAAAATTTCCCTAGCCGCCGATAAACTTTTTCAAATAAGTCAGGAAGGAAAAGAGAATAAAACGATTCATTCGATAAGTATAAATGATTAAAAATTCATCGAAATCAATTTTTCAAAAATCAAAGCGTTTGAGGGGCCAGAGAAATGAACCTCTAACGATATAAGCTTTCTCTTAGACATTCGTGGCACATCAGCTACACAGAGAACAATTACTTTACCTACTTTTAAACTGTTAGTTTTTAGGCTAATATGTTTAAATGTGCAAGGCACGAATTAGCGACTGCGGTTTATGGATTGGTACTGTTTTCCATCGACATGAGCCAAGCCTCTCTACCTCACCAATAGGACAAAATCCTCGCAACAAAATATGATTTTTTTCATTATTATTCCTCCAATACGAACCTATGAAAAAACACTCCAAATATTTGATATGTTTTGCTGTATTGTAACTCTTTTCAAGATTTTATCTCGATAATATTTTATCATGTCGATGAGAAAAGGAGAGAAAAAATGGGGGAAAGTATCGAACTTCCCCTATTAGTTGTGTTACCTTATTCATTACACATTCCTTTTACTTCCATATAAAAGCATTTCATTTATTCCTTCCTGTCGTACTTTTTCTGTAGAAAACGTGATTACTTTCTCCGTTTTCGTCATCTCTATGGAAATTTTTCCTTACGCCCTTTTCAAAGGTTTCACGTGAATCGATAAAATTTCTCGGAGGAAAAGTTGAGAATAAAATTTTATAATTTATTGTTCATAAACGTAGTAGGCAATGGAGAAAAAACTTTAAAAAATTTCTTCCGTATTTTCTACAAGGGTGAAATAAACAATTTTTTTTTCTTTTTCATTTTCAATAATGCCGGCAGCAGTTGACGCAATGCGAAAACCGAGGAGGAAGTAAAAATATTCGTTTTCTTAATAATACAGAAAAATATCGCTGTTTGTACTTTTTGTTTATTTTTATTCTAATTTTTAATTTGAATACTAGAAGGTTAACAATTTGAGCTTGAAATCAATAAATGCCTACTACCTACTTGGAGAAGCATCTCGATCAGTATGCAGAATCAGAATTCATGGATTTCATGGTCTCAGAAGTGTAGCCTAGAACCGGCCTGGGCAACCGTTTTCGAGCCTCGGGCCGCATTGACTTCTCAGAATGGTTTTGCGGACTGAAAAATAAATTTAGGCCCGTAATTTTCAAATATGACGTACAGAGCCATACCCAAGATCGACTTATGGTGAAGAAATCGTAAATTTACGAAACAATTTTGCGAGTAGAACAAGCTAAAATAAATTTTTAGGTGATTTTTTTGTTCTGGAAACTACATACATAGTGTTTTTTTCTCAACTTCTCTCCGTTTTCCTTTGTTGTTTTTGGAGATATGGGGAGTTTTAACCCCCAAAATCTCCGTTACGCACAATCCTAATAACGTATTTGTTTATAGCTACAAATTTGAATATGATACGGTCATATGCTGTTTTTACTCTTAAAAGGCAGCAGCACCTATTAAATTTCTTTACATAATAATACATTATAGGAAAGGCAATGTTTTCGTTGGTATTTTGTTAGTGAAAAGTATCTTTCATCATTGGTGAATGTCATCTCGATGTAAAGTGAACGTTCCTCCATGTAAAAGAGTGAAGCATCTTTTTGCATGAACACACGTTCGTTTTACATCGAAGTAGAGGCTAGGTACACTTTCTGAATGTTAAATCTGCCACAATTAGTAGGTTGATATTTTGTTCCAGTTTTTATAATTTTTGTGGAAGACTCATCATGATGATAGAATTTTAAAGTTTCGTTGCTTTTTGATTATTAATTAGGTATATGAAATATATTTCTAACAAGGTCCAAAAGTGAGTTTACATAACTCAAAAATTGCTCGCTGGCTGCGCTCGTTTTGCGAATTTTTCCTCACTTGTAAACTCTCACTGCTAAACCTTTGTATGTAATATACGATTGTTTTATAATTTTTATTTTTATTTTTTTTGAAATCGACTCGGGGGTTTCAGGTTGTCCAGGCCTGGCCTGAGCAAACTTTGACAAAACAGTTTTGCATTACTAGTAATCTAGTATAGATTTTACTTCAAATACGTAAAGCCTTTAAGAATTATATTTTTGTTGGTAAGATATGGACTATGAGTGTTGATTATTCTTCATGAATACTTGATCAGAGCAATTTGATATTTTAAGGATCTGTTATACAATTTAGAGTCAACGTCAACTCCAAAATTATTCTCAACTTTGTTTCAGACCATATTCAATTAATATGAGATAGAAACAAACAGTATTACCTACTGAGTATATAACTAATCTTAATAAATAATTTTGGTGAAACATTAAAAAATGTAGGTAGTCTACTCCATTCTTGTTATGTGGTTGTCATGAAGGCCTATACCTGAAACATCTCCTGTGAACTTTGACGTAATGTTCAAATAGAATCTGTAGGTGTATAGTCTACCCCATTGATTAAATGGGTGTGCTGTGAAAAAATAAAATAAAAAAGAATAAAAAGATAAAAATAATTATTTTAAAATTTTTCAAGCGAGATCTAGGCTCAGAATGAGAATAACAAAATCCAAAAACCAGTCTCAAAAACATAAACACAATGTGTTTTTTTGACAAAATAGTGATGAATTGACATTCTAGACTCTCGACAAAGCTTTAACCATATTGAGAACTCACTTTCATTCTATGGTTTTGAAACAATTTCATCAGACAAGTAATTATTTACTTCTCTAAATAAAATTGCAATTTCGTTTCCATAATGAACATAATCTGCACTTTCTATCCAGTTCCTTTTATTCAGATATACCATCTAAATATTCATTGGGGTATGTCAGAAAATTCTTGGGACATGAAAGAAGTCCGAAAAAAAGACCTTTATAATCTCTATACTTTACTTCGATATGTAAATAATAATATAGGTAGAGAAAGGATAATAATTTATTTTAATCCAATGAAACTATCAATACTGTAGCATGTGGGACCTAATTTGACTCTTTTTTTATTATTTTCTTTTGTTTCTTATGCTCATATGACAAATGAAATTACTTACTGCTAGCTACCAAGAACTCGGACCACCATCTTATTTGGGTTTCTTTAAACTCTCCTTTTTTAAATTCATCATTCATCACTTATGTTTTGGATGATATGTCTCGTACAATTGCTTCTTTTCCATATTTCATTTCTAAAATTCATCTTCTAAATTTAATTCTTTTTGAAGTCTCTTAATTAAATCATGGTCCTAGTTCGTGGTTCTATCATTTCAAGTATGTCAGCACTTCCATTCTTAATATATAATTTTGTGTGAAATTATCATTTTATTTTTGAAATTAATTAATATATTTTGAATACTTTATTCTTATCAAAGTTAAGTCATGTATCCTTTTTCTGTTTGTATGTTTTCTTTTCAGTAGAATAATAATGTCTTCTAAAATGTGTTAATCCTTTAATTGAGTCCTTTGTCATGTAAGTAATGTGTGTAAATAAATCTGTGTGCCCTCTATCCCCATTTAATTCATTTTTTTTGGTCATTAAATACAACATATGCCCGTACCCAACTTGCACTCTTTCGACCTCCTCTTTTGATCATTGTTACCGCTGCGTCTGTGCTTTCTAACTAGACTTTTGCACACTACAACATGACTAATTTTTTTCTGACACAATTTAACGGAAGAGTGTCAAATCAAAATTATTAAGTTATGATGTGCTGGTCAGGATTTCATTGATGGTAGATATTCAATAAAATGTAAAACGATTTGGAAGGAAGCACAAAGGTTTCAAGTTTCATTTTTGAAAAAGAGAAATCAGATCAATTATCTAGTTTACATAGAGTAGGTACGGTGTTTTGGCACAGAAAGAGGGGTAGGCTAAATTGATTACATCGTTAAATATTCTTCGTGATAAGTAGGTAACCACTTACAAAAATTTCAGGGAAGAATCATTTTTTTGTTCAAAAAATAGAACCAACTTCAAAAAAAAGTAATGAAGAATGCACTAAAAAGTAAAAAAATTTCTCCAGAAAGATTTAGATTTAAGAACTAGGATTATTGAAGTCGGCGTTAATTAAAAAGTTTTGTCATAAAATTGGAAGGAATTGATGTAGATGTAACATCTACATGGTAAAAGAAAAGAGCACCGACTTCAATAATTCTAGTTCTAGGCCTAGATCTTGCTGAAAAAATTAAAAAAAAACAATTTTTGTTCCCTTTTTATTCTTTTTTTGAAATCGGTTCTATTTTTTGAAAAAAAGTTTTTTCAATGATTTTTCGTTTCTAGCTATAGTGGCAATATTTCTTTAAAATTAACAATTTTTTTTATTTGAAGATAACTTAAAACATAGGTACTTCGTAGATTCTACAAAAAATTTAATTAGACTATCATGGGATCATCCATTATCATTTTAAAAAAAGTTCATCAAAATCGGTGCCAAAGTTGCGAAATTATGCTGGAACAAACATAAAAAAAAAAATATATATATACACACGGATCGAGTTAATAACCTCCCTCTTTTTGTTTCGAAGTCTGATAGAAAATGGTATTTCTAGCTCCAAATTTTTATTTCTTTGAGGTACCACTTATCTTCTTCAAGAAAATTTTCGTAGATATGACATAATAAGTGAAGACTATTTTTTAACTATATTTATAAAAATGTGGTATATTCAAAACACAATTATGTCATTTTCTAAAAATTGAAATAATATTTGTAGTTTCTCCTTGGAGCCTAAGCGAAATTAAAAATTCCGTGTAAGAGTCACTCGACAAAATGTAACATAGCCTACCGGTTTTTTTTTTTTTTTTTTTTTTTTTTGTTACCTGCAAACAAGACGTTTTATCTATATTTTTTCTGGTGGTATCTGTTCGTTTTTTTCCTCTCTGTTTTATTTTGTTTTTGTATTTTTTTCACCGAATAAAATGCAATACTTTTATGATTTCAAATTCAGCCGCAAGAAGTATGACACAACAAACCGTCAAAATAAATACAAATAGTGTCGAAAACACTCGTGCTATCGAATTGTGTACTGAGTACTGAATAGTTGGCGTGAAGGGGTAAGGGAGTAAAGAGTGACGATTAATATCCGTTTTACTTTACGTTGTAGGCCTTATTTTTCAACATAAAATTTGAATTCGAACTTGTTTACATTAGTTTCGGGATGTCGTATGATTTTTTTTCTCTTTTGTCAGTTTAACTTTTTTTCTTTTTTCTAACGTTCAGAAAAACTTTTTCTCGTTTTCAAAATGCTCGTGAATACATTTTCGACACATCAGGAATCGTTTTCAATGAAATAATTCGGGTGAAGAAAACTGTTTTTTTTTTTTTTTTTTTTTTTTCAAAGACATTCTTGAAATTCAATGATTTTTTTCCCATCCGGAACTGATAGTGCCCGAAACCTAATTAAACTGATAACCTGCCACTCCCAACCGTATACTTTCTTAGAAATTAATAATTAAAAATTAATATAGTAAGACAAAGATCGCAGATATAACATTCGTTGGCCACATCAAACGTACCTAATGCTATCCCAGTTTTCTACACCAGCTTGAGAGTTGCTGTGCGCAGAAAAATGCGTGTTTGAGGGGCTCGGACATCTGCATTGCAGCAAATTAGCACAATCGTTCTTTTCGCGTCTCCAAACGCTCACATGTTAGCTGTGAAATTCGACATCAGATAGTACTGTAGTGATTTACAACTAATCACAGCTACTGTACAACTTGCGTCGTAACTTTTTTGCAACAAACATACCGAAAAAACGAAGCCTGTATGTATATCACTAGGGCATTTCATATCTTGGCTTATATTTGTTGTTATTATTGATTTTTTTTTATGTGTTTTTGATGGAAAACATTGGGGCCCTTTCAAGATGCAGTCGTCTGCTTCACTTCAGCCCAAGTTCGACTTTTTAGCGAACATTTATATTGCTTTTTTATTTTTTATTAGAATCTCGTTATTGCATAGCCTGCATTTTGATCTTATAACTAATTCGACCCGTATACAAAAAGTAACGAAATGCATCATCATAATACAGAGAATGGACGTAAAAACATATACAGAAAACAAAAAAACAAACTCGCTTATATTCCAAGTTTACATTTTAGGGAAAAAAATACCAGCGTTAACGAATAAGGGTAACCTATTTCACTTTGTTTGACATAATTAAAGTTTTCGTTTATCTACCGTAGTCTATCTGTCTCGTTCACCCTATAAACTGATCTTTGACATTTAGCCACCAAAATGTTGATTAACGGATTTACCAACAAAAGCCGGAATAATGTTTAGATTTATTTTCACCTGTTTCAAACGATTTCGCAGTTTCACTTTTAAGCCTACCGTTTATTTTTCACAGCACGTGTTGTTGGAAAAAAAATAAATAAAAAAAATACGTCAAACAAAAAAATTAGATTGGCTTACATCCTTAAAAGGGTAGTTTATTCGCGAAGGAAAAGCGTACATAATTGTCAGTTAACGTAGTGTAAGTCTTCTCTGCAAATTTGCCTAAAAATTACGTGTATACCATTTTTAGGAAATGTTTTTGCATTTTTTTCTTCTTCTTTGTTATTTTCTCTACAAACGAACGGGGGCTGTTTACCTTTTTTTTTTTTTATTTTTTTTTTTTTTTGTAAATCACATGCCCGACGCTGCGTAACTTTTTTTCTGAATAATTTTTCGACTTAGACACAAACCATCGCCAAAGACCGACTGCGTATGTAAATTACGTTGTTGTTGTTTTTTTCTCTCTTAAAAATGTACTGCAGTCGCAACCATAACATTCATTTTAATGTTACCGGATTTTAGTTGTTTTGAATTTTATACTTTCTTTTTTTTGCCTTTATTCATTTATTTATTTATTTATTTATTTATCTTCTTACTTATCGTCGTACCATCTCTCGTATTATATGTTATTGTTTTGTTGGCGGAGTTACTTCGAGTGGCTTAGGTATGGTTGGTAAAACAGTAAACGTATATTTGCTTCGCTAAATACGAGACTTTACTGTATTCTGGTAGGTTCAGTATTCTAATCCGATTTGCAAAACTGTTGCTAAGAGTTACACGCTCGTGCGAAAAGGAACAAATAATTCTCTCGTGTAAGAAAAAGATGGAAAGAAACTAATAAATTTTAATAGGAATGTTAATTTTAGGGAAATACGAAAGCATAAACGAGCATAATCTAATTCATTAGGTACTCGACTCGACACTTCGTCGAAAATCGTACCACTTACAACTTTTTGGCTTTGTTGAAACCTTTAGTTACTTGGCTAAATAAGTTTTTTTTTTTTTGTTTTTATGTTTCCAAAAAGACCACTATTCTTTCATTCGGAACTACACTTTCACAACTACAAAAATATTATCGTACATCCTCTGGCATGGGAATTCGACCTCCATGTGTAAAAGCAGTGACGTGACTACGCCACCGCCTAACGAAAGTGTGCTTCTAGGTAGTTTACATCCCCACCCCACTCCCCCCTAGTAATTGCAACACAAGGTGCAAGTACTTCAAAATACACACAGAGGGAAGCACATACAGGCTGTTAGGTATTGTAGAAGCCAGTCAGAAAACCCACACAGTCTTTTGTAGTGCTGTCCACATTGGTGGGAGAAATGTGTGAATTGATGAGGGTGGTTAGGTGAAACAAATCACATTGGGGTCACCAATTCTGTACTTCTGCCAGCGTGGGGATTCGACCTACAGCTTTAAAAGCAGTGACACCTCCAAGCGGCTATACGCCACGGCGACGAAAGTGTGCGTATAGGTATGGAGGTATGGTTTACATCCCCACAATTATCAATTTTAAAGAAAATTAAGTACGAAAATTTTACTCAATTTTTATGTCAAATCTCAAAATGACTGGCTGAATTCAAATTTAATTTAATTAAAGTACATAATATTATCAGGACAATGATTATATAGCAGTGTAAAACAAAAGTATACTCAGTATGAGATAGTTCAGTGTTTTTGTTTTGTACAAGAAAAACACAATTAAAAATAGTGCATGAGGTACTGTTCACTATTTATTGTCAAAACGAGTACTAGTGGAAAAGTAACACTCTTCTTCAAGAATATTCTATAATTAACATAAAATGTCAATTAAACCAAAAAACTAATGGAAGTCTTCCATAAAAATGATAATGCATTATTTTCTGATGGCAGATGAGCAGTATAAGTACTTTTATATTCTAAATAGAGGAACAAAACTTTCATCATTAAAATAAGAAGTGGACAGGATGAGTAATAATAGTAAGGCAGGGTTTGAACTCACTTCCTCTATTTACTTATCCTAGTCTGTATTGGTAAAGCAGGAAAATTTTAACTTTCAGAGAATACATCAAGAGAAACGGTATAAACCATAAAAAAGTGTTTCCCTTTAGTCAACTTTTTGAGTGCCTACCTATTAAATCAAAAGTAATAAATTAGCGAATATAAATTATCTTTTAGGAAACCTCATGTATTATGCAAAAAATCTTGTCGAAATTCACGTCGGGCAAATTTTTGGTTTATAAATCGATACCAATGTGAAAACGAGAAATTGTTTTTCTAATATTTCGAATGAAAAATTCATCTCTTCTATAAGCGACTTTAGAAAATATTGTTCACCTTTATTTTTCTAAAATTCAACTTACGAACAAAGCGCGGGCCTATCATTTAATATATCGAAGTTATTTTATCAAAATATTTACATTGCCTTTACTTTGTTCTGCTTTTCAGTGGCAACGACAATGATCGACTATCAATTATGATATCACATCCACAATTTTAATATTTAAAATTGTTTAAAAAACATGACCCCTTAAAAAAATATTACACCGAACTTCTTTCAGTTTCAAAGACACCACTTGTATATGATATTTTAACTATGAACTAGAATTTAGAAACAAGATATAAAAATTACAGTTATTAAATACGTTTCTTCAAGAGTTTTCCAATGAACCTCTAATTATGAATATTTATAAAGTCGTATACTCGGGTGTATAAGCCTGTCAAAGATAGTGAAATAATTGGCCTGATAAATAAAGGATAATAAATAATTTAGTTAATAGCCTTGTGGTAGGTATGTCACCTCTGGTATCAATTAACCCTACTAAAATCAACGTAACCAGGCAGAAAAAAAACACAAAACAAAGGATTCTGTCGGACACATCTTAAGCAAACACTTATGAATTAGTTCTCAGCGATTAAAGAGTCTATATGGCAGATACCAAATAGCCTACCCACTTTACTGCAGACAGTTTGGCCAGGTGTCCATTATTTACTCAAAATCCGTGCTTTAAATTAACAGTGATCAAATTCGACTGCAATATGGAGAAGATTCACACTTGTATATTAATTCAGTTAATCGTCACCAAATCCACTTGCTAATATCCCCTCGTTTTTAATATTGGGAAGGTCGCAATATTGAAACGTACTATCTTGAAAAAAAGAACATTTATAGACATAAACTACAAAGTTGAACAGTAATCATGCAACCATAACGAAGTCTAAGGAACGACAGCTATAAATTACAATAACTAATTTTCCCAAAAAAGCGATAAAAAATGTTTCTATTGTGGGAGTGTCTGTTCCTTATCGGCTAAATGTGTCAGCTAATTATTTGATTCGAAGTGAGATGTGAACGATGTTGGACAAAATTCATTCAAAGAGAAACATTTCTCAGAGAAAAAAATTTTTTCATTTTAAAATCAGTTTTAATTTTTTTTATTAAATCAAATAACTTTTAATATTAACATAGGTCTATGTCTAGTTAATCAATTTAATCTTTTTTATCTCTTATTAAAGACTGATTCTGATGAAAATTTTCAAACACTTGCATCATCAATAATAATGAACCGTATCACGAGTCATCAAAATCTGAGAAAATGGTGGCTTTCATCTTAAATGTTAGATGCTCACTTTTTTAACTGAAAGTTTGTGCGGTTGAAAAAGACCGCATTAAGCATTACAAATCGTTATGAAATATTTTTTTTAAATTCTTATCAGGAGTAGTGACTTTCAACAGCCATCTTTGCCTTGCATCTTCTGTGAAAGTACCAACAAATGACACTAATAAGTATTATAGTTGGGTGCTGCTATCCACTCTTAGTAGCAATAGCAAATGCAAGAACAAGACCAAGATCAATACTCAACCGTGCAAGAGTAAAATCTAATGATAAACTTACAAATTTTTTTTACTTCTCTTTTTCCTTTGATTCTTGCGATAAAATTTGCACCAAAACATGCATGGAGATTTGTGCCATCTGCCTTCACCTTTCAGTTTTTACCTCATAGTGAAAATAGAAATGTGTACCACATTAAAAATATGAACGAATAAGTTAACCCAGTAAGTTATTATTGTAATATTTAGTATTAATAGTATATTACACAACATGGGAGGAAAGTGACAAATTATTGAGTACAAAGTGTGTAAGCTTGAGTCATAGGCGAGTGCTGTAACCACACAAGTTGATAATAATGCTCACTCTGACCAAGTTGGGTACGATACGTTATTAACCAAGCCATCAAAAATTTTTAATTAAAAAAAAGTCTAGCGCAGCAATGTTTTGGTAGAAAATCCAGTTTGTTAGATATTTATATCGATAGTGATTGATATTTATATCTGTTAGGACCACCAATCCCCCTTTCCTCACACTCCTGCAAACACTCAATACTGTTTATCTAGCTACTCTATATCACTTGTTTATCTTGTAACACTGATTTTCCAATCATCGCATACTCAGCCATGATTGTGTACATCCGTCTCACACAACATATAAACACTTTATTTTATGTTACTTAAATATTTTTCTGAATTATACGCTTCTGAGAGGCAACTTCTTTTACACCTATTTTTATAATTCTTTTCGCTGGAGTCTGAGTCCTCAAGATCTATAATATCGATAGTGATCGATATTTATATTAATAATTATTGATATAAATATATTTCATTGCTAGTTTCAGGTTAAGAAATTACAAAAAAACTATGGACAATTATCCGTATCTTTAACAAGAATATCATCGATGTTATATCGCTAAAAACCACTTTTCCAGAGATTTTTTATTTCCAGAAACCAATGAACACCAAACTTTTTTCAGACTTGCTCCCATATAATAGCCTTCTTTCGTAAAAATTTCAGCTCTATCTATTTGGTAGTTTTCTCAAAATTGTGAACACAATATTTTTTCCAGAAATTTTTCTTCTCTAGTTTTCTTTAAAACTACTGAATTAATAGGCTCAAAATTCCTAAGAAACTAGCACCAACATGAGAAAAGTCTATCGTGAAAATTTCAGCTTGATCAGTTTTTTAGTTTTCTCAGAATTTCGGAAAAACGATTTTTCTGGTAATTTTTTGTTTTAAAATTTTATCAAAAACTAATTAACTGATAAGAAAAAAACTTCTTCCATACTTGCTCCAATATAAGAACTATCTCTCGTAAAAATTTCAGCTTTATCCACCCGGTAGTTTTCCCAAAACCGTGAATACAAAATTTTGGATGATACAAATATGTATATATATATACACATAAAAAAAATTAAGTAAAAATGAAAAAATAGTACCAATCGTTTTCTTTTCTCATAAAACGGTTAATTTTCCTCTTCCCATCCATAACCCCATTATGAGGTCAATTTTAATACCCCATTTTCAAGCATACTTGGTAAAAAGGCGTTTTTATCATTTTTTTTAAACAATCTTGAGTCATTTGTACTCGTGCTCTAGTCGTGATTGTTATTAAAACCCGCTTGTACGATGATATATAGTCGCGAATTACGCGATTAGCAGTTGATAATGTGATACTTTTCTCCCATGGGAGATGAAGTAACTACTTTATTTCCGGCGGTAAATCCGTCAATTTTCCACTCATTAGCAAGACGACAAACTGCTATTTTACATCCTCATAGTTAATAAAAGTAATTTTTTCCACTTTTTTGATCATTTAGGCCTAGACTTCTGGTATTTCTGGCATGGTAAGTTAAGATTCTTGTGCATATTATCTTCTATGAGATTTAATTTTCTCTAGTATTTGAGGCTGAGATTACGATTTATGTGTGTAAATTCAAAATTTGGACTTGACTCTGCAAGGAGAAGACTAATATCAAGACTTCTTGGTAAGTATTGTTTTTGAGTTTGGGCAACGATAGGTAGTCCGAACTGAACGCCATTAGCTGTTGATAAAAATTTAATACAAGGACGATATTCATTAACAAAATCAAAAGGATTCGAATGACTGGGTCAGGTGGTCACTGTTGCTACTCCGGCATTCCACAATATGTACGGGTGGAAAATAATATTTGAAATACCCGCGTCATTTATTTCTTCTGTTCAACCGAATTTATTAGAACCGTTTTTCTCCTCCCTAAATTTTATTCTATTATTTTGATATGTACTCCTCCATAGATGGCAGTTCTCCTCAATAATTACGGCCGAACGCTAGAAGTTCACCTCTTTAGCAAACTGTAGACGAAAGTATAATAAACTTAGTCAAGCCGAGAGATGGATGCGGAAACTGAAAAAAATAATCGGACATAGTCGTTTAGTTTTAAAAAAGTTTCAACGTAATGACAGAAAATGCGAACAAAGGTCGTTAATCATTTTTTCGATATGGTCGGATAACTTTTTTCTACTCGTTTCTCCTCAGTTTTTACCTCCGTTAATGATATTTTACTAAACAGAAAAACGAGAAAAGTAAAGTACCTAAAAAGGCTCTAACAAATTTCTCTTCATTTTCATACGAATTTTTGCTAAAAATTATGTCGTTTTGTATTCTACGGTATAATAATAAAAATATGATTCAATAAAAAAAAAAAAACAAAAACAAAAAAAAAACAAAAAAAAAAAAACTGAAGATAAATTATAAAATGATACAATTTATAATCAAAGGGAAAAGTAGGGGTAGCGAGTGGTGAATATAAGAAGAGAAGGGAAAAAAGTTATGGGTAGATTTAGGTACCTATATCTATACTACTGTCTAACTACCGGTACTTTTATTTTATTCGCCTTTTTTTCCACCTCGTTGATTATAGTACACTTCTAAATGTTCATCACAAAATAATGAAACAAAAAATAATTTTTTTGATTCTACACGTTTATAATGTAAAGACCTGCAGCGATCGGTATTTAAAGGTTTTTTTATTACTATAAAAACTTAATTCTCAGAAAAAGGTTCAACGACATGTAAAAAAAACAAAAAATTGTTGTCTAAGGGTGAAATGTTAATAACAGCGAGTAATTTGTTGTTGTATAATGACAACGAACAGAAAAAAAAGAAAAAGAAAAAGAAGAAGAAAAAAAAGAAAAGAAAAGAAGATCGAAACAATAAACGAAAGTGATGCTTGAATATTTTTTTTTTCTCACAGAGTAACATGTGAAGTGCATTTCTTTCTATTTTTTTTTTTGAAAGACATTTTTTAAAATCGTGATATCCATTAACAATGGTTATTTAAGCTCCCACTTTTAGCGAAGTAATTCTTCATTGTCATGCACCTGAATATTGTCACAATATATTTGTTTCGGATGTGAGTTGTTATTTTATCCCTTTAAATTTTACATACAGCAAGCTTTTGAAATGCACATCTGGCAGAAATTTTTCAGGGTATCTCGCAATTTGAAAACATTATTAGGTTGAGTGCCAATTGCTGAAACATCGAACGAAAATTTCCGACTCAAATTTCATTCATCGAGTATCATCTTCGAAATGTTATTTTATTATTTCGTATGCGCAGTGTTTCCTAAAAACCTCCTCTCTTCCACAAACTATAATTTTAATTCGTAAGTACATTTCAAGACAAATCCTGTGTCCCGTTCTTATTGGCTAAGGAGCTATGTATACGAAAAGAAAGATATTGTGGAATTTTCTTTATGATTATTATTTTATTTTTAATGACCCATACAGCAGGCCTACTCACCACGTATAACAAAAAGACTTCTATTCATTTTTATCATTTCCTTCTTAGTTTTTCAATCAATTCGTAAAATTAGGCCAATATTTTTGATATTTTAGTACCATTTTAGAAACCCCGTAGAATTTTTTATGCACAAGAAGAAGGGAATGGGAAAAGGCGAAAGGATTATTCTTGTTTCTCGTGTTGAGTACTATGGAATTACACGTTCAAGTGTCAGTTTTGAAGTAAATTTCTCCTTCCATGCTTTTGGTATATCCAATTACTTAACAGTTAAGGCAAGGATATAGATTTATTGAACATTTTTCATTTTTTTTAAGATGATTCAATATTTGTTCTGCTAAAAAGTACTTGGGAATGGTCAAAAACACCTTGTATCTACAGTACGAAAATTCCCAGAAAGTCTAATATTCTTACGGTCCAAATTTATTTTCTAATATCTGTACGTAGACTACTTGTCATGAATTCTTTTTCCTTGTTCATTAAACTAAATTACTTCCACTTCTTTCTTATTGTGAGATAAAAATCTCTCAGCTTTGACGAATTCAGATATTTTTCAATTCTGAATTATGTTAAAAATTTACGTATAGCTAATTAATAAACAACCTATGGAAATTTGTTTTATGTGGATACCTGCGAATAACTTAATTGTCACTATTTCAGTTTTTTGACCATTCCTCATTTTGTAAATCTCTAAAGAAGGAAAAAAGAGGAAAAATAGTTAAATTTGGGTTAAAATAGAATTTTCAAATAATACGGTTTTATAATCAAAATAATTAAAAAAAAAAAAAAAAATGACAGCTTGTGTATTATTCGAACCCACGTTAAGATGCACCAAAAATTAATCTGCCTTTCTAAAAAAAGGGCCACCCAATTGAAGCGCTATAAGAATGCATATGTAAGAACTTTTGAGAATTTGTTAATTAGCGTTACAAGTGGTCGGTATTTAAAAAAAAAAAAAAGGCTGATAATTTTATTAAATTCAATTGAAAAGCAAAATATAAAAATTTTTATTGTTTAAAGAAGGTATTTTTTTACCCAGAGGGCTTCATCCAAGAATATAATAATTATAATTATTTTAATTAGGTATCTCAATTTAAAGATAATTTGGTAAAATTTGGGCATACTATTTACCTCATATTGACGTTTTCAGCCATTCTGAACATTCATCTAATACCAACGTAATTATATCTGATTCGAAAGTGCAACTTCTTGTATTTGTAAAGTTGAAATTTCCAACAAAAAATTTCGAAACAGCTTAGGCTTATAAGTTGCACGACTGAGGATGAAAATGAGAAATTCCTCAACGAGTGCGATGTTTGCATGTACGAGCCAAAAGTTGGTTTGGTAATTGCACGAATCGATAAAAGGGAGGGAGAATGTTTAAAAACTTCAACATATTTTCTTAAAGAGTTGACAAAATACGAATTCTCATTCAAAAGACTTCAAGCAAAAAATTAAATTAAACTGCGTTACATCACATTCCAAACAGAGACAATTGCTAGGAAATAAATATATCAACCATGTGCTGATGAATGGTAAGTAACTCTCTTTAAATTCATTAAGAAATTCAGAAACAAGGGAGAAAATTAATTTTTTTTGATTGTAGGCTGTTCTGTATTCAATTTTGTCTGTCTATTATACACTTAATTTAGTTTTTACTGTTGCTTTGTAACTGTTCTTGTTTCTTAATGTTGTACCAATTATATTTGGGTTGAATCATTTTTAAGTCTTAATTTTTTATTTACTTTTATCAGTCATTTAAACATTTTTTGATCTATAATATATTTTGCATTAAGCGTTGGGAATTTTGTATTAGAGCTGGGTGAAATAAAACCTATGAATTACTGGGTAAAATCCATATTATGGCGGTGATAATGTTGAAAAAAATGGAATTAATTGAAATAAAATAAAATAGATCGTTAAAGGTATGGGGAAAACTAAGGGACTAATTGGGAGTGAGAAAAAGAAATTAGGGAGTTGTGGGGACTCTCCTATATGAGGTATAGGGGCTTGGACCCCTCAACGACAGTCGCCGCCCCAAAGGGCAGGCAAACAATCGTCCTTGTGATGTTAAATACACAAAATACGTTCGATCGTAATTACCTGTACGTACTTGCAGGTAATGTACGAGTACCAAATTGTGACACAATAAGATGATTTCATGATTCGTACACGAACTGGCCAGCCAACTCTTATCTCAATAGGGGATGATGCAACCTGGCTTTTCTCACCAACGTACGTATTATCTTACATACGTGTGTTTGTGTGCGTGCAAATAAGCCGTAAATAAACCACCCGAACTGGCTCTAAAATCGCCAGTGTTCGCCTTGGTTTTGGCTTACCCGTACTAATGTACGAAGTGGTTGAACATGCTTAAATTCTGTTGAATTTCCTTCTGGTGAGAATATCTCTCACGACGTGATATTTGGCTACGTCATGAGGTGTCCTTAGCCATGTTGCGCTTTTACAAAAACTTGACGCAGTGTGCTGGCAAGAAACTCGCTTGCTTGGCAAATACAAAAATTTTTTTGAAGACTAAGACACCTTTTAGGTTGTTGAAGTAGAGTCTGCTGAAGTGGTAATTTACACCCCTCTCTTTAAAATACATAAACAAAGAGAAACAAGACAGCAGACCTGGAGGAAGAAGGTTGGACTCATCCCCCAACCCCCCAACTTCGACTCGACACTCTAAGAATTTACCAAATCTGGAAAAAGGTCCTCAACACCCAGAATTAGCACAACTGGGAGATGCAATAAACAAAGATCAATTAGCAGTAAAAACGTTGAGAAGTGGTCGAACTTTAAGCCAAAGTTCAGACCTGAAAACACCTGTCCTACAAACACAGGAGCCAGTGTCTTCGACCAGCAAGGAAGGAAGTAGTTCTGTGGAATTCACTTGTCATCAGAAAGACCTAGCAATGGTCCCACCACCAAATGGAAATGAAAACCCACAACCATCGCAGGGAGGTAGTGCTCAGCCACAGCTGATGCCCAAAGTCTTGGCACAGATTATGCAACTTTTGCAATTACAGCCAGGGCAGAACCCCAACTTCTACAGACGAAGGATAGAGATCCCGGAATTTCTGCCCAATGAGGTAGATTTATGCTTGACCCTATTAGAAGGCAGGTTCAAGACGGAGAATATAACCCTGAACCGGCGGTATCTACACATCTGTGGAGGCATGCCCCCACAGATAATCTGCCACATTCTGGATATCATGGAATAGCTTTCGACAGAAGAGGACAAATATGCCTGGTTTGTAAAGAACATAAGAAATGTGTTTGGTAAAACTAAAAACCAAATCATTAACGATGTGATGGGTGGTATGAAGATGGGGGACGACAAACCCTCAATCTTCATGGAGAAATTGAGGCAGAAGGCGGATAACATCGTAGCCCCTTCTGTCATAGGCAATCAATTTTGCAAACAACTTCTCCAAAGTGTTGTGCAATGCCTAGCCACCGTAGGTTCGACTGTGATAAACACATCCGCAGACTTGGACTTCCTTGCAAAATATGCAGATAATGCGCTCGAATACAGTAGGTTAAAGCCCATGGTCAGTACAGTATCTGCAGAGTCTGGAGAGATCGCTCAACTTTGAGCTCAAATAGCTCAGTTGACTGATGAAGTAAAAAGGAACAAAGGCCAAAGCTCCACAAAATCCAATAGTAGCTGGCGACAAAGATCTAAAAGTAGAAGCAACAACAACAACAGTGGCAATAGCAAAGGACGACAGTCCCGGTCCAGAGACAGCAGATCTAGTTCCAGTAACAGGGGTCAGAGTTCAACTCCCCCGAGAACATCATCTCCCAAAAACCAGTCTCGAAATTGGGATGATAAATGTTGCTTTTTCCATAATCGGTTTGGGGCAGAGGCCAACAAATGTAACAACTGATGCAAATGGTGGGGCAAATCCTATACCAGGGAGGAGTCAAACTAGAACAAGGGGCCATCTATGCGGCCAAAGACCCCTTGGAAAAATACTCATGCCGCCGGTTCATAAAGGACAGGACTAATAGGAGAAGGTACTTGATAGACTCAGGTGCAGACTTGAGTATATTGCCAGTCAACAAAACCCAAAAAGTACTCCCTCCAAAATACTATCTCCGTACTGTGAATGGTCAAAACCTTCCAGCTTACAAACTTGAAACCAGCAAAGTTGACATCGGACTCAAGAAAATCATGACGTGGTCCTTCACGGTTGCAGATGTTCCAAATCCGATCCTGGGTGCAGATTTCCTTGCACATTTTGGCCTGATCATTGACCTCAAAAATGGCAAATTGATCGATAGTGAATCTAAACATTGTGTGGATGGCAAAACGCTAGCTTACCGACTGGACATAAATATATCCAAATGTACCAAAGTCGACGGACAACTCTTACGGATCCTGTCTGACTATCCTGGAGTCACCCAACCATCAATTCACAGGCATCCTACCTATAAACATGACACTGTTCATTACATAGAGACAAAAGGACTGCCTTGCCATGCTAGAGCACGAAGGTTACTGCCTGACAAACTCAAAGTGGCACAAAAGTACTTCCATCGCATCGTCGAGGAGGGTGTATGTCGCCCCTCGAAAAGCTTATGGAGCTCCCATATCCACATGACCAAAAAAGCAAGTGGAGAGTGGCGAATTGTTGGAGACTACAGGGCCTTTAATGCCAAAACATTTCCTGATCGCTACCCAGTCCCTAATATAATGGACTTCATTGCGAATATGAAGGGTAAAACGATGTTCACCAAAATAGACATCAACTGGGCATTCCACCAAATTCCTATGGCTAACCAGGACGTACCAAAGACAGCGGTTATAACCCCCTTTGGACTATTCGAATACCTTCGAATGCCGTTTGGACTTCGCAACTCAGCACAAACTTTCCAAAGATTTATCAATGGACTGTTTAGGGGATTGCCATTTGCATATGCATACTTGGATGATATTTGCATTTGCTCTGAAGGCGGTGAGCAACAGCACGAGGAGAATGTAAGAGTTGTCATACAGTGTATACATGCTGCCAGGCTTACTATCAACGTAGGCAAAAGCTTATATGCACAGACCGAAATTGACTTCTCGGCTACAAAGTCTTGACCAAAGGCATTTCCCCATTGAAGACCAAGATAGAGCCAATATTGAACTTCCCAAAGCCCTCAAATGTCGCTGAACTTAGGCGTTTCTAGGGGATGGTGAACTTCTATAGACATTGCTTGAAGAACGCCGCAGCCAAACAAAGTAAGAAGTTAGGTCCAATTAAGACAAGTAAAAAGAA
This sequence comes from Ericerus pela, assembly GCA_011428145.1. Lineage (NCBI taxonomy): Eukaryota > Metazoa > Arthropoda > Insecta > Hemiptera > Coccidae > Ericerus > Ericerus pela. The sequence continues at coordinate 783,393 of WOFM01000467.1, forward strand.
AGATAAGACTCCACTCGAATGGAATGAAGAAGCCGAACAGGCCTTTGAGAAGATCAAAGATACACTGGCAAATGCAACTCTGTTGGCTCATCCAGACGAAAGTCTGCCATTATGCGTGAGTACCGATGCATCTGATTTTGCTATTTGTGCAACACTGTACCAACTTGACAAAGACAACTAAAAGTTACCGCTAGATTTCTTACTGAGGAACCTCTTAAAAACAGAAAAGAACTATAGCACATACGATAGGGAATTGCTCGGAATTTTTGGTGCGTTGAATCATTTAAGGCACCAATTAGAGGGTAGATGTTATTCTGTGTATACTGACCATAAACCCCTAACATATACCTTCACACAAAAAGCAGAACTGGCATTGCCGAGAAGAGCACAACAATTAGACTACATTGGTGAATTAACTACCGACATTCAGTATATAAGTGGAGAACTTAACACTCCAGCTGATGCCTTGAGTAGAATCGAAGCTATCTCGGCTCCTGTCCAATTGCCTTATGCTGAAATAGCTAAAGCACAGCTTAAGGATGCAGAATTGCAAGAGTTGTTATCGAAGGATGATAATACTCTCAAATTGAGACAGAGAAAAATTCCCGGTACTGATGTTTTATTAACATGTGACGTCAGTACAGGTAAGAATAGGCCATTTCTACCAGTAAAATATTGCAGGTTGGCTTTCAACAATGTACATAATCTGTCACATGCTGTGCCAAAATGTAGTGCTAATTTAATTTTGGCAAGGTTTGTATGGCCACGAATGAAGTCTGACTGCAACAAATGGGCTCACAGTTGCCTGAACTGTTAAGAATCCAAAGTAGGGAGACACACTCACTCGCCCCTCAAATCCTTCAAACAAACAGAGCTGTTTAAAACTGTATACATGGACTTGGTAGGCCCATTGCCACCATCTCAAGGACACAGATACATGTTGACAATAATAGACAGGGCAACACAATGGCCAGAAGCAATCCCTCTACACGAGAGGACAGGTCCTACAGTAGCTGCAAGGTTATACGATACCTGGATTGCGAGGTATGGCATACCAGAAGTCATAATTACAGACCAAGATCCCCAATTTGAGAGCTTGCTCTTTAAAGAGCTGTCTAATAAGCTTGGTGTACAACACAGTCATACCACAGCTTACCATCTTCAAGCCAATGGCAAAATTGAGAGATGGCATAGAGCTCTCAAAGCCTCTATCAGGTCTCATGATACAAAGAGATGGGTAGACGTACTCCCTACCATCCTCTTAGGCCTTTGATCTGCCCTACAAACGGATACAAGTCACTCTGCAGAGCAATTAGCATTGGGTGAAGAGCTACGCCTTCCAGGGGACTTCTTCACAAAATTGAAGGAAGTAAGCCCCGAAATTATGGTACAAAATATAAGAAATAATGCCAACAATTTTCTAGAACAGGCAGCTTGCCATGGCCAGCCCAAGATTTACGTCTCAAAACACTTCGCCAATATTTCACATGTATTTGTTAGAGACAAAAAAATGAGATCCGCGCTGGAGAAACCATACATCGGTCCTTACAAAGTAGTATCACGAGATAAGAAAAACTTTGTGATACTCATTGCAGGCAAACCTAGAACAATTTCAATCGACAGATTGAAGCCTGCATACATGGTAAGCGACGACAAAAGAATAAAAAGGATACCAAGAGAAAACATAGAAAATATCCAGACGGATTCACCAATAAACATAGAAGAATGCGTCGAAAAATGTGAAAATAAAAATTCACAATTAGAGAAAACATCAAAAATAAAAAAGTCTGTGAAGTTTTCGGACGATGTTATTACCAAAACATTCGATCCCGAGGCCACCATATGCTCACAAAAAAGAGGCAGTCCCCTAGGCAGTAAAAAACGCAAAAATTCCCACCCTTCTTGCATGTCTGAGAGCTTAATGCGAAGAAAATAAAATTTACTCCCAAAAAAGTAATATCCGCTACGTAAGTTGAAACCCGATAAAAAATATGCGACAAAAATCGGAACTCTGTGAGACAAAAGAAACTCCGGAGATAAGCAAACGAGGAATGCCAACAAAAAGAAAACGACAGGAATAAACAAATCCACGTGTGATACGGAGATAAATATTGCAATGTGCGTTTACCGTTAAATACAAAGATAATCTCATCGTAGTGATGTCACAAACGGAGATTCCTTTGTAATAAAATTTGAATAAAATATTCTATGAGATTATTTCAAGCATAACTCTGCTTAAACCGATCAGAACTTTACCGGAAAACTTGCATACAGCCGAGAATTTTAAGCGCTATCCCCTCTATATGCTGATAAGAAGAAGTGAAAATAATGAAACGGAACAGTAATGGAAAATCAAAAATAGCAGTAAATTCACCCATTTCAGAATTGTCTTAGCTCTCAGACGTATTTTCTGAAGGATATTTTTGGCTCTCCCTTTTCCTTTACACCTATTCCAATGTCGCTACCAACTCGAATTTTCCTCAACACGACCAAGAACCCAAAAGTTCTGGAAGTTGCCAAGAAAACAGGGCAAATTCCGGAACAGAAGTCGGAACTTGATCGAATTGAGGAGGAACTCCTGTTGGACATGGCACCAGCCATGGAGAGTATTCTCGTGGAGATGACAACTCCGCTTCCACCAATCATCTCTCCTCCCCAGACTCCACCGGAACTGACTCCAATGACAGAAACCCCGACATCGGAGCTGAAGCCAATGGAGACCAGGGAACCGATGAGGTTCCTATTCACAGCAGAGAGGGCAGCCAACAAAAAGGCAAAAATGGCCGCCTTGGCAGCGGGGAATTAAAACTCTCTGATGCTCTGGCAGCCTCAGTTGAAACGTCTGCTGCCCCCTCACTCCCGTTGTCACCCCTATGCCTCCACCAAAAACCGACCACCGAAGCGTAGGGGAGAGGACAGCCGGGCAAACTATTTGGCCCGAGCACAGGCTCGTAAGGAATCTTACGAGTGTGTCGGGGCTGCAGTAGGTAGCGCCCTGGCAAAGTTGGAGGCTGATCAAAAACAGCGTTAAACCCGCGCATCCCCCCAGGCCTTGCGCATTTCAATCATTTTTGCGGCACAAAAACTGGGGGGAGTAGCTGTGGGGACTCTCCTGTATGAGGTATATGGGCTTGGACCCCTCGATGATAGTTGCTGCCCCAAAGGGCAGGCAAACAATCATCCTTGTGACGTTAAATACACAAAATACGTTCGATCGTAATTACCTGTACGTACTTGCAGGTAATGTACGAGTACTGAATTGTGACACAATAAGATGATGTCACGATTCGTACACGAACCAGCCAGCCATCTCTTATCTTGATAGAGGATGATGCGACCTGGCTGTTCTCACCAAAGTACGTATTATCTTACGTACGTGTGTTTGTGTGCGTGCAAATAAGCTGTATATAAACCACCCAAACCGGCTCTAAAATCGCCAGTGTTCGCCTTGGTTTTGGCTTACCCGTACTTATGTACGAAGTGGTTGAACATGCTTAAATTCTGTTGAATTTCCTTCTGGTGAGAATATCTCTCACAAGGTATTCCGCAAGAGTGATAAAAGTGAAATTTCTGAAATTGTTCCCATTCATCAGGTTGTATATGTCTCAAAAATATAACGTCCTACACATGCTGTAACATAGTAATTCATTTGTGACACAAGACGTGTATTTGAAGCAGGTGATTTTGATACGAGTGATGTAAATCTCAAACGTATCAATCACATACCATACACACGCGTTTCACAACCCTCCCCCCACTTCTATACATATCACTCGGGCCACGTGGGAAAATTTGTTCATTTTGAACCACCCTGGTAACCGGTTCCTCAGGTAAGTGAATTACTTAGTTGAATCAGTCGTTTTAAACAAACTGGCTTTTAGGCAAAGTTGTGCCAACCACTTTTTTTTTTTTTTTTTTTTTTTTTTTTTTAATGAGGACAATTTGCGGAGTATTTATTTCAGTGCTGCCATTATTTTTCTTAGTAACTTTTTTTTGTTGGTGAATTTTTGTTTACTTTCGTCTTTTTATTGAAATTTTAATTTTAATTTTTTTTCTGGTTTGATAATTATTTTTTATTGTAAATCAGTTTCATTCTTTATGACTGGAGTGGGGATGTGTTCCTGTGTTTTTTTGTTTAAACAATATTTCAGATGGATAATTACATTAATGATTTTTAAGCATTGAAAGATAATGAGAACAAATATATTTTAAAAGAGTTGACAGTAGTTTAAGTTTATGGAACAACAATAATGCGATGGTTGATTTTCCCTCCTTTTAAATTTGAAAAGTTGTGGAGTAAATCTCAGAACTCAGCACTACATTTGGTAGATAATCATCATGGAATTAAATGGGAATATAGATACATTACTTTTAACCAGTTGTAAGAACTTCAACTAATATATTGTTGAATATACCAATGAATTCTATATAAAAGAGGAAGAAAGGAAAAAGTTTACCGTTTTTTCTTAGAAAGCAAGTTTGAAATGTGAAAGGAAATAATAAAGATTCAAATGTTTTGAATTCTTTTGTTCTTTACCTCAAAAGATTTTTTTATACATCCAATCTACCTTTATATTCGATAATGATAATGACGAACAAATGTTAAATGTTTATAAAGATAAATATATAAAGTAACGCATGCGTACAAGATGGTGTATAAATAATTTACATTATACATTGTTTTAAAACAGTCCGTTGCACAAAAGTAATTACTATAACATTTGAATACCTCAACTTACTTTGAAAAGAGAAAAAAAAAGAAACTATTTGTATAAAAACATTATGTGGTGAAGTATTTACCTAACTATAACGCATTTTCGTAGAATTAGGAGGAAAATAAAGAATAGGTCAGTTAATCTCTGCCTAGTGGGCTTTTATTAATTGAGAAAACTCAATAAGTAGTAAACTTTGTTTCGAACTTTAAGTCAAATGTTTTCAAATACTAAAGCAAGATTTTTCATTTTTTACAACTTGCCACTGAAGAGAAACATTATTTCACAAAACATGAAACAGTTTACCTGCAATTATTTAACTTCCATCGTAAAAATATACTTCACGTGACAAAAACATATTGTTTTTACACCTACTGGTAAGATACCTATTTAGTTTTCATTTCGAAGAATAGGTATTTATTTTACGAACACGATATGATTACATTTTGATAATAATATCATTATTTGTTTTGATTCCCTTCGCAGAAAATGCCTTAACTGATTGGATTATTAAAACATAATAGCTCCTACATAAGGTATTTATTTCAGGAAGGTGGCAATATAACCGAGAATATTAATTTGTAACATTAAAACAATAAATTTTGTATTCATTTCCAAAAATGAACTCTTTGAAACAGTAAAATTCTCTTTTATAGGGTTCCATTTTGAAAAGAAAAAATATGTAAATTCGATTCAGAAAAAGACACTTTGATGCCGTAACCGCCATTAACCGAACGAACATATAAAGCTGAAGGAGAAAACAAAGCACTATAAACATCCCTTTACAGCTATTCTGTATATTTTTCTATCGAAAATTCAATTTTACCAACATAAAATATAAGAGCCAAATAGGAGAGAAAGAGAAACATTCATACTTATAAATGGCGAATGAAATTGAAATATACGCGGCATTTCTTTTTCGAATATAAGAAAATATCCACGACCATAATTTTTGTTTTTTCATCCTCAATGCAGAATAATTTGAGAGGAAAACTAAAAATGTAGGCAAATGTGCAGTTCTTCCAGGAGGTCACGTTTGAAATTTTGTAAAAATTTGTTCTTTCCTTTTTATTCGAATCAATTATTTGTCGGTGAATTTATTGTTTCTGCATTTTCTGACAGAATTTCGCCACAAAACCTGCTACGCTATCGATTTCTCACCACATTCGATGTTGGGTTAAATGAGATCCGTTGGTCGAGGCTAAGTATGTTCGCCCCATCTCAACACTACAACGAAAGAGCAACCCTGCTTCAGGTGAACAAAGGACAGCTTCTGGCCAAGTCACCAGTTATTTTGTTTTTTCACTCTTATTAAAAGAACATATAGGTGGGACCTATTGAAGAACATTAAATATACACGCATAAGAATGTGAATGTCCAGTTTAGCTTTAAAAAAAATTTTCATTGGCATTGATTGGATGATTGACTCTTAATTTATAAATAGGGGAAAGGCCGGTAAAAGTACGAAGTCTCTAAGAGTATGCATTGCTTTTTTTTCCGCAACTGAAAGGTTGGCAACACTGCTCCATCTTGTATGTTGTTCTACTTCAAATACTCCTCCTTCATGACAAAAAACATGAATTTATAATCATTATTTCCGCTTTTATTACAAATTTTTGTATATTTTAGTTTCTGATATAATATTTTCAAAGCACGGAATAAGAATTCAGTGACTATTATTGAAAATTACTGAGTAAGTAATCATATTTATTCAAACTATATACGTTTTGCTACCTTTTCATATATCTTTAGTTACCAATGTATTTTGTTATCAGTTAGTAAAACTGATATTGGTAAAACTCACAAGTGCATAAGAGTATGCATTTTGTTCCTACTACTAATTTATTTGTTCTTATGAAAAAAGGTCCACAAAATGAAAACTATTCTTCACAAAGAAAACTGGATTGAAATAAAAGCAAAACTAAACGACGACATGTGCTAAAAAACTTACCTCCAAAAATGAGGAAATTTCATGCCCAGCATGTGAAGAACTTTTTTCTGATCTGCCTGCAGAAGATTAAATTATGTGTGACAAATGTAAACATTGGTGGCATGAATCCTGCACTAGTTATCCAAGAATCAATAAATTTGTTTGTGATTTGTATTGACGTTCGTATGAAATAAATATATATTTCAGACTATGCAATTTCTCATAATCAATGAAAAAAATTAGGTTCGCACTCTTACAAACTCAAATGCCTACTCTTAGATGCCATGTCATGTAAGATTACGCATTCGGGTTTTTTTATACTTTTACCCCTAAACAATATGAGGGCCTCTTGAAAATTTTGAAGGTGAGGAATAAGTAAATAAAGATTCACAGTATAGCTACCCCAAATTTAAACAAAATCCCTCAAGTTTTGACTCAGTTACATGAGGTCAAACCTTAAGTGCGTACTCTTACCAGCCTTTCCCCTTATATAGTGAAATTTTGAGTGTTTTTTTTTTTAATCATTTTGGGTAGGTAGGTACCTCATCCCCTCAAATTAGCTCTCCGATTGAAACCTAATTCAGCACAATTTGTTTTCACTATCATTTGAAAGTGTGGCTAAAATTTCATGATCACTGGTTGTGGTGGGAATGGAGGAAGTAGTTTAGACCCGTTAATAGTATATGCCCACACTAACTGTAAGTCGCACTATAACACTATCACTAATAACTCAAAAACCAATAAACCTATTATAGCCAAAATTGATCAAAATTATATTTTGCAATATAATACCTAATTATACAGGTACCTATTTATAAAGTTTCAACTTTATTGAAAGAAAATTGTACCCATTAGGCCTATGAAGTTGACAAGAAACTGCCAAAAAATGGCATCCAATTGGAACTCAGGAAAGAGTCTGTATAATACCGCCAACAATAATAATGAAAGAATTCTACAAACATATGGAAACTCTGAGTGATAAAATTTGGAGTGAAAAAAGTGTAAAAAGTACTAACATAATTATTAATCTTGAAAAGAAAGCCAAGTAGTGTAGGTAGATATAACTTAAAAGACAAGTAGTGAGTCATCTGAAATCAAATGGCTCATATGTTCAACCATCATATATTGTGGTACTTAAATGCTAATAACGTCACACTATCTTAAGAATAAGACATTATGCAGCCAAAACACTAATTCAAATTGGTCTGGAAATGACTTCAAGACATTTTATTTTTTAACTTTGTGAAACCCTATGGCTGAATTCTTTTTGACTTGAAATTAAGTCTCTCGAACACGGTGAAATGTAGCTTACCTTGTCTTCATATTTAGGCAGAAAATTAGTATCTTGAATGAATCAGCAATAAGTGCAGAGTGTTGACAGAAGAACTTAACAAAGTTTCAATCCAAAAAAGGGTTGAAACCTACAAAAACTTATAGCTGTATTATTTTGTCAAAGACGTATAATTACAAAGGAATTATAGTGTTGACAAAGCGGATAAAACAAAGTGTAAAACAAAACATAAAATAATAAAAAAGAGACTATTGCAGACAACAAGTGGTTGAACCATCAGAAAGTTTTTTTGTTTTCGCCTATTTGTTTGTCTTTATAAAATATGGTGATGTAATTTTGTAAAATACTCTTATAAGAAACTTTAGGCTTCGAGCTTTCATGTGTAAAAAAGATGAGTGAGGTGAAAAATAACTAACATAGATGAAGATCAAACATCAGTGTGTGTAAAGGAAGGTTCTAAACGGCCTTTATTGACAGAGTGATGCAGTCATCTTGAACAGAGCTTGTTGAAAAGTTTGTTGGCAACACCCCCCTTACAATGTCAAGAACTCCATTTGATTGTATTATCAACTATAAATCGTCACTCACAGGTGTTCTAAAAAAGATAACCTTGAAATATGACAAGAAATGACATTTTAGAGAAACTTTGATCATCACTACTAATCCTTTATGATACAAAGAATAATCTATAATTGTCTTTGTCTTCAACCTAACCTAGCCTAAATTTGACTACCATCCTAGTGTCTGCAAAGGTAGATGTAGGTTCGAAGTTTTTATCTACATCCACAGATGGTATGTTACATAGAATTGCCTATTCAAGGACTTTAACATACGACTTGAGACTTGGACTAACTACTATCTGCATACACAAGGAATACTTGTGAAACAAATCTAGTACCAGGTATTGCTTAAACAAGAGTGTTCTAAAAACTGTTGTTTTACAAGGTAGTCTTTCTTGTTGGCAAGGTTTCCCAATTATTGTCTTCATTTAGTCGTCATGAATATATGTACAGATAGATAAAAAAGTGTAAGAGTCTACATACAATAAGCAAATCAAAGTTAAAAGCAATAAATCAAAAAGACGGCTGCATGCGTGTTATCAGCAGGGTTTTTACTTTGCATTCAATTCCACGTTGTGCCGTATTCTGTCTTGAGTTATCTATCAACCAAATGAAATCCTGTCATCTATACAGAGTGTAAAATTATGTGCCTAATGACTCTATGATAAAAACTTGACGGAATATTAATGAAATTATCTGAAAGAGAATTTCATTTGGTTATTATCGTCATATTTTCATCTTCATAATAAATTTTCTTCGGACATTATATTGTCTAAATTTGTGTCCTACAGTCTGCATGATGTCGTCATATTGTGTCGTCATTATGTTTTCAAAATTATTTTCATTTTGATGTTAGAAAATCTCGGACTTTTCAGTAGGTAATATAATTCAATTAGTAGTTAATTATTATCTGCATTTTTCTCGTTCCATTAAGAGACTCGAAATTATCGAAAATCTGACTGAAAATGAGTACCTGTCTACGTACCTATATATTATACCTTAGTTACTATTTTCACACAAAAAAGGTCGTCAGTTAAGAACGGTATCTGACAACACTCCAGTGTCTGTACGTTTGTTTTTCAAATTTAACTCGGATAGAAATTTGTTTTGCAATTCGACAACTGTTTGTTTCGAATTTTTTCGATACTTGATTGACTACCTAATGAGTTTTTTTCTCTTTCTGATTTTTCCACAGGGTAATGTGATTGCAGATGCTGATGGATTCTTGGGTTATATTTTTATTGTGGTGCAGCCTCACGGTATCGGTTTGCAGCTCAGAACCATGCACAGGGTAAGCGAATATGGTTGCAGTTTTCAAATTGATTTTTAAAATATCCACACGCGTGTCGTAAGGTTATGACAATAGCTGAAACTAATAGTTGCAAAAATGCACACGCAGGTAATTTTTGTAGAAAAATAACGGTTCTTCGTTGCCTCAATACGTCACGAAGTGCCTACGCCAAAGTCTTTTGCACCGTCAAAGGGCTGAACTTGTGTACATTTACAAAGAACTTATATACGTGTACACTGTATCTAACGCAGGTGAAACTTCCAAATTGCTTTCCTCATCTTTGAACACTTGCCAAGTTATTTGCTGTTTCGTGTATTTTGGTAACGACTGCGAGCGAACAAGATTTCAATAGTTACTTTAGCGGGAAAGTTACGCGAAGATAAAGTGCAAAATTAAGAAAAAAGAAAGAAAATAAAATGAAGCTAAACTTGGTCGAAATTTATCGACATTATCGAAGCGATTCATTCGACTTGCCAGAGTTTTGCCTCCAAAAATGTTAAAATTTTTAATAATTTTTTCATCTGGTAGATACTCTCGTTGAACTTCACTGCATAATAATATATAATAACGATTCTTACAAGAGTATGTTTTGATGGATTTCTAAACTCTCATTTAGTTAAGATAGCCTAATTATCCTAACCAGGAAATCACTACGTAGAACTGAACAGGATCGTTTAGGGTTTGCTACTCGCAGTGAGAGTGCAGCACTCTCAATTTATTCTCTGACTTTTTAATGTAACAAACTTTCTTCAATATACAAGAGGGGCAGTTTCAGCAAATGCTGTTAGGAAACCAAAAAATTTTCGATCGAACCCATTAAGGTAAACTGTTCATGACAGACGTTCGGAGAAAAAAACGTAGAACCGTTATGGTAGAAGATACGGGTCATATAATTTATAGCCACTTTTTCACAATAAATAACGTTCATTTTTATTTTTCATTTTGCTCTTTCAGTCGTCGTGCATTCGAAAATTTAAACATTTAAATTTATTTGAGGTCGCTTTTTTTCTTCTTTCTCTCCCTCTCTCGCTCTCTCTCTCTTTCACACACACACACACTTTCTATTTCCCACTACACGACGACTATTAGGCGCCTTTTTGACGATACTTCAAGCCTAGCCATAAATACTACGAGGGTGCGGTTATCTATCGAAATTTTTTTTCGGGCCCCCTTTTTTTTTCGACGATTCAAGTCGTTTTTAAAGTTTGAAACTGAGGAAATCTTTTTCGAAGCGGAAACCTACTATACCTGATAGGCTAATTTTCAAAAATTTGTGAAGAAAATCAAAATTCATACGCCCTAATCAAAAGGAAACTATACAACCAGTGGATGCTGTCAAGCAGTAATTAACTCATTAATAAATTAATGCGAAATTCCCTCCGATCGAAGTTTAGTGCAGAGATCGCTCATTGAAATAACCTTTACGAATGAATTGATTTACGGTGAAGGGAAGACGAGAAAATATTATGATACATAGTCCACTGAAATGTTGAATTAATGAAGCTTTCAAAATGGCGCTAGGTTGGACATACAGCCAGAAATGATGAGAACCAGCGTGTTGTGGTTTATTCCTGTTAATTGTATTCAAAAAGAAAGTAGTGGAATTTCTTTGGCTCAGAAGGAGAAACTCTGTATTAGTGAAAATTAAAAAACAAGTTGGTGATTGTCGAAGGCTGAAACAAAATGGGGGATGAATCGTGTTGGTATTAGGTACTTCCTATTCGACAGGTGGGATTAGCTTTAAGACTGGTCAATCGTTAAAACCATGTTCCTGAACAATATTAGTATAGTGGTACTCTCAGGTTTGAAGGGAGTTTTTTCTGAAAGAGAAAAAATCTCTTTCAGACGAATAGGCCTTAATCTTCATAAACTCTATCATGCCTAAACCTACTGACTTGAAAGTTGTTGGGTATACCAATCCTTTTCTCTCCACACTAATGAACAACACTTAATCTTTTCTTAAACTCTCTCATTCATGGTAACACTTTCTTTCCCACTCATTCAACTTTATTCAATCAAAACCTAATCGGGAACCTTCGTCTAACTCTGTATTGCTTGTTAAACTATCATACAGATTGTTATACTCATTTTACATGAAATATAGTGTACTTCTACAGCTTGACTGAGTTTAAACGTCTTTTTATTCGTCATCCGAGGTCCTTGACTCATCACGGTAGCATTGCTCGGTAACAATCTTTAAACCTATGTAACAAAATTTTTTTTTAGTAACCAAAAGTTTAATCGTTTGTGATAAACAAAAATCTGCTGCAAAGCTTAATGCATTTTTTTTGTCATTTTTGTAAATTCTTATGTTGGCTAACTTAGCTCCAACTTGTGCTTTTGTAAAATTTTGGATCAAAATATTAATGACCAAAATTGTTTGTTAATTCACTGATTATCTCGTAGTCAACGACGTCAATTGCTTAAAAAATTTGCGACCTGCTTGTGTGTCAAATTTGGTAGTGTTTTCGAATTTCCATGGTTGTCGTCGATTGCTGAACTGTTTGGAAGCCCTGCTTGTGTTGTCCAGAAGTCAGTAAATGTTGTTAATTATCTCCCTGCTTGTGTGAAATTAACTCGCCGAAACTATTATTGGATCATATTGTCACAAACCACTGCAAGTTCAATGATCGCCTACAGTGAAACAGCTGAAATTAATCGTCATAACTCGTCATTAATTCAAATTGCCAAGTTACCAATGTAGAAATTATCTAGTCAAAATTCAAATTGTTAAAATCATCCAAGTTCCAGTCGGAGTTTGTTAAAGTACTGTGTTCATCTTTATAAAATTTGTCAAAGTCCAAATACAGAGTCATTAGCTGGTTCATCACATCGAAAATGGTCAAATTCAACAGTCATTTTGTCAGAGAAGTCAAAAAAATTGGTGTTTAGTCATAAAAAATTGTAATTTGCTGTAAAAGTTAGTAATAATAACATCAGGTATTTAACTTTGATTCATAACATTTTCGTAATTTTGTGCATATTATTTCTTGTCAGATCAAAATTTTATTTGTATATCCAAAATACCTGTTATTTTTGGATATTTTTGGCCGAAACAATAATTGAAAACGAACAATTTTCAGTAATTTGTTTGCAGCATTTGGCAAACACTTTTGTCCGAGAATATACCTTTCATCACATAAGCATGGCTCGTTTCGTTCTTTTGTTCAAACTTGTATACTTTACCTATTGTTTGGTGCAACAAACTCTCCCCTCCTTATCTTAAACTATTCATATTTTCATTAGCGCTTTCTCTATTCAAATCTATATTTTGCATGAACCTGTAATACTAGGAATACTGCACAACTTTGTCTCGAACATTGTTGAATTTTATTTTATGTGATTTAGCTTATCTGAACAAAGACTTGACAGTTTTTATTTAAATTTTTATTCTACTTTGAAATTATGTTCACACAAATTCTTGAATTTTATTTTATTTTTATTTTTTTTTGAAATTCCTTACTAGAATTATTTAATTTTGAGTGGATTTTCTCCATTTCATTTTTTTTCTTCAAATTAAAATTATATTCTCTCAAATTTTTTTTATTAAATCTTTTTATTATTTGGAAATTTTTTTAATTTATGCTTTTCACGATTCTACAATCAAATATTCCCTTAAAGAAACAAAATTATCCCACTATTGTATTTCATTTCAATTGTATGTTGTGCATTTGCTATTTGATTTATTTCAAGATAAACACTTACTTAATTACCTATATTTTTTGTATAATTTACCAACTTAGTTACCATAATTTCACCAATATAATAATTATTAACAATGTAGCATGTGATAGTTACCAATTTTTAGCTTTTAATGAACACAATCCACTTGCCTTTTTATTTTTTTTATATATTACGAATATTTCAAGTGTAATCATATTTCCAAATATTTTTATCAATTTTTGTGCAAATCTGAACAAATAATTTCGTGCTCCGTTCAAAGGATTGTGGAGGGGTGTTGGGTATACCAATCCTTTTCTCTCCACACTGATGAACAACACTTAATCTTTTCTTAAACTCTCTCATTCATGGTAACACTTTCTTTCCCACTCATTCAACTTTATTCAATCGAAACCTAATCGGGAACCTTCGTCTAACTGTATCGCTTGTTAAACTATCATACAGATTGTTATACTCATTTTACATGAAATATAGTGTACTTCTATAGCTTGACTGAGTTTAAACGTCTTTTTATTCGTCATCCGAGGTCCTTGACTCATCAAAAGTAAATGTCTTTAATTTTAATGACGTCATTCGTTTACATTAGCTGTTTGACGAACTTGAATACATGAAAAATATGATAAATTAAAATTTTGATTTTGAAAATGACTGGTATCTTCCTACCCAATTTTAATTGTACAATGGTGGACTGGAAAAGTTTAATTAACGTAAGTACCTGTCTTCTCAGTTCGATAAAAATAGAATAAAAATCATATTTAATTAAACCTGAAGTTGTTACCGTCTCTAATATGGTAATTTTACATTAAAAATGTTATACTAAAGTTCCAAAGTTCGTTAAAGAAATTGTAGAAACGTATCTATGCGTCAAGTGTAAAACCTGCTTAGCTTATTTGAGATCGTGTGAAAAGAGTTTTTCATTTCATAACGTGACTTTTGGAATAAAAATCAGATACTCGTATACCTTTATATGTACGTACATAATATAGATACCTATATAACAATATAATTACGATGTATTAATTACCTACCGTGTAAATTATATAGGTATGCACATATAATATCATGAATTTATGTTGTAAGTACGATAGAGGTGGTAATTTACGTCCAATATGAGTGAAGTTTTATTTACGTATGTATAGGTTTCGGCATAACTTCGAATGGGATTCTATTTTGAGAAAATGGGTTAGGGGGTTGAGTTTCAGTAAGGAAAAATAAGTTCCTTAAGTTCCACTACTAAACGTCAAGACGTAATTATCATTCGATATAGCTGTTTGGTAGGTATAGTTAGTCCTAAACCTAATTAAAACTTGTATAGAGTTTCATGAGAATCGATCAAGCGGTTTAGCAATGGGGGCTGATGAAAGTTTTACCAATGGAGGATAAGGTGTAATTTATCATTCGATAGGGCAAAAATCTAGTAATTAATTTATTCTGAACCTAATGAAAATTAATATCGTGTTTACTGAAAATTGGTGGAGCGATTTAGGCATAGGTTCTGACGAAAGTATCGCAAGACGTAGTTATCATCCTACAGGGCAGCAATTTGGTACACGGGTTGCTCTGCATATTATATTGAATGCCGACATAGATGTTCGTGAAAATCAATTATGAAAAAAAAAAGAAATAAATGAAAATTAAAAACAACGGCTAAAACTTTTAGTAAAAAATCAAAAGCTATCTGGACAAATATAAAAAGAAATGTAAGAGCATAAAATATATAGGTATGTAAAAAGATAATATTGTAAGAAGAGATATTGAAAAAATTTTTAAGTAAATGAGCGATAGTAAAAATAATATAAAATGAAATGTAAAAAGAGGTGAGTGATTTTTGATGATTATTGAAAACCTGATTTTCGAGCGTTTGTTCTTTTTTGTTTTGCATTTGGTTATTATAGGTGGATACATTCCGAGACTTTACTCGAGTAAAATAGAGAAAAATTATTTGCGAGGGAAACAAAGGTTACCCTTTAGATATTTAGAGGGTTAACGATGCATTTGCGTGTATTTGAGAACCTAGCCAAGGTTGATAGTGGACATTTGTGGTAAACCAACGTTTAATTTCAAATTATTACCTAATATATTAAACTGTGAGTCGTCGAGAGAACTTTGGTTCATTAACGTATGTTCCATGTGCACAGTTGTTTATAAATATAAAAATTGGACCAAGTGTGCGTATTTACTCACTCTCTCATATCGACGTTGACCAGCTGCTGACAAGTACAGCAAGTTTTCCTGAGCATTGGAATGCGTTTTCTCAACAACCAAATGTTACAGTATTGTTGTACTGAAGGTACGTTCATTCCATACCCTTGTGGTACCTTATGTGATACAGTTGCAGTGCAAAATATCATACACGAAACGAAGTGCCTGTGAAATGCGACTTTTTCGATACTTGACACAGTTTTATTTATTGCAATTAACGTTTGAAATTGCATCGATTCACGAATAAATTGCATTTGATACAGCCAAAACACCGTGTTAGTGGGAGCAACATAATTCACATTTTGCCGTTAGAAAATATACATAATATATTATGCTACAAGATACAAAATATTAGTAAGTTCCAAAAGGGTGATGTAAAAATTTTGAAGAAATTTGTCACAGTATTTGTAATTTTCAAAAACATATTTACTATATAGGTGAATAAAAAATGCAAATTTATCAAATCGATTGATGGTGAAAAAACAAGGTTTTACTGACGAGATTTCACAACAGACAAAAAATAACCAAATTGGGAAAAAATACACGAACAGGGAAAATAATTATTTGTTTCCCTGTTTGAGGAGGAATATTTTCACATCGTTCAAATAACAGCGATGAGCCAATGAGGAAATTTGAAAACTGGTACACATTGATAAAATGTTATCACTTTCTTCCTATTGGCTTTTTTATTTTTTATAATTGGTACGACACGTCGGTACCGGACACGTTTCTGGCATGGCTATTTTATAATTTATAAAACTAAAATAACTAGAATAATTCAAAATATTTTTTCATTCACCTATATTATAGTAAAATACCTCACCGTACAGAGTTGAAAAGTAAGCGATTGCCACACATACGCGATTGCAGCACGAGCCAAAGCCGAGTGCTGCAACTTCGCAACTCGTCTGCAATCGCTTACTTTCCTCCCTTGTATAGTAATGTATACTATTGTCATGGCTACGGCCACGAGTCCTGGGCGCACTGGCGATGCGCAGAGGACTCGACATGACTGTAGATACTGGGTTGAGACGATGCCAACCAGTTGTCTAACAGCGAGGCGAGAGCTAAGGTGTGTGACAACGAGATATTTTATTCGTCCTTGTGACGTTAAACCAACAAACAGTAAACTCCTCCACTACAACTATTACCGTGGTCGTTACGTTTAAGACATCCATGTTATAGTGATTTCGTCTAATCAATAAATTTCATTATCTTTTGTTTGATTTTCTGGCAACCAAATCGATGCCATACATTTTAAAGTTAGCATCATTCTTACAACAATTTTCACCTTGGTGCTGCAGTGGCTGGAAGGCACACGAACATTTGTTTACTCGGTTTTAGCTCTGCGCTACCGTAATACTGAACTTTCTACACAATTATATCGCAGTCAAAGATGTCGTAAAATCACACAATGGAGTCGCAGACAAAAGCTCAGCTCGACTGAAAGCGTCGTCGCCGTCGTCGACAAACGAATTTCAAAATTATTAACCAACTCTCGGTGCGGTGTTCCGAAAAATGACAACTTGTCTGCAGAAAGGTTAAGCCAATTAAACTTATTCAACGAGTTCGTTCTTTGAAGCAGCTCTTCGAACCTGAAAAATAAAAAAATAAAATAAAATAAAGTCTACGGTGGTATCTGCACGTTTTCGTGTACAACTTGTGGATGACACAGAAATTCCGTTCGAGTGCTCAAACATAAAAGTCACTTCGCATCCAAGTAGTCCTCGAAGTAACCGGCGCGCATGATTTTCGCAGGACGACCCAAGTATCCGTCTCCTAATAGCTTAACTATTTTTTATACTCGAATATTTTCTTTTCCAATCTGAGCTGGGCCTGCAAGTTAATAAAAGCGGACATTTTTGAAGAAGAAATTACTACCCTGAAATCGATTTAAAAAGAAAAAAAAAGAAAAATAGAAAGAAGAATGGAAACGACGAGAAAATGATGAAGATTGATGAAAATTAGGTTGACAGGAATTCAGAAAATGTAAGTAATTGAAAAAAAAAAACTACAAAATTACTTGAGAAAGCATTTTTGTGCAGAAATAAAACCGTGCGATATAAAACCATTGTCTGATCAACGTAGTGAAATTGTCATTGATATTGTAGAAAATAAATTTTTCCACATATTTTCTCTCTCTCTTTCTCGTATGTCAGTAGTAAGTTTTTAAGTTAATTGTTGTGTAAATTTGAGGGTATTGCTTGAAATTGCATAAAATAATTATGCTCAGTTATCACCTTTCATAAAATTGTACTTGTTATCAATTATTTATAAATTAGGTAATTTATATTTGTACTCGTATATAGATCTACATAATTTATTTTGGTAAATATAATTTTTACGAACTATGTTCCTCAAAAATGAGAATTTTTAGAGATAATATTAGAAAAAATGTTGGAAGACACTTCAATTTTTGATTTATAATATTTCTGCTTCATTGCGAGTCTGTAATTGTTTTAGTTTACAGCGTCGCACCATAACTCCAACAATATAAATTATTAAGACTTACTGATAATCCAGAAATTTTTTAACGAACAATTATTTTTTTCACTCGGGATTCTGAATGAGGGATGATTTGAAAATTTCAACATTTGAGTTACTTTTGTCTTATAATATGAGTTTTGTGTTTTTGAGATTCTGAGTTTGAATCGCGCTTAATTTTTTTTCCCTAGCCTAGTCACATGTAGTTACTCATCGCTTGGGGGAAGTAACATGGTGGAATATTAAACTTATTCTTCCATGGAAACATTTAATGGTGTGAAAGGGTGCTAAATATGGATGGTTATTAATTTTTAAACCGTTGTTGGTGTTCTAGTGTGATGCTAAATTATAGAATGTCCGTAAAACTAGAAAACGGAATTAGAAACTAAAAAGTAGGCACCTACATCAAGATAATATTCGTGCACTATAAACTAGGAAATGGAAACGAGTGTAAATCGTATTTAATCAACTTCAAAAATAATTGATAAACAAGAAAAAATTAGGGGATAGATGGGTATTTATGAAATTTGAATAAATACCCTCTACTTCACATATCTACAATATAAATCAATCACCATTGACTTAAGAGACAAGAGTTTATAAAGTTTATGGAAAATTTAATTTTATAAAATTATAAGATTTATTAAATTTTAATAATGACCTATTTTTACGTCTTTGAAGATAGGTAGGTACTTGCATTGTTTTTGGCCTAAAATTTAAATCTATGGGATATATAGCACTTAAGTTCACACCTAAGTACACAAAATAAGTAAATAAAGCATACAGCTTGGAGAAATTAATGAAAACTGAGGAAGACTATAGTACTCAACCAACTGGCAAATTAATATTCTATTGTATATAAAAAATGTATTAGCGTAACCGTCGTTTTCATTTTACGAATAACTGTGAAAAGTTGTTGAAGCAATCAAAATGTCATAATTATGCATGTTTTCATACTTCAGCGCAATAAATCCGAATTTTTTTTAAACTAGTACTTGCTAGAGCTACGACTTTAATGAGTTGTGGGATGAAAATCACACCGTAATGATCACTGGAACTGGAGAACCTATTATGTAATGGAAAAAAACTATTCTTTTCGATTTTTTGTCCTTCAGACCGGATCAGGCAAATTTAACCACCAAAATTTGTTTTCAAATTTTAATTTTTTTTTTTTATTTTAGTGTTGGTACTGAATGTGATCCATTCCAAAACCTACAATCGGAGAGGTTCAACCAGTTTTAATCTTCTTTCTTTTTGAGACAAGTTTTAGGTGAAAAAAAATTAATAAATGTTTCTTTTTTTGCCGAATGATCCGGAAATGAAGTCGCAACTTACTACAGACTCCACTGTGTGCCAAAAGATCCACTCGAAATGAACAATTCAGAAAATTCTTTCACTTATTAAAGTTCAGTGACTTAAACAAAGAGATCGTCGTTACTTCATTTTTTAATAAGAAACAATAAAAAATTAATTTAAATGAAAATTTTAATATTAGAAGCCTTTAAAAGCAATTAAGTCTTCTCAAATTTGGGTTCTCAATAAAACTGAAATTGGAAAAAGTAAAAGTAAAATTAAATTCAAACTCTTCCTCTACGTTTCATCGAGGCAAGAAAATATAAGAGTTTATAGAAAGAGCCTTGAACCGAAACAAACAAAAAAAGGAGAAAATAAGTTGCAAACTGGTAATAAAATATTCGGCTTGTAGCTCAAGAATTTTCATGTATTTTAAATTTTTCACGTCGGAAAACGAAGAGTATCCTTTACGGTTTTTCTTCGTAAAACGTCGTTTTCGGGTCCATAAAGAAGAGAGAAAAAGAAAAACTATAACAGGCCGCACCCGACTGTTTTCCTTCATTTAAATAAAAAATAAGTAGATAAGAATTATTTTTCTTTGGCAAAAAAAAGAAGAAGAAAAAAAGAGTAAAATGAAGGAGAAGTGAAAACCCTCTTCCGTGTAGCTGTTAATACATTATTCATAAAAAGGAGGGAATGTTTAGACGTCAACTCTCGGGTTTCACAGAGAATTACAATAAAAATAAAAATCGTTTTGCGAGTCTTCATTATGAAAAAGAAAATTTTTTTCGTCTTACTTTTTTCCATACTCGGTAAAATACCTTCTTTTTTTTTACGTTTCTTTTAAAGGCAGGGTTTTTTGTTTTTTATTCTTCTCCTATTTTTTTTTCTCGCTTTTTCGAAAAGAGAAAAGTACACTCAAGGCGATTCGAACGAAACGATTTACTTTTCATAATTTCATGCTTTGTATAAGACAAATTAATAGTTAAGTCGAGATTGTAGTGTCAAAGAGTTAATTTCTTTCAGCTTTCATTTTCAGTTAATAGACTACAGTATATTAATCAGAAAAAAAAAAGAAAAAATTATGAGGATCAAAAGAGTCATTCGAGTAAGATCGTGTATTTTATTTACAATAGGGCCTACTTATCTATTGTCATCGTTCTGAGAACTCACCAACTCATTTAAAGTTCATAAAATTAACATTGTTATAGTTTGGAAGAGAAAATAAATTATTATTGCTAAATTAAAAAGAAGCAAACTGCCCTCATGTTGCAGTATTATAAGCCCCGATTCATATAAATTATTGTAATTAACTGGCTCTGGTATACGGAAATGACAATTGTGACATATTTATCATTTTTTTGTACCAATTAATTGCTTACAAAATTACGAATGTGTTACAGGTATTCATCATTTGGATGTATTGAAAATCGTATTTGTGGCTTCGTAAGACCACACAATAGTTACCATTAACTATAGTTACTTTCGTGAAAACAAAATAATTAATTTTTTATCCTTAGGCCTCTCGAACACATTTGCCACTTTGCCAAATTGAAAATTGAACAAAAACCACCCAAAAACTGGTACTTATTACTTAATTTCTCCTTCAATCAAAATTACATATAATCGTTGGTGCTTACTCTGAAACTATCCCTAATGGACAACACTTTGTAGCAGAAATATTCGATGGAGCTCATTTTATAGAAAAATAATTTATGATATTTGTTTCATAACAATCGACTAGAGTGTTTTTAGGGAAAAAGAGTTTTATTTTAATTGAAAATATCCCGAAAACCATTGGAGTAAACGACAACACTATAAGAATCTTTTTGGTAGAAAAGTTTATGAAATTTTATCTTATAATAATATTTAATGGGCAACCAGACACTTATCTGAGTAAATTTCAATTGTACCTATAATTTTCAAAAATATTTTTTTCAGGTAAATATCTTTCAGGTCAGTACCTTCACGTAAGTGTCCCGTAATCGTTCAATGTACCTAATTATTTTATAAGTAGGTACCCACATATTATAACTTTTTTTGCTAAATCTGATCCATTTGGTGATATTTTTGAAAAAACCTAAAAATGGGTTCGATTTTTCAAGATGGTGGCCGTAAGTCCCCTCCAAACTGTTGGGACCTTTGATAATATGTTCATTTTCAAACATCCATAAAGAGTAACTAATAGTAAAACTTCCGGATAATGATTCACAGTTTTCATCGAAAAACAAAGGGGAAAAAAAGAGAAAAATACAATAAATACGAATCGAACTGTTATTCTACACCGTTTTTCTTGTAATCAGTTAAAAATTAATTTTCTGTCGAAAGTAAGAACGTGTATTTAATCGAACTTTACGCGGGGTTTCAATGAAAGGTCATTAGAAAATATTGCCGGCGAAGAGGAAAAGAGTGATACTCGTTTTGAGATGAAAGCGAAGAACATTCCTCTTCATAATATGAAGCAGGAAGTACCTTCGTTCCTTCTCTGATACTTTTCATGAACCCTTAACTTATTAAAAGGACGAAGAAGGAGCGAAAAGAAAGGATTAATGTCCAAATGACAATAGAAAATGATTACCATGGCTACCTTTATTTTTTATTTTTTCTGCTTCTAGTCGTCCTACAGTGAAATCGTACTCGGAAACGAACACGTAGATAGTGGATAAAAATTGCGTGCATGCATACCCATTGGCACTGTGTGGAAAGAATTTGCATCCCCAACCACCAACAGAACGTACCCACCTACCGTGCAAAAATACGCGTACTACGCTTCGTTAAAATTACGATCGTTTAGGAAATTGAAAGCTACTCGAGCTGGGGGATGAACGAAATCATATTTTCATACAAACTACTTAACATTTCCATTTAGAAACACTTAAACTGTCGTTTATTCCAACTTCTTTTTTCTCAGCTCATTTCGATCGTTGTTGGCGGAAAGAGTGCGGACGAAAAAAACATATATTTCAAGTAGGTATCCCACTTCTATATGGGAATAACAACAGAAAAGAATATGAAACAGAAAAAGGTCGAATGGGATCGACAGTAAGCAATGACGATATTCGTTAGTGAAAATAAAACGTATGCCCACCCGTGTAAAGTATTATTGCGAGTCAATTTTGTCGAAAACGACTGCTCGCAAAATAGAGAACAAAAAACAGAAAGAGTTGAAAAAGGAATTGACATTGAGAAAAATTTAGGTAGTTATTTATTAAAAAATTACTTTCGTGATTTCTGGCCAAAGATAGTGCCGAAGTAGGTAGCTAGTAGAGAATGGTGTCAAATAGACAGTGCCTAAATGTTTCATCAATTAAAACGTTTCGTTGATACTCTACGTTTAGCTAACAGTCAACATTTTTCAGAGATGTTGTGAATCGGAGTTACTTATTGACTTCAACATTTTTGTACATTTATCCCATCGTAGGGAGAGAGGATGAGAAAAGAGACCCACAGGAAAAATAGGCCGGATGAATGAGGTGGATCGAAAAATGTCTTTTCAGGGTATTGATTGAAAACGATAATTACGTTCGTAGTAATATTATTGTATTGTTGCAAATAAGGAGGTTGGGATACAAATTTTTGTTTTTCAAAAGATGTTTTAAATTGCTCGTCACATTCTGCAAATTCAAATTTGGTTTGCAATCACCTTTGTTTGTTAGAATCATTCGAACAGGGAAAAAGTGGTTTTCAGCTATCGTTTCTGAGTCACCTGTGTGAAAAAAAAAGGCAAAATTCAACAATAAAAAAACACGACCAACATAATTAACTAGCTCTCATCATTTCCTCGGAGCCTGAAAATAATTACATTCTGGCATAGCCAAATAATGTAATATTCCTGGATAATCAACACCGGGTATTTGTCTTGCACCATTTTACACCATTGCATCGATATAATATTATTTTAATCTTATATATAAAAGCCACTTTTGTCACGTTATCACGTGACCATAGTTATAGATGTAGTTGGCTATGTGTATAAATTTCTGTTTTAGTCCTACTCTAAATAATTTTTTTTCTTCATTCTGTACCTGGTTAATTGATAATTTCGATATATTTATGGTTTATGAAGGCCTGTGAATTATTGCTGCGTAGCAGCATTTGGTGCTCTCCGGTGATAATAACAATAATAATAATAATAATAATATTATATTTTTGTGATACGTAATGTATAGCTTCCATTCTTGACAATGGTATGTTAATTTTTTTATGACAATGGAACCCACAGTACTAGGTAAAGCTCATATCTATGATTCTGGAAATTATTTTTTAATAAATAGTTCCTGGAAAGTTAGTTCTATTTTAGTTAAATGGTAATATATGGTCTGTTCGATGTAGGCAAAACGTGTCCACACTGTTACAATTAACGTTGCAAATCAATGATACTCTATCTACACTTCCAACCAAATAAGGTGTATTTGTTATCGCGGGTCAGTTCCGCCAGTTCTTGTGAAAACAATCTCCAAAAATACAAATACATAGAAGCCATTTTAAATTTTTTTATCGTACTTACACGTAAACTTAGATCAATGTTCGTACTACACATTTTAATATAATTTAATGCCAAATACTGGTTTATTCAGTTTTTATAGCATTTGTACAGAAAGTACTTACACCAAATATGGCTGAATCTAAACAAAACGAAAGAACAGACCAACATAATGGAACATCAGACAATAACACAGATTCAGCGTTATTATATAGCCAAAAGTCATAGGCGAATGCCAGAGACAGGTGGACACGAAGGGGTTGTACCATGGCTACTAGAAAACCGAACAGAAGTTGGAAACAAAGGTAAAGAGACAGACGGCAGAGTAATACATTAGCTATGTATTGTCTGATGAAGATGTCTGTGATAGATGTGGCATGAATTTTGTGACTGGTGCAACTGAAAACCGAATGTCTAGACAGTTCCACGATTTTGGTTGACCAAATATTGCGAACAAAATATATGCAGCGATCTAAAAAGATCATGAACTTAGAATTGTACCAACCAGAAGAAATGGTATAACTCATATGTCCCCTCGAGTGTAGCTACTTTTACCCTACTCCTATGTTACCAAATACGACAAGACTTTTAACCATCCGAACGAGCCGAGGGTAACTGTTGCCAATCACACAAGTATCAATCACCTACTTTGAATGCGAGTCACACACTATTTTTTGCAACACTCATCCCAAAAACAAATATTTATTTTTTTTAAAAACCAAACAATAATGAATAATTTATTTCACTTTGGTTTTAACCAAACAATCTTCACACCCCTCATCAGCCTATAATTATAGAAAAAATTCCTCAAAAATTTTTTTCAGAACCAAATAATTAATTTAATAATTTTACATAAAGAAAAAAAAAATGGGAAATAGTCAAGCTATGCCAGAAAGTAATCGAACTGTGAAGGAAAGTGATCCGAGAAAGTAAACTTGAAAATACGCATGCGCCCAGCAATATTTTTTGTATTGTGTTGAAATTCGTTACTTTTGGTTCAGTTAGAGGACATTAAAGAACATTTTTTTTGGGTTGGTTGTTGCAAAATAGTGTGTTATGTTGGGTAGGTATGTAACTAGGGAGGAAAGTGAACAATTTCTCAACAATCGTGATATTTGAAAAAACAAACCGTAGGCAAGTGCGGTAATTTCGTAAGTTGATAAATTGTTCACTCTGACCGAGCTGCATACAGTACTTTTTGTAAAGAGTGTATGGAATTATGTATTTGAACCAGGCGTAGTAAATCCTGTGGGTTGCTGGGTCAAAACTTCATTGTGGCAAAGAGAATTTTTGTGGTAAAAAGATGAAAGTAATTTAACAGAAAAAAAAAGACATTTAAAGTTGTGGGGGAAACTGAGGAAGCAGTAAGGTATGAGAAAAGAATTAAGGTGTGAAAAAAAATTAAGAAGTGAATAAAGTAAGAATTCTGAAATTGACCACTTCCACCACGCCATACATGCCTCAAAAATACAGAATTTTGTTCACATGTTGCAAAAAATATAATATAGCCTGCTAACCTGCTTACTAAATTTTATCAGTAATAATAAATTGTTTTTATAGATAAGGTACCTATGCAGTACCAAATTTTTCGCAGAGTTTTTGTCGTTTCGGATAGGTAACGCACGGGATGAGTCAAATACAACTGTTCTTGCTGAAGATTACAGATTTTTATCCAAAATAAATTTTCATAATTTAATTTTCTAATTTTACATTTCATCAAAACGTCAGTTAATTCCTCAGTCAGGTGAAAGTTAACGATTTTAATTCGTCAAAATGAATCTCGAAATGGACGATGATAAAATAATAATTAAGATAAAATGTTACTCGCGGGTTAAAAATTTAATAGCCTAATTCGACTGTAAAATTTTTGACATATTTAATTTTAGCATTTCGGTGAGTAAAAAGCTGTAGGTACTTTGGTAAATAAACATCTAACAAGTCCAAAATGAAGATCAAATCTAATGTACTCGGCATTTAGGGTTAATTCTGCATTAAATTTTATTTATTTATTTCGCATTTTCCGCTACTTGTATTCGTAAATTTGGATCTTTTTTTTTGGCATTCGGTCCAAAAATGTGAAAAACGAATGCCAACTTTACGGCCATTTTGTAAAAGTAACATTTGGCCTCCAACAAAAAAAGATAGAAAAAAAAAACACGTTATCAACTGCACCACTTTTTCACTACAGATAAAAATTCAGTGAAAACACATTCGTCGTCTTTTTTACCTGTTTTTGATGCTGTAAAGAAAAAACAACAACAAAAAAACACGAAAACTCGAGAACTTAGGTATACCCTATCTACGTATCCATTATCATGTGATTTTGTGACCTTTCGAAGTCTGTTTTCTTGGCAAATGTATCTATTTCTCATAGGTAGGCTACGTGAGAAATAAAGGATATTAGTTTGAAACTCGAAGAGAATCATTTTGTTCTTCACTTTTTAATTTAAATTATACGTATTTTGAATAAAAATTTCAAAACAAAACAAAAGAAAAACAAAAACAAAAACAAAAAGGAACAGATTCGTGTAATTTTTCATAATAGGTACCTACTCGCCTATACTATCGATGGTTTAATGCGAGTAATCGCGCCTTTTCACCTTTCACTAAACGAAAAAGGTGAAGAATTTCGCGAAGCGATGTCGTGACAAAAGCTTGGAAGACAATTTTTTTTTTCTTGTTTATATAAGATAATATACCTAGGCTATAATTTTTTTTCATTTTTTTTTCCATTCATTTCGTTGTTTTCATTATTGAGATAGCAGTTGAAAACAAGAAAAGATGTTTAGCCTTCGCGTAAACTTTTTGGGCGCACGGAGTTAATTACAAACTTCCAACAAAATTACAGACGTCTACTACTTTGCATACTTGTAATTATGTGAAACTTTACCTTATCTTAATTTAATACGGTTTTAATGCGTTTACAAGTTTAAAATGTAGAAACCGGCTCGGTGTACCGGAGAAATTTATATGTTAGCTTTGCTAATTTGCAGACGTTATATGGCTGTGACGCCGTTTGTGTGCAGGTATTCTTATTACGGGTTACTGACATCAAAGATGCTGGTAGACTTATTATTCGCTATGGTGAGTGAGGAGGGACGAGCTTTCGAATGAACTCACATTTCGAGTCCAACAATAGTATAGCTGAGTTAAGTTTAAAGTTTGCCATCGGAGCAATAATAATTTATTGTAATGGCAACGAATAAAACGGCCATAAACTGGAAATTTTGAAAAATTATTATAACACAGTTTGCTTGAGAACATAATATTAAAACTGACCTCGCAAAAGTGTTATGGTGGAGGATGATGAAAATTATTTGTTTCATGAGAAAAGGTATCAGTCGATACCATTTCCTCACTTTGACCTAATTTTTGTTGGTGTATAGGTATAATTATTCATAAAATTTTATTGTGTACGTATGTACTGCCAAAATTTTGCATTCACAGTTTTCACATTACTACAAAACGTATGAAGTTAAAATTTTTTAAGATGTAGTTTTTATATGGGATCAAGGCTGAAAGAAGTTTGGTGCTTATTGGTTTGGTACTGTTGGAGAAAACTGAAAAAAAAAAACATTCCTCGAAAATAAGTTTTACCAGAATACTGAGAAAACTATGGTTAAAATAGATTCAAAAGTTCAGTGGCAGATGAATTTCATACAGGAGTAGGTCTGGTAAAAATTTCATGACTACTACTTCAGTTGTTTTTGCAAAAAATGTAAAAAATAAAAAACTATAAAAACAATAGCAATAAAACATTGATAATACTTCCTTTCTATTGATCATCAAGGAAGTATCAGTCAGATGAAAAATATTCTATCAAGGTTTGTGTGGAATACCTTGTTGTGAAGTAGTATTCACACAAGTAGGCAATCAACAGCTTTGTGTGTTCTGCCATTTCATACACTAGACAAACACTGGTGATTTTGTAGCCAGATTTGTGAGTTTATATAGGGAAATTGGCACATTCACACAGACACACGTATATACATATACATATGTAGTTGTGTCATCAAATTACGTCATTTCTTATTTTTCATCTGATAAGAAGCAACCTTTGACATTTGCTAACAGTCTATGACATCTCTGAGATTGTTATCTATCAATTAGTCACAGTTGGGACATTGTATCTTACCTATATGTATATACAGGTAAGAACATACACATGTACAATTGTGTATATATTTCATTTAACATCACAGAGACAAATAATAAGCCAGCCTTTTGGCGGTAACTGTTGTCAATGGGTGCGAGCCCCTTTACCTCATACAAGTTGAATATCCCTACTGTTTGGAAATGGTTATTTCATCAAAATCTGGTTTTATTTCATTCGAGACCCATGTTGATGACTAAATGTTGATAAAAAGTTTTTGGGTAAAGATGTGATTGTATTTATATCATAGCCCACTTTTTCAATAACCATTTCCACACTTTTTGTTTCCTTATGAGTGAGAATCTTTAATTAGAACAATGAAGAGTAAAGGGAATTGGAAAAGTTTTATTATATTATTTCACATTAATTAAGAATTTGATTTTTTGGATTTGTCTGTCTTTATTTGTCAATCCTATGAAAAATGTTATGGCTGAAAAACAATGTTCTGCGATATGAGAATGGGGGCAGTAAAACCCATTCCCCATAGGAATACCTACAGTATTTCAAGTTAACACTCATCAAATGTCTATGAACCTTAGAGAAATCATTCACACTGGACAGCAATACTAAAAAATAATTTAAACCATACCTGGTGAAATCAAAAACCATTTACTGCTGGACTAAACATTTACTCTTGGGTACATACATGCTGGATGAATGTCAATTCGATGCCATGGCTAACATCATCGAATGGCCAATGCCAATTGGAAAAACTCAGCACATTGTAAAAATCAGAGCCATGTATTTAATAAAAATATAAGATTTAAAACAAAAGTTGTACATGAAAATATAGAACAGCCTGCCCAAACTAGAGCTAGTAAAGCAGTGACGAGCGGTTACTAAAATTAAGAAAAAAATTCAAGTAAAAAAGGAGACTGCTTGCCTACAAAAAGAGTGGGAGAAATTAGGAGATGGAAAAATAAAATATTCTACAACTATTGATTTCAATATAATAAAAAAGAGAAAGAGTAAAAACCCGAGACATCGATCATAAAGATGATTCGAAGAATTAGGAAGATAAAAATAGGAAGAAGAGGAAAAAGATTGACAATCAGGGTAAAGAGAAGTTAACTTGTACCAGGGCAGAAAAGTTAAGAGTGAAAAAACCGTAAAATTAGAAAGAATATGAAAAGAAATGAAGTAGCAGTAACAGTCAAATGACATGATTAGAAGTGAATGAGATAAGACAGAAATGAAGATGTAAGAAAAGATGAAGCAAATGAACGAAGCCGAGATAATAGTTTTGTAACAAAATGAAAAAAACATGAAATGAGGAAAGGACAAGTTTTTACTATGATCGAATGCCTGTGTAAATTTTAAAATACGTAATTGTTTAAAATAACAAATTTCTAAATAAAAATGTAAATCAAAAAAAAATTTTTGAAGGGGAAAAGATCGCGAATTTAAGGGTTGTGATTTGGGGTGGTAGGCCAGATGTGTCAGTTCCAGCCATATTCATTCCTTCCAATATTGTGTTCTTTGCGTCATTGTTGAAGTTACTATAACTTTTAACTTATTGTTATTTGATCAGAAAGATTTATATTACGTGAAGTGAATTTTCAAATCATTAGAAAACTGCTCGTGAATTCAGAAAATTTAACATCTAAATATTCAATTTGGTATCAAATGACTGGTTAACTTCAACAATATTGTACCTAATGTACTTTTCTGAATATCCATCGGAAAAGAAAGTACATAAGTACTTAGGTAAGTATTTATTTTCTGTTCAATTTTTGTCTTAAACGAAATAATCATGGCGTAATGAAAAGTGTGTAGCCAGAAATCAGAGGAAAATCTTCTCGCGATTTTATTTTTTGGTAAATACAAACTTGTGTTCCAATCAAAAGTTTTCTAGTCTTTCAACGCCTAAACATTTTTCTACTTAATACTTTGGAAATCGAACAAACTTTCTGTACGCATTTTATAAATTGCTACTCGATGGCAAGATCCAGCAGAATTTTCGTTTTCTTATTTCTCAAGAAGGAGAAAAAAACCAAACAACGAAGTCAAATGAACGAATTTCCTTGATTGGACGTGAAATGCAGCCGACAAAAATAAAAATAAAATAAGTTGGCAGGAAACCGTTTAAACATTCTTCCCTTCTTCGTCCTTCGTATTTTGATTACGAATAAAATCGAAAAAAAAAAAAAACTGATTCGAGATTTTTTTCTGATTGCATTTGCAAACTTTTTTTATTTTTTGTCTCTTCTCATTTCTTTTTCTTCGTCTTCCTTTGTAAGAGAGAAGAAACTTTGAAACTGTAGTACATTTTTTGAAAAGGATTTGTTTTTTCGTGCCGAATATAACGATAAATTCATTTTCATTTATCAAATTCAGAATTAAAATTTTCCTTCACCTATTTTTACACATTTGACCTTAAGAATGATTTCAGCTGTTGAAAAGTATCTTTTTTTTTAATTTTTTGTACATTTCATGAGCTGAAGTTCCTCGAATTATATTCTAGACTCTTATATTTTAAGTTTTTATTATCAGTATTATGTGCAGAACGATCTTTTAGTGTGTACGGATAAATAGGTAATAATTTCTGTATGAAATTAGTTTTTTTGGTATGTGAGTCAGTGATTGCGATGTGAACCATAATAATAAGTAAAATACTGTAAATTAAGCTTTGCAACTGCTTGCTTGAAAGTATCAATCAGCATTAATATTAAGAAATTTTGGACAGTTTCTCTATCGCAAATATTTTTTTTATTTTTAATGCAACGTACGAAAAATAAAACGTCAGCGTATGTTTACGATTTAAACAAAAATACTTATCCAAAATGAGAAGAATCAGTCACCCAACTGATTAATATGTAACTGTGCCTAGTATTACTGATGAACGTATCAATATCCGACAGGAAATCCTAAATCTGCCAAACGCAGCTTCATATTTTCAATTTGTCTAATTTGTGTCTATGATCACAATAATTATTTATTTTATTTGGCATCACCCAACTGAAATTCGTGGTACAAAAATAAAAATATCATTTTTAACGTAGTGAAATAATATCTATTCGATGAATATTGTGGAGATTAGTCCCTAAGGAGCCTCGTCCATTACAAAGTCAATATCATTACCTTGCACTTTGAAATATATTAATTTCTAGAGAACACATTAACGAATCGTATGCAAAAAATTTAAATTCATGTTGGCTTTTAGGTAAATGGAAAGTGTGAGATTAATGTAGGAATGTACTCAGGTACTCATAAACGGAAGTCTAAAAATCTTCTATGCAGTTAAAAGAATCTGATAAGACTCGTCGAGAGAAGCAAAAAATTTTCTATCAACTTGGATTTGGAAATTGCTTGTTTCAGAGATACAGGCTTTCAAAATTTCAAATTTTTCATAGCAGAATCAAATGAGAAAGTTCAATAATGGCGTCTTGTTGTACTCATCGAATATAATTATATACATTAAAAAAAGTTCTTTTGAACAGTTCCCTATTTTCAATACAGAGTTAAATGTATTGGAAATTCGAAGAAATTTTTTAAAATTTTTACTCTGCCTAACGCTTTTTTCAAAAAAGTTTTTCCTCCACCTGGTTTCAAATTCGCTACCTTTGTATCATGTGTACAGAACGCTACCTATGAGTCATAAGAACTTTTGTAAATTTTTCCTTCAAAGGAAAGAATATGCAACCAATTTGACGTACACCTAAATGAGAGCGTCTGTGTGATGTTAATATAAACTCTTTTGCTTCTTAGACGAGTTCCACATGACCCCTTTTCGGTGGAGTCAACATTTCCAGACTTCCTACATTATGATAAAGTCACTCTTTCTACATTAAGCTTTTATTCTACTCACGATTGCGATTCAAAAATAAATATACCAATACTGCAGTCAACCTTCCGCATCGA
This sequence comes from Ericerus pela, assembly GCA_011428145.1. Lineage (NCBI taxonomy): Eukaryota > Metazoa > Arthropoda > Insecta > Hemiptera > Coccidae > Ericerus > Ericerus pela. The sequence continues at coordinate 815,334 of WOFM01000467.1, forward strand.
AATAATATTTATTTCGCATGAAGCTAAAGCCAAAAAAAATAAAATAAAAATAAAAGCTTATCTTTCAAAAACTCGTTTTTAACGTAAACTTATTCACAGTTAAAGTCTGTATGTTACTTGTGGCCAACCTTACATACCCATACAGAAGCGAGTGTTCCTATGAAAGTTGCATTGGCTTCAAACGCCCAACACACAAAATAGCGTTTTTAATAGTTTGCCCCTTTCTGTGGACACCTTTATACTCACAATAATAATTCATAACAGGTAAAGCAATTTTGAATTTTTTTTCTGTGCGATGTTGGAATCACACCAGAATGAAAATTGTAACCATAACAATATGAGAAATGAAAACTTGTATCAAAACTAATTCATATTTTTGTTTCACAAAACCCATCCAACAAGAAGATATTTTTGTGCATCTAAAATGAGCAAAATTCGTAGAATTACAACACAATGAAAAAAATAAAAAATTGCGCATGCCTACTTCTAAATGTATTCACTTTTTGAATGACTATTTTAGCTGCGCATGCGTATTTTTGATTTCATTGACTTTTTGCATTATATTTTTGTCTACATCATTCACTCACACAAAATAGTACCTATAACGGCCAAAAGAGGTCATAGTGCTGGAAATGAACCTCTTTTGGTGTGGTTACACTTGCTTCAAGTTATAACAATACCCACAGGAATATTATTATTACTCGAGAATTAATTTAAAATTATTAAATTTATTATCCATAGCTATTGTTGACCTTAACTTTCTGAAAGACTTTAAATAAAATTCAAATACACAATAAGTTTCAACACTTTATTAAAATAATAATTTGTACACACAAAAGTACTTGATTAATCATGGTACTAAGACTGAATGAGTATTAATTTACAGTACTAAGACTGAGTGAGTATAAAATTACAGTACAATTATTTCAGTGCAAACAAGAATTTATATACCCTGTCAGGGTATACTTTTTTACATGGTATTAGGTATGAAGTAGGGATTTGCTGATTAGAAGAATTTATTTATTTGAGTATATTTGAGGGACCAGTACGTCGAGGTCACCAAATATCTCGTTGAAAAACGTGTTGTGAGTGCTGGCAGGAAGTAACGGTACTTTTGCTACTTAACTGTACAATTTAAAAGGTAAAAATGTCTACGTTTTTTTGTGTAGACGAATATTTACATCAATATTATATTATGACGAACATATCCGTTGCAGTACCTACGTAATATTTTCCTCTTCTTCGTAACAATTTTTTGGGTGGGTACAATAATAAATATTATGTGACACACGTTAGAAGCGAATGATCGCTCGTGTGATTTTCAGCACAGTTGTATTGCAATCATTTACTTCTTGAACTTGAATCACAAATAAATATTTACGAAAGTCCAGCTTTTCAATTTTTATACTTTCAACTTTATATAATTCCTACTAACAGAAAATAAATGTTTCGTCACTGACAACAATAACAATAATTTTAAGGGTTCTACGGTGGTATTCTGTTGTCGAAATCGATAGGTAGGTAGGTACCTACTTGCAGTAAACCACACATCGAGGCCTATTTTCTTTTAGCAAAAATTAATGTATGAACGACAGGCCGTTAAAATAATACTCGATGAGGTGCCAGCTATATTTTGGAAACCACTTTTTCGAATCAATCGCCAGAAAATGTTTATTTTTTCACTAAAACTTAAGGCGTTTCTGTTTAATCTTTCTGGCTGACTCTCATCCATAAATCATAAAAATAATATAGATTATACGTTATCATAATGGTTTTAAAAGGCCTACGTACCGACTCTCGAAATGTAAACGGAATATTATACAGTTTTTCATTACAAAATAGCCTACACGACCATTCCTATCGTACAGCGTATCTTTCCCAAACATTCATTCGCATAAATGGTATCAAATTTGGTCAAATATTCCTTAACGGTTCTCGAAAACGTAAGGTCTCTAAAACGAATTACCATATTTTGCGTGGCTACAAAGAGAGATGCGGAATTCACTGGGGGTTGGTTATTGTTCAAAAGAACATTTCAGTAACTTTCATTAAATTTTTTCTTTCGTTGACGAAAGCAGTGCCGGTTGAAAAGGTGAATTGATTTTATTGTCTTACCATTTTGTATACCCAAAACTGTTTATTGAAGAGGACGGCGTGCAAACATTCAAAACTTTTACAGTAGATACCTACGTACTTACCTACATTTTTATATTCGAGAGTTATTTTTTACTTAGTCGACCTACTCACGGGCTTCGTGATTAAAATAGGCTACCAAAAGCAAATATAATAATTATTGCTCAGCTCTACGTACTGATCCATGGAAAATTATTTCAGCTGCACCAGTCGAATATTAGTTAAAAGATAATCTCGTATACTGGAATCAAATAAAGACTTGGATAATATTGCGCCTGTTACATGCGAAGTGCGAAATCCATAATTTCATGAAAATATGTCCAAGTGTTTACGCATTTTATACTCACTTCAAAAAATGGCTACAAATTTTCACAAGAGTTAGAAAAAGTCAGAGTTAATTTTATTGATCAATAACATTCATGAAGTGGAGCTGAGATAGGGATGCCGGCAACAATGTTGAGTGGATAACCAATTTTCACTCTTAGTGAATCATAGTCAAAGAAAAAATTACTAGAAAAAAATTTAACAGTATCTTTAATTTAAATAACATTTTTTTTTTGAATAAGGAATATAAAAACCAACGCAGAAAATCTCTGGATTTCCAATGAAACATTTTTGTGGCCTGAAATGGAAAATATTACAGAAATTTATGTTACATAATAAGAAGATAGCCTAATGTTATTTTGACCAATCGTTCATCAAACACATTCAGTGAATGTTCATGAACATGGAAGGCAGGTCATTAAAAAAAAAAATGTCAATTAGAAGTAATATGTCTGAATTATCAATTCAATAAAAGTTGATTAGGTACAGTGTATTGGTGAAAAATGTGAGCCCAGTGAAGGCGAGTGAAAAGCAAATACTTAAAGGAAACATTATAATGTTACAATAAAGAACCTTTTTAAAAATCTAGTCGGACGAGAAAGTGTAAGTACTTAATATACTAGATAGATGTAATACACTACAAAATATGGGAATTATTGCAAGTACTTACGGTAATACAGATCAATTTCTCTCTGCTTTGGCGCCATCAAACAATTATTATAATCGACCCTTGGCCATTGAACAGTGTATCTAAGTCAGTGAAGTTTTAAGTAGGGCGTTAAGTTACATTCAGCCACTTCGCAGATGGCAAAAATTCTAATATTAGGTAGGTTATCTACCTAAGAAATTCTTACCATAATAACATTCAGTTCAACTGTTGCGTACAACGTATAAATTATAATGTCACTTTACAACAGAGTTCCATTCCAATTACGTGTATACGTAGGTACTTACTTATCAGCCCATATTGTACGATTTGTACGTACTTTTTAAAACAATGAAGTAGCCAAGTAAACTTGTTTTATCACAAATAGACGTAATTCCTCTTTTAACTTGACCACTAAAATGTTCCAATCCACAATTTATTGGAAAATTATCAACTGCGATAATATAAAAAAGTGTAGAGGCTGAACACGACTATAGAGTAAACACTTACTACACATTCATTAATGTACGAAGGCTACGAACCATTAGAAGTTTAGGCCAAGAACAAGGCCTCAGCAAAGAAATCACGAACTTTGGACGAAAGTAAAATGAACGAGCTGTATCAACAAATCGGTAATGGCTACGTCCTTCTCGCAGCAAACTATTCACACAAAAAGGTCTCCTATACTAAAATTGACTCTACACGATGGAAATATTTTTCGCAAACTTTAATAGGGGTTGTAACGTTCATTTTAGAACAACGATTTTAGGCCCTATTTGGACCAGGTTATTATTATTTCTTCAAACACCGAATCTCATTTCAAAATTTTGACAAAAACTGACTAAAACCGATTTCAAAACTGTACATCTTTATCACAGTGAAATTAAGACAAAGAGGATCGCTCACTTTTTTTTTTTTTTTTTTTTTTTTTTTTTTCATTGGACGGTATTGCAGAGCTTTCTTTTCCTCTTTCTTTCCTGCATTTAGTTCAAAGCAATTCTTTCAACCCTCATGTTTCTTTCCTTTATGTCGATATTTGAAAAATTCTCGTAGTCGACAGTTTCCGTTTTTCCACATTTTATCTTTCTTCTCTCTCTTTTTTGAAAGTTTTCTTTCGTCTCTAAAATCGTTTTAATGCGGTTTTTAATTTCCCGGAAACGCTTTATTTTCTTTACCGTACCTACTTTCTATTTTTTGTTCTTTTTGAATGAATTTTTCTTTAATTGATCTAATGAAAGGCCCGTTGAATTGTTTTCATTCGCGTTTGGCATAAATGAGATTCGAAATTGTTTCTTTTTGAATTGTTTATTTTTTCATTCATGAAATGGTTGAAGGAAGTTCTTCTACGTTTGTCGATCTGTTGCCAACGATGAAAAGGTATTTATATAATTTTAAATTCCAAAATTAACCTTCACTACTCAGTAATCACTACTCACCATTCAGTTTTGCCTTCATAATGCGCAAATAAATAATACGGCTCCACATAGCTCGTAAAGTGGATCAACTGAAGTGGAGATCCGGTTGACGATATCTGATGCTTGATCGAATGAACGAGGACGACTTTTATTGAAAGGAAAAAAGGATATTTCAGCAGCGCATCACCCAACCTTTTAAACGAAATAACCGTATCGACGAAGGGCTGCTTATGGTTGGTAGGCCTACTGTTATAATCGCATGCGCAGTTCATTTTTCATTGTAAATTTTTGTACTAAAAAGCAACCAACATTCTTGGTCAATTGAATTACATTTAGGCGTTAACTCAGTTCACCAGGCATTGTAGCCTACATTCACCGAGTCACTCGGTATTATTTTTAAATTTTCTATTTTATTATCTGTTTCTTTCGTTTCGCAAAACAGGATGCTAACGAGTTAGTCTTCAACGCTGCATCCACACAAAGGAAGCCAATCAGTCGTTAACCAACTGCAACAGCGAATTACCTTCATCGACTTAGGTGCTGGGGGCAGTACCTGTAAGGTACACTCCTACTGATTTGCTTCACTACCACGCCGATAGCTGGTGTGCATTTACTACCTATAGACATTTCAGATAGATCATGCACACTATTCACGCACACTATTCATTCACACAAACGAATTTTTAATTTTTATTTAATTTTTGGTTAGCCCCCTCGAGAGGTATGTGGGCTCCGCAGCATTTTAAATGCAATGTGAACTTTGGCGGAGAAATACGTGTTCTTAAAAGTTGGAGATCATCAGTATGTAGTCGTCGCCACCACTCAAGTATGAACCTGGGCACACCTACGAGAGATCGTGTAGGAAAGATCAACTGTGTTATCCGTGTGGCCAGCCATGCTGCCTACTTGCTTTGTAGTTAATTCAAGTAGATATGTTTGCGATGATACACATTCCCTGCGGTGAACTTCGGATTTTTACTATTTTTCCTTACGTGTACCCATCACTACAGTAATGGTAGTGCAGTTTCAAGGAGAGATTTCTAACTCGACGACCACCACCTCAAAATGAAGTCAGACTGTGACAAAGGCGCCACAAACGTAAATCCTCCGAAACAATAAACAAGTTACTCTCATCTATTAATTTCTTCAGTGAACCCAAAAAAGTCACGCGTAGGCTACTGCAACACCGAAACGACCATAAAAATGCAAGAAAAATGCTACCAGTTTGCTGAAATTGCGTCGGTTTGGGTTCAAATTAAAGGATACTGGCGCAGTTCACTCTTCAGTCGCATTCACACCGCAATATAAAGCTTTCTAGATTTCCAGTTTCCCAGTTTTCCACCGACAGAGGCTAATCTGTGAAAAAAAAAAAAAAAAAATGAAAATCTGGATGACTTTTGCGCCACTGCCACCGCTGCCAAAACCAAAACCGTAATTTAACGCGTCAAAGAGCGCATTCACCTAAAATAGAGCAGCGAATCGAAAATCTTGTTAATTTTTTACATGCCTCGCCAAATGCTACCTCACTTCCCTCCATTTTTTCACATCCCTTCTTTCCGTGCGACAAACTTCTTCTCCCTGCACTCCCAATTTGCATTGGCTTCGTTATTTTTTCAGCTGTCAGCGGCTAAAACGTCGACTAGTGAAAATTTATTATGAAACGTGCGATATAATTTGGTTCGATTTTTTTTTTTTCAGTTCTGAAAAATTTTGCAAACCATTCACGCAGTTTATTTCGTTTTTTTTCCTTTTTGATTTGCTGTTCGTTTTCTCTTTTTCCCTCTCTCTCGCGCTCTCTTTCATTCCTTGCTCAAAATATTTACGCATAAATTGTATAAACACGTAGTTTTCCTTGTAAAACATCGTTATTTGTTCCGCTTTCATTCACACCTGCTCTTCAAACCCTTCGGTTCATAAATTTATTTTATTGCAGAAAATTAAACGTGGCGTGGGCCAAAATTTGCAAAAAAAAACCAAAAAAACAACAAAGGTGTAAATTTTCGTAGCGTTTAATTCGTGTTTGTAACAATAACAACAACAATAGCTGGTTGGAGGGAGACCGATCCGTTTTGCGATGAGGGCTTAGCAACCGTTCGAAGGAGAACAATAAGTAATAAGTATAACTAAATGGATATAAAATGAGCAAACTGTTTACCGTTTGTGTAATGTAGGGCTGAACAAAAGCTAGACTAGGCCCAAAAGCATAGTGTGTTTGTAATATTGGTCTGACACTAATATGTGGTCCTGCATGGTTGACTTACTGACAGCCTCAGTTTTGCAGAGTCGAATGTATTTTGTACATTATTTTGCAATAAGTATAACAGACATCTCTCATTCGATTCCCTTTGGATAAAAACAAAAGGAATAATGATTCTAATAAGTAAACGATTCATTTAGGGGAAGGGGAAGTTCTGAAATAAAATACCAACTAAATGGAAACATACTGTTTTGGAAAACAGTTTTATCACATAAATATTTTATCACTGTCCGATTATGACATATTTGTCTGAACTTATGTAATATGAACATGCTTCGGGCACATTCATTGAAGAAGTTGGAAATTTTGACCGTCATTTTTGATTTTCCAGAAAGATGAAAATGAAATGTTGGCATTCATGGTGTTGTTCAGAAAGGTCAGATGAGTGATGGTAAACCTTTCTTGAAGTGGCACGGGCTTCGATCATTCTCTCTGTTCGATACTTACCTAAGGGTTTAATTTGTAATAAAAATTAAGATTTTTATCATAATTAGATACAAATAAACCAAGAGTGTTGTTTCTAATAACCAAATTTATTTCAATGCATTTTGATATGGATAATCAGTGCCCGATGTCTGTTCTGATAGAGTAAACTGACTAATCCTATTATCTGCGATGTTATTAAATGACATCTGTTGTGGTATTATGGAATATGATAAGAAAAAATATACATAATGTGGCGACATCCGACCAGTGGTGACGGGTTTACTTGTACACTCGCTAGTCTGTTGTGTGGCCAGTTTCTACATACGTAGGACAAACACTCTTTTTGGTTCATGGGTTATGGTTCACCAATGTAATCTAATTTTATTACTGGCTGTGAGCCACATTTAAATAACAAGGACTTTTTAGTTGTACACCTGCCCATCCTACACACAACTGAATTGGTCGAATGCCATGATACCTAGGAGACATTACATTATTATACATTGATTATATGACCTACAATCGATTTAAGTAAATTTGTCATCATTTTTTTTATTCGAGATCATGTTGATGTATTCAATTTGTTGGCTTGTGAAATCAGAGATACTTCAATTAAAACTTGACTAAAAATTGGTCAATACGATAGAATTCTCAGTCTTAAAAATTGTCAGGGTACAATAGTGGTTCGAAAATTTTATTTTAGTCTTGCTACTTCTAGTTGCCCCCTTAATCGATAGATATCATCGTCATTGTGTTTTTATTCAATTTACTTGTTGTTATGAAATAATATTCACACAAGAAGGTAATCAACAGATTATTTGCATGTTCTACCTTTTCATATACAAACACATTATGGTTAACCAAAACATGGGAAAATTTTTATATATTTTAAAGTCGGTTTGGGTGGTTTATATAGGGGCTCAATTACACACCCATATACACACATACGTAACAAATACATATATGTCTATGTATGAGGGAAGTTTGTTGCTTCTTATTGAAATAAAAAGAAACAGACAGTTTCACGTACCAAATTACGACACCACCTTAATTGTCTAATTAGTCACAGTTTGATTTTTGTACATTACTTGCAACTAACTGCAAGTAATTACATTCAAACGTTTTTGTGCAATGTTTTAACATCATCAAGGCGTATAATAAGACAGCCTTTTGGCAGCAACTGTTGTCAAGGGGTGTGAGCCCCTGATACCTCATACAAGTGTTAAGTCTTTACACTTGTAAACAATCACGTATTAAAATAATTTTAAGTGAACTTTTAATTCGCTTTTTTTGGGGGATGAGTAGTGCCTCACGTCCCTCCTGTAGCTCACTTCCACCTCCAAGTTTAAGAATCACAGGTCTAATATGAGGAAAGACGAGAGAGAACAACATCATGCCCTTTTAAATACAGGGCAATAGAACTAGTGCAAAAACAATAAAGTCCTAAGTGTACAAAGACAAAGCTTCTAAAAACTGATCTTCATCTAGAGGGCTTATTTACCTTCAAGAAATGAAACAATGCTTTATGGTTGAAGTTTAAAATAGTGTAGTGTGCAAAAATGCAGATAAAAAGAGCAAACACAATAATAACTGTGGAGATGCCTACACATCGGCTCCGCTCTTGTCATCTGCCCCATCACCATGGCCGAGTAAATACGGTGCTAAATTTTGCTGTGGTAGACGATGAGTGCATGATTAGGTTCTTGTCAGTTGGCAGTTCGATTTGCTGTACTGGCAGGATACCTAAAGTAACTATGAATGGTTAGAAGTAGAAATCAGAAGAAAGAAATTTGGATATGGACATGCACTATATTTCAAGATCAAAGCAATCAAATCAAATGAGGACCGAGCACACACATTCTCATCTCACAAGCATTATTTATGCAATAAAGGACTCAAAGAAATAATTAACACGTAATAGGGAACATAATTGTTGTATTAAAATATATGCATATACAAGAAAACAATAAATGCAGGACATAATGTATTACAAAACTAATTACTGAAAACATGTTAATTAAAGAAAATATTCAGTCAACTGTGCTTAAGGACGTATAGAAAATGGAGGTAAGTGGCAAATACCACAAACTTGGACAACAACTTAGCAAAAAGAATTTTCGAGTAAATATAAAATTTATAACAATTTATTCCATTTTAAAGGAAATCAAGTAATAAAACATAGTTTTACGACGAGTGTAAAATCAACTATGGGAAGACAAAAGCGTTAAAAACGGAACTGCCGAACCAAGAAATCAAAATAGAATAGTTCAAGAAGAAATAAAAAGATGGTGGTCCAAGTTAGTTGGTAGCTAGCAGAAGGTACCTTCGATATCAGATGTAGGCGCTAAGCAGAAAACGTAATAATAATAAAAAAATTAACAAAATCATGAAAAAAAGGTGTAAGTAGGTCCCACACGCTGCGATATCCAATACATATACTTACATTGGTCAATTCTTAGTTGTTTTTTTTTCTTTTTTGTTTTAAGTCGAGTCTACGAAACTCCCAGTTGTTTTCAAAAAAATTTTTTCTCTTTCAACTTTAATTTTCAGGCCAAAAAAACATAAATTCGACTTGAGAGAAATGGAAAATAAAAACAACAATAAAAAAATTTTGACTAAGTCATAATGTTGTGAGCGATATTACATATTACACCTACATACTGCCTTCGTAAAGTTTTCCTCTACATGTTAATTCTAATTCGTTATTTTTTAAGCAGCAAATGACCCAAAATGGTCAAATTTTTGCAATATAGTTACCTACATAATTCTATAACTCGTTATAGGTAACTTCAAACGAGAAATTTTATAATTTTCGAAAAACAGATTTCTCGTAGAATAAGGAACAGACATGAGTTTTTGTTGACTAATGGCGCAGGTGTAACAGAATACCCACCACTTTCGGTGAAAATACGACTGAATCCTGCGCGGATTGGAGTGTGAAATGGTGAAAGAGGCCTGACACAATCCGCTTTTTACTACCTACATAAAATTATTTCGTTTCTGCTGGACAGATCGGGCCTGTTTCATTCGTTCCGCAGTTCTCAGTATCGAAGCAGAAAACTCCAAAAATACCATTTCAGAATTGAGCCGAATGTCAAAACGAATTAGCCCACATTCTGGTAAAAATGTCAAACGATAAAATGGCGCGGAAAAAATAAATCGAGTGAAAATATATAGTCGTCGAATTCAGTTGTGGACGTGTGCGGCCGCCGAAGCGAACACGTATCAGCCTTTAATTTTAGCCTCCGTCTACGTGTTTTCCATCGCTGAAATTTCTGGCTCCAGTTCCGAATTGCGGCGACAACTTTACCATATTATCTACGACCATCGATGGCACCGTTTTGGGTGCGCAAAATACATAAATAAACCAAAGCATAACCGACCAGTAATACTGGTGACCGCCGACGTTTGTACTATCCTTTAATGTGGATACGAAACGATAAACACACGTTGATTAAAACAAAACGTCGGTGTTTTCCTTCGCCTTTCCGGGACAGGTAGGTACCACAGTGCCAAAACACGCGTCACACAGAGCCATCTTTAAGGCTGCTCGGATACAAATTATTGCGCGTTCCCTATTCCTGCGCAGCCATTACGTTGATCCTTCGGCGATAGTTTGTGAACGTTGAAATGTGATTCGTTCGTTACGCGTTTCGTGTTTATGGTTCGGCTTAATTCGATGCCATCAATTTTACATTAGTAAATATATCATTTCGTCCATATCGGAGAACTTGCGAAGCAGCCTCCATTCATTCGCCACAGTGGTCACGCAGAATTGGCACACTGGATGGCAAATTATTTGGTAGCGTTGCAGTAGAGTTTGAAGCAAATGGTGAATGATGGGTGGTGGGTGGTGGGTGGTGGGTGGTAAGGATGAATATGCATTTGGAAATTTCTTCGATTGAAGGTTAGTAAGCCCATTCACGTATAAGTCTTACCTATTAAGAGTTCACCTTCCTTGCCCCTATTTTTCTCTGCATATCGTATTCTTTTACTCTTTTCCCCATTCACCCTCCGACCATACGTCTCTCCATCTCTTCCTCCATATCATTGCCTTTCATATTCAGTTTCTTCTTCTCTCTCTAGAAAGTGCAGTTCTAATCTATTCTTCTTTTCTTTCATCATTCTCGCAAAATGAAAACAATTATTATTTTGTACGTCTACATTCTCAAAATAGTGGGGATTCTTACAACGGAATTAGAAAAGTGAAATTTTTGTGCAGCCAAAAGAATTATTATAAGAATTTCAGATTTTTTTGTTTTACCCAACCAACTTAATTTTAAATTAAACAACTGTCTTGAAAAGTGCCTAAGTATGGGCAAGAATATGATGTGAACAGGTATTTTCAAAATAAAATAATTTTTGTGACCAACTTTTGAAAAAACTATCCTATTTTTTATCCTGCATCTCAACTTCTATGATAAATACAAAACCGAGGGTAAGGTTAGAGCATTTTCATCTCTTGTTCAGGAGACCACCGTTTTCACATTGCCGAATTCAAACATTTGTTAGATATTGTATTTCTTTTTGAAATCACTCATTTGAATAGGCTGTGTATCTACAATTTTATAGACTTGAATTTGTTATTTTTTTGTAGTTTTACAGCTGGGGAAGTACGAAATTTTAGAGACCTAATAATAGTGTATCATTAAGGAAAATCGTGGAAAAAATGCAGTTTTGGTCGAGGGTAATGGATCAAAATCAGTTATAGTTCTTTTATGGGGGCTAAAGATTTTCACGATAGTTTTCTATTATTTTAGTGTCGAAAGTCAACTAGAATCAAATACTACAGTAAAGCAACAGGTCAAAACTAAAATCAAAAAGTGTAGGTTTTTCTGGGTGTACACCTTATTTCATAACCAGAACAATCTAATTAAATGGGATCAATCACACACATATTTACCTCACACACACGCTTACACTTGAAGAGACTTAGAAACGAAATTAATACATTATAAAGAATATAATATTGTTATATTAGAAAAATACACACAAACAGGAACTGAGTGTAAGTTGGATGTATTGATCGTAATAATTAAGAGCAAAAGGTATTAATTTGTGTTCAAAAGAAAGAAGTAATTTCTAATCACGCACATGAATACGTAGAAGAACAGAGGTGCTAACATGCTATTTCATGTAATAACCACAAACTGGACCATAATTAAGAAAACAAACTATCAAGAGAATGAGAAAAATAAATTTAGTGACTTCATTTTGAAGTTGCTTACTCAAAAATAGAAAACAATTTTAAATTAACAAAAAAGAGCCATGTTTAAGAAAATGGCATCCAAAAGGAGAGTGCCGGAAGATGAATTTAAAAGTCCAGAGCTTAATTCAAGATAAGAAGACGGTATTCAAGTTCGTAAGCAGCCATCAGTAGGTATTTCCATTTTTTTAATATGAGAGCAAGAAAGCCTGAAATAAAAATAAAGAAAGACAAAAAAATAAAGAATAAAATAAAAAGTAACGGAAATATTTTATGCCCCATATGCTACGCTATAAACCTTGAAGATTTCTACTCGATTGGTTGAGTGGTTCCCAAAATGATAGCCTTACCGACAAACCAACAGCATACAAATACAGACAGTCCTTGTGAATCTCAAATAACCTTATTAGCAATGCCACTTTGCCAAAAGCTCATGTGCGCTGGCTGTCAGTAATAACTATGCCAATAAGTAATTTGTTTCTTAATGAATAATATTAATGTAAATATAAGATATGTGAAGTAAAGTAATTGTAGATAAACTGCGCAGTTATCTGCTCAAGTAAATGACTTTGTCAAAACCAATTTTGTTGCCATATTGTCGACTATTAATTTGAATTTATTATGGCGTACGGTTGCAGTTTGATGTTACATAAGTTTTATGTCTTTGTTTACATTTACTAGTAAGTAGGCTATGCATGTGTTAAAATAATAATAGCCTATTCATTATTTTGTTTAGTCGTCTTCTTTCACGATTGACAATCATTGACTGAAAAATTCAATGAAATCGAATTTTTTCTGTCATTTTCAAGCGTATTTACGGCGAATGGATTATGCAATTAGCATGACGTCTCCTGAAATACCATTTTCGGATCGGCTGAAGAATAGTTATGAATCACTTTCATTAGCTTATGAATAAAAATTATGGTTTTGGTTGTCTAAAACCCTCATATTCGGCAATCAATGGTGGAAAAATCAAAAAATATCGAATATTTTCTTCGATTTTCGAGCGTATTAACGGCGAACAAATTATGCAATAAACACAACATCTCCAAAATGCAGTTTTTTAATCAGTCAAATTATATTTATGAACTACATTCATCGATATCAAAAGGAGAAAATATGATCTTATTGAAATACGATGGTAGGAGAAGGTTAAAATATCGATATATCTTCATTGTATCATTAATTTTCGCTCAATGATCACATCAATTGAAGTTTGCATTTGCGAATAATTTAAAGAAAACAATCGTTAGTTTTTCATTCTTGGTGAATATGAAGAGAAAAAAATTATAGATTATATTAAAAATATATTTGTCAAAATGACTGAGTAGGTAGTTAATCCTCGTAGGTTTACGTGGTGCATGGGATAGGTAATTACCCTGATGATGGTAAGACCACAGGCTACAGATTAGCTGTATTCACATTTTCAGTATTAACAACAATGTCTTCGGTTCAGCCCATTTAGTGTTCTTACTTTTGATTTTGGTTTATATAAATGACTACATTTATTTAGAGCACCAAGCACTAATGTATGGTCCATTTTTTGACAGACATACTCCCGGGTGTCCTCAAAAATACATTGTCAGCAGGGTATGTTTTTTGATGAACCAAGATAAAGTTGATGGTCTAATTTTGGACTGAATCACTTTTAGGGCCCTTTGTGACTCCAAAAAAAAGAAAGTATAATGTTTTCTTAAAGAATTAAATGATAAAGCAAAGTACATGATTTTTGAAGTGCTGGTTTTAAGTAGGCACTTAGAGGTAATTTGGGTCCCTGTGGTAATTATAGGTGTATTAGTGTAATTCATTTGTAGTTTTTTGGTTCTTGGACTCAGTATGAACCGTTGGTCCGTGAAACTGATCAACCTGCTCATCCTCACCACACGAACTGAGATAGAAAAACATACAGACATATGTAGTAAAATCTCAAAAACAAGGAACAATAGGAAAATTAAAATGAAAAATAATAATAATGATGGTTTGTTTTGTTTATTATTTTGCAGTCGAGTAAACATTTTATTGCCCAAAGTTATCGTGCCAGGACAAACAACAACGGCATTAGTTCATTTTCACGATAAAGAAGAACAACACAATGTAACCCTTCGTCTCATCAGACCAGCAGACAAATTCGATGATTATAAAACGCGCACAGATGTTCTAGCGCAAAATACTGTCGTCATTAAGGGTGAGTTGTCGCAAAATTAATTTAGCTAAGCTATATTTAATTTAAAAGTTTACATTAAGAAATTTAAAAAACAAAACGGACATTGAAATATGAATTAATTTTACCGACATCTGTAAGTTAAATTAACAGTCAAAGACAACGCTTTACTTATCAAACACTGTAATGGAAATGGCTGCAATGCCAGGAAACCAATGTTTTTGTAATGAACAAACTTAATGATTATTACAATATTATGGAAAATTGATGGAAAAATTTATACTACTTATATGAAGGTTACTGATAAAATATTTTATCACAAATGCCTCGCAGATTTACAGAGATTGGAAGTCCTCCAATGTCATTTTCTCATTGAAAAAAAAAATCTATGTTCATATTTTAGTAGTTACAAAATAACATGAATTTTTTTGGTTTACGTCTTGAACATCATCTAGAATGTAGATAGTGGTATCTCAATCGGGTTAGCTTCATTTAAAAGGAATTGGCCACTGTGAACACCAATATTCTTCACATTTGAATTCAAATTTTTACCGAAAACTTTAAACAAAAAATAAAAAATTTTAGAATGTCTAGAACTTAGGTGAGAACCACCACAATTAAACCTACCAATCGTCATCCTTGAAATCAGTGTAAATGCTCACTCATCCTACCTCACGACTCAACCGATGATATTATTATTTTTAGAACATTTCAAAAAGAAACTTTACGATAGCAAGAAACATTATTTTAATACAAAAAATTTCTGATAAAACAATACTTACTTCGATAAATATATTGTAAAGTTAAAGAACCAAAAATACTTATTTCGTACATTTACCACAACCGACTTTGTCCGTATCGGCTGAGTGGTGCCAAAGAAATCAAAACTTCACTAAGATGAAACTCCTTTTGCAAGAACCAACGAGTTTTAGGAACACCCACAATTTTTAACCCAACTTCTGATTTTTTGAAACTCGATTTTGAATAACCAGGGACTGATCTGTCACACTTTGATTACAGCAACAATAATTTTTTGTGGAATATTTGCTTTTTTAATTTTAATCCAAAAATTAATTACAGGCTTTTGGAAGTTTGTCTTTTACAACAAAATATAATTCGGTCGAAAAATTTTCGGATAGTAAAAATTCTCCACACTTGATGGAAATTTTTAGATTTCCAAATTTGATAAAATTTTTCATCGAAAAATAATATTGCCTGTTTAATTGCAGGAAAGTTTTTGATAATTATTAAACGCGAGTGGACTTCAAAAAATTTTAATCACTGAAACAAACACCAAAATATTCGAGATTTTGATAGCGGACTACTTCATGCCTTTATTTTTGTGGTATTAAACAGAAGCCAACCAATAGAATACTGTACAACAATGCTGTAAGAGGTATTGTAGAACTCTAACTGAAGAACCGCCAAAAAATTGAGAAAGAGCAGTATTCTGAGATTATATCGCCACCAAAAAACCTAATGTGTGCCCTAAGCTTTCAAAAAGACAAAATAACCAGCACTCAGATTCCTGTAATTGGGGAACCCAATTTTTTTATTTTCTTTAGAAGAAGAGCACCATAAACCAAAATGTATTTAAAAGAAATGGAGATAGCCAGAGAGAACTTTTGAGAAAGAATTTTTATTTTATTTCTGACCAAATTCGTTTGTAAAGTGAGAAAAGATCAAAATGTTATAATTGTTGAAAAGACATGAAACATAAAAGGGGACTTCGGCACCATCGCTACCAGGCAAAATCAAAGAGATACTGAACTTTTATCTCATCTTATCCAAAATTATTCACAAAAAATTTAAACTGTAACCTAATTTATTTCAAAGTGCTCCAAATGAAACACTTTATTTCTGAATTCGAGATTATTCTTGGATTTACTTTTACAATGGACAATTTTTTCAAAATTTCAAAGTGAAATGTAGTAAAATTTCGGTTTTCATGGAAGGGGTGAAAAGTTTGAAAAATTTTGGAGATAAAAAGGTTTAATTATCACAAGATGTCTTCTACGTGTTAAGAGTATCCTTCCATAATATTAGTGAGGGCGGTTTACCCCTACGTGTGATCTAGCCTGAAATCACTTCGTCGATAGATGGTTCCAGTCCACAGCGAGAGCCCAATTTGGTGCTCTATCCATCAAAAAAAAATACGTAACCGACGGTGCGTACAAATTGTCTTCCATAATCGAGATTTCGTGGAAGTGCAAAACATATTGTTGGATGGTGCATCTAGTCACAAGGTACCTACTCAAAGTCGCAATGCTCGTGTTACGTATAGGGTTCGTACGTAAAGACTTCGGTGAGCACGTGAACATTGAAAAACATAAATATAATTTTTATTACACCTTTCGCAGGTGCTAACACCTAAAATCAAACGTATTTTTAGATAATGAGGCCCGCTGCAGATAAAACTTTTTCTTTCCTCAAATTAAGATATTGTTTAGTTTTTAAGCCAGTATACAATTGGTACTTTGTATTAAATGAAATATACAGCAATTTTTGAATTACGGCACATTCTCATCGAGTGGGCATTTTTAAAAAAATTCCAAGAAAAATACTCTCGTATCAAACGAATCTCAAATACCAGGCGGAAAAATGTACTAGCTTGTGTAGTAGAAGAAAAAAGTTCGTAGTAATCGATGGAAAAATGGTAGAAACGTACTAAAGTTTTGTGAAGAAAGAAAAAAAAAATCAGTCTAGATGAAGGAGAAATATAAGGAAAAACTACGAAGCAGATGTTAAACGAAATGAAAAGGTGTTTTAGCGAGAGAGAGAAAAAAAAATACGAAAGAATGTTGAACAGAAAAAAAAAAGTTTTCGATTTCTTTTGCGAGTTTTTATTTCGAATTTAATATAAAATGGTAATACGTTGGCAAATGGTGGACCGAAATCCAAAGTTAGAATATTCAAAAAGAATGGAAGGAGAAAAATTTGAAACTTGAGACACAAAAAAAAAAGAGAAGAATGAAAGATAGAAAAGTATGGGAATTGCCGAATCCCTAATGACCACTCGCATCCGTTTGACATCGAAAAGCATGTCATAAAAGTAGGCTACATTTCTCCAGTCTTCCGGAAAATTGTAGAAGTTTTTCTTCCTTTTTTTTCGTCTTCTGTCATCAAAGTTTTAGGTCTTAAAATCTTTGTCGTGTTCGAAATCGTAAAATTTGTTTTCGAAATTGGCGGCTTCATTTGTGATGACACAGTGCAGACTAATTAAGTCATAAAATTTTAGAAATTCGAGTGAATGAAAAGAATATAATTATGTACATTGTGATCTCGGATCCGACAAGAAAATACAAATTCAATGGGAAAAACAATTTGAAAAAAATACAAAAAAACGTAAAATGTTTCATCAGCTTAAATATGTCGTCCAAGTTTGGAATAAAACTAAAATTATCTCACAATGGTGAAAATTGTGGTAACTCAAGGGGGTTGGCTTCATTGATAAGAAATTCACCACTGCTGAAATTAAATATATTTTTCCACGAACTCAAATTTTAACAAAAACTCAAATGATCAGAAAAAATACAAAATTATGACCTCGAGTTTGCCGGGTAAGCCAAGTGTCCAGTACTCCTGATAGTCTCTTCTCATTACTCCTAAAAATTACCAACCACATGACCACATAAAATATTTTTGTTCTACTCATTCATCTTTTCTACACTCACTCCCATGTAGATGTAAGTTCATCTTATTTAGTTGCTCAGCTTATTTTAGAATTAATCGATACATTTTGCAATAACTGCACTTGAAAAAAAAATCCATACTTACATTATTTAATACTAATATCAATGCGATACAACGCTCACCGTTGGTTAAAGCTTATGTAGGTAAACAAAGTGTATGAAAGTACCTGTTTTAGCTTATGCTTACTGCAACCAGAACATGTGAAACGAGGAAAATTAGCCCAAAATGACCCATAATTTCTCCTTTGATTTTTTATTTCTGAAACTGAATGAACTCGCAGCTGGACTATTATTTACCCACTCCAAAATTTAGGAAAACGAAGACTGAATCACCTAAATTTTTGTTTAGGACGATTTCAATTAAAGTAAGCACAACATTTTTAGAATACTTTTAAACTTTTGGTTGTTTTGGTTGCTCAGAAACTTTAAGTTTTTATAAGTATTAAGTTATTTATTGATTCACCCAAAAACATTCAATTAAATTTTATTTTAGATTTTCTAGATTTTATAAACTTGAAAATCAATTCTCATTAATGATTCTAATATTCTAAATTTTAATTTCACCAGGGGTTAATTTTCTTACTCACGTAACCAGGAAAATATTCGAATACCACAGCTTTGAAAGACACAGCTGAGACTTAGTTTACCTGAAAAATATTAACGAAAGCATTCTCGATTATAAATTAATACAAACTCTGGTAGAATCCTTTCAAATACTTTTAGAAGACAGTGTAGTTTTAAACAAAACCCAGTATAGACCAAGGCCTAGGCGACTTTCTGTATTTAACCAGAAAACTGACTCTAAAACGAATTACATTTTTCAACTGATTCATCAGATAGAATTTTGGAATTTGAAGATAACTTTTTGACTCTGGATAAAACACAAAAAGGGGTAAAGAACTAAATCCTACGCAATGGCTTTCTATAGGCACTGAAACATCCTATCCGTTCCTCATAGAGATGAAACAAATAATATTCAAGCAGTAATTTTGTAATGGAAAAGTAATAAGAAGTAGATATTATTTGTGAATTTTATTAGAAAGAGTGATTTTTATTTTTTACCGGTAAGAGCCAATGAGTTGAACAAGGATAGAAACAGTCGTGAAATTTCAAAGAAATGTATGGTTTTTACTCTTTTTATGGCATTGTTAATATTCGATCGAAGCAATACAGACATTTCTATGAATTTTGATTTGAGAAAGGAAAATGAAAAAGTTTAGAAGAAGAAAGAAATTTCAACTAATGATTGGTACTACTTAAATTTCAAATAATATGTTTAGCATAAAGAAGTTTGCTTCTGTTAATTACCTACATTTTGGAAAAAAAATTTATCAGAAACGTTTAGAGTGTAGTGCTGCACAATCCAAGGCGCCTCATAGCTACAGAGATGATGTTATCCAACTGAAATGGAAAATTTCTCATATTTCTAATCAGATAATAGTTAGACGGGACGAATTATTTTCGAATTTTAACCCATAGAAGTTACCAGAACAAAAAGAAAACGGAGAAAATTCGATCGGATTTTCGAGAGATGCCAGGCTGTGTTCAGACAAAAGAGTTTATTTGGTGGAATGTATTTCAACAAATTAAATAAAATGGTAGCGGGAAAAGCTTAAAAAAGTTTTTTTTTTTTTTTTTTTTGAAAGGTTTAATTACCACAAAGTGTAACTCTTGTGGTTTTTCATATTTTCTAAAGTTAGTATTGAGAATTATTTCAATTTAGTCACCAGCTGCCAGAAGGGTTAGTGTGATAACAACCCGAATCTACGTTGAAAAATTTTTTTTTTTTTTTGAAAATTCACACCTTCTCACGACATATTTTACACCAGTTATGAAACATAAGAATTGATGTTCATCATAACTAATCACAACAGATATTCAACTTCCATTACACGTTTCCACATAAAATTTGCAAAAATAACCGATAAATGTGCGCATGAGAAAGTGAACGAAAATACAGTGGTCCCACATCATAAGTGGGTACCGCCAGAAGTAATTTAGGCAGTTATTGCCCTGCGAAAGTACGAACTTTTGTTAGCAAGCTACCCACGTTATGCTAGCAGCAAGTGTATTAAGCGCAGGATCTTCTGACTTTTTACTGTGTATAGTATAATCTAGATGACTCATAAAGGACTGGAGCCTTAACACAAGCCCGTGATGTAACTCACCACGTTATATCTACTAAACTATTCCATTATTCCACGAGCTGCGGTAGAGTGAGATTATTTTGAGACGAATTTCTGGTGAAAAAGTATTCCTGCTGTTACTCATTCGGGTGTTATTAGAAAGAACATTATCTGGCCGAGGCGCTCTTCGAAGTTTTCACTTCGTTAAAAATCTGACGAAAAAAATTAACTTATTCGAAAAAGTTACGTCGGTATTTGTCGGGAGGCGACGTAGGAGTCGCAATTTCATAAACTTTTAGACATTAATTGGAGGCGAAACGAAAGAGAGGACAAGCGCGTATAATGGAAACTGCAAGAAATTATATTATTTTTTTTACGAGAATCCTTTTGATTAATAATGATGTTCGAACCTACCTCCTACCTTGAAAACTAATTCTCGTCACTTTTACTTTGACCCATTTACAGCTGATCAGGAGCCTATGTTTTTACGAACGACATGAAGAGAGGAGGGTTGAACAAAAAAAGAAAATAAACGAGTAATTTTTCGCCTTCTAGATAGTCTACAAAGTTTGGAACTTTTCCACCTTAAATTCGTTAAGTTATATATTTTTTCTTCCAAACAATATTTTACCTATTATATCCTTCGACCCAACATCAACTGTGCACACCGATTAGAAGTTTGGCAATAACAAATTTGGTTTAACGTAATTTAAAAAAGAGTTTAACGTTTTCTATATCTAAAATAGTTCTTTTGAAAAAAAAAAAAAAAAAAAAAAAAAAAAAAAAAAGTGAATTTTAATTAGGTATAGTGACGATGAAGTTAAAACGGTTAGATACAACGAACAAAATGTCATTAAAAGTTTTATTCGAGTACTCGTCACATTTACTCAAAGTTTTTCTCGTTCTATTCAAATTATAGGACTGAATGGCACCAAAAATGTTGTAACGTCGTCAGTTTCCTGGAAAATTTTGGTTAGAAAAAGAAAAAAAGTAAAAGTAAATAGACGGTAGACTATTCTGAATTGTATTACTGTAGGTAGGTAGGTAGGTACCTATACGTAACCTTTTAATATCGTTAATGAAGTATTCGTAGGATTATAATGAAATTCTAACTTCAAAGAAGAAAACAAAGGGATGCTGCGGTGTGATGGTGGGAAAGATCATCAACATCTGAACTATCGTTAAACGTAGATGTGGCCAAATATAGACATCATTAAGATGTGCTTATTATACAAAAATGTAAAAATTTATGTCACCTACTTCATTATGATATTACGATAGTTTTAATGCGATTTCTTTCTTTTCGTGATGGAGAATTTTAAATATTTATTTATTTATTTATTTATTTCTTATTTATATACGAGAGCTTTCAGATAAATAATAGGCTATATGGCTACGATTTTCGAGTGGGGCTTATTTGAATAAGACCGACGTTTGTAGCACGTCTCAAACCAAAAATCTTCCACGATTAATTTTCTCAAAAGTTCGTAATTATGTTTTTTGATTATACCAATTCGCTGAATATTTTCCAAGTCTCCATCGTCAAATATTTTATAGCACAGATTCTACATGACTGTGCAGTATCTGTTCGCCAATCGCTATTAATTTGATTAACATGAAGTCGGAAGTGGGCGTGGAATTGGTTTTCTTCCCCGAAAATTTTAATACTTCGTCGTTGTTTTCCGATGAAGGGAAATAATAATAACTTTATTACGATCTCATATTTCGTTAAAATATGTCAAGGAATTATCAATCGCTGGAAGAGAATTCTCCGTAATAGATGATTTGAATTATACCCAATGATCCAAATCAGCGTAAAATTAATCTTTCGTTCGTTCAATAACAATATGAATATTGAAAACTATTTACAGATAAGGACATCCACGAAAAAAAAAACAAAAAACAAAAAACAAAAAGCAAAAAACGATTTGATGATCCGACAATAGACCAACTTCATACGAGAAAATAAACCGTAGGATTGGTTGCTAAGCTGGGTTCTTGGCTCTCGTGCGAAGTGAGATTTACTTGCGTTAGGGTTGCTTGTTTATGGTAGTGGGTGTTGGGAATGTTGGCAGCGGGTGGTTGTTGCAAATAAAGCATGTAATTACCTTTCGGATGCAAAGTTGAGCACCTAACCACTGCGCCAGCTGGATCAAGAAAATGATTATCAATTGGTATCAAAGTTTGAATCAAGTAGTTGCAACTTATCCTTGTCCTTATCCCTATCCTTATCCTTCTTGTACGTGAAAAATCATTCAGGTAGGTTATTATTTCAAACGCAAGACTTGAGATGAAAATTATTGAAATTTTGTATTGCAAATCGTCAATTTACCTTATTTAGTGTTTACTTAATATTATTATTTTCTCTTTTCATTCATATTCAAAATATTATGGAAGGCCAGCGTAGTGGACAAATGCCACAACAAAAAAATGCAACTGACCACAAATGAAACCGAAAACTATCCAAGTCAGATGAACAGTGTGAAACACGAAATAAAAACACAAAAAATCAATAATTTGGAGACACGAATTTAGCGGTCAACTACCAAGACCCCCACCAATCTAGAATCACAATATCAGTCTGAAAACACCCATTTTGGCGCCATCAAGATTTCAACATTCCTTTCCCTAATTCTTCGATTTTGAAAATAAGACAAACCCACCGGTATACTAGTATAAGCTATACATGATTATACCTACATATACTACGTATGTGTATAATCATGGGAAAGGAATATTTTAGGTTACTTTCTTTTTCAAACGATTTAAAAGGATATGGTGATTTCGAAAATTCGTACTTCCACACGTTACTTACAGTTCACGTACCATAAATTTCATTTCAAAATAATTCACGGTCTCGAATTTAGTGTCGTAATAAATAGGACCTAGCGAAGAAAGAAGGCCGAGGGTACGAAGAACTTTAAGAGACTTTAGCTTTAGTACTAAATTTTTTAACATGGTTATAGGAAAAAAATGTGAAGAAAAAAAACAACTAAATTCAAAGTTGAAAATGAAGAACACGTAAAAAACGAGAGAACGAACGACGAGAAGAAAATACTTAACTTTTTGTAAAAACTTTACTGAAAAAGCTGTAGAAAGGTTTCGGTTTCCATAATTTTATTAAATGCTTGATGAGAGCCGACAAAAAAAAAAAAAAAAACACTCATCTTTGTCGCAAAAGTAGGAAACACACCAGGAAGACAAAAAAAAACAAAGAAACAAATCCACTTATTAACTCCATTTCCGCGTTTTTCCCTTCGAATTTTGGCAAGTGTCTTATAATAAGTACGCGTCCAAGCTTTTAAGGACTTAGATAAGGTACACAACCTATGGTTGGATGCAAACCTAATGAAATTTAATATCAATAACGATAATATCGATTGATTCGTTTTTCGTACTTATTCATCCTACTAAAAAACCACCTGAGCTTCGAGTATAATATCATTTTGGTGAAAATGTTTCCATAGAATTAAAATAAGTAGTCGTACATAAAGTTTTAGAAAATGGTTCGAATCGAGTAGCTTAGGTTGCATTCGTACTGATGGGTCTCGGTGTTGCTTCTGCTCGTCACAACCAGTGACTAGTAAATTCGAATTTGGAGAGAATTAGCTTCCGAATGGTAATTAATTCCTTCGTCACTTCGACACCAACTAGACACTAGACGTTCTGCTCCAATGGAAATGAGGAAATGAGAAAATGAGGAAAATCTAATGAACTATTAAAACTGGGCAAAGCTATTTTTCTTATTTTTGCAACCACCCTCCCTTTGCGGAATAATCGGTTCGATATTTTAGATAGAAAATTTTAATTACAATGACCTAATTCGTGGAATGTTTCTTCTGCATTCAGCAGGCCGGTATAATATTCTGTTCGTCGTCGTCGCCGCCGTCGCCCCCGCCGCCCCCGCCGCCTCCGCCGCCGAACCATTCGCTGCTCAATTTTTCATCCATTTCATTAACGACAAGCTCGGCTGGCACGTCCCATTTGTGCCCTGCTCCTCTTTTCCGAATAAATTATTAATATTTTCGTAAAATTAAACGCGATAAATAATTATTTTACAGACGTAATCTTACACGTGTCTCGTGTATTCGAAATTAATTTTTATTACAACTTGCGAGCCTATAGGGTGCGAAAAACTCATCTGGCCAAAAAATGAAATAAAAAATCTATTTAATTTTTCCTTCTCCGTACGTAGTCGTCGTTGCTGTTTCGTACCAAAAATAACGAGTAAACTATATTTGCTTCTCTTTTTTCTTCCAGCCTTTTCGCTTTCTCTCACTCTCTGTCTCTTTTTCTGTGCCGCCTTTCTCAACATTTTAGTAAGCCAAAACAGAGGATCATATTTCATTCGATGACACACGATACTCTGTGTGGGTTACGTTTTTCCTTTACCTACTTTTCGAACGTCATTTGAGAAATGATTTTGAAAGCCTACCGAAATGTATGACACGGTAAGAAAACCGCTGCGGACAAAAGAATAACACTTTTATGCTTAAAGGTGACATAAATACGCCAGAATCGTATAAATTAGCCAATGGCGTCAAATGCAGCTTGACTTTCGTGTAGATAGGAATTTTTTTAAATGTTTTTTTATTTTTTTATCGAGAGAAAAATTGAAAGTAGCTGCTGTTATTCTATGGAATGTGATTTTCGATAGCACCGTTACGTTATGTTTTGAATTTAAAAACTACTATAGAAGTGTATCAACAGAATTTTCAGTACGTCTTCGAAAAATCGTATCTGTGCCATTTCATCAGTGCGTCTTAAAGTGGGCGAAACGTAATCAAAAAGTATCTAATTATTAATCAGTGGATTATTGAAACTGATAATTTTAATGTTTGCCATTACAATAAGGTATATTTCGGTCAATAGAGTGCGTTTTTCGTGAAGATGGATGAATGAGTAAAATTCACACATTTCGTGCTGTTTTGGCTGCGGACGGTAGTAGGCATCTAGCGAATAAACCTAAATCATTTTGTTATAACAGTAAGATACACTTATTACTCAAAAACTTGAACCTTTACAACAGTAAATTCAGAAAATAAAAATATGTATTCCAAGTAACAGATTAATGGCCAGTTTTACGGTTTTACGGGAAGGATTTATTGAAATTCATTTTAAAATTTACAGAAAGAAGAATGATGTAATTCATTACACACGCGGGTATGAAAATTTCACTTAATGGAACAGAACTTTTCCTCGAAAGAGAAAAACAAAATACGGACCGAATTAAAAAATGAATTTCAAATCGCAAATTACAATTTGGCGTGTGAGAGAAATTAAAATACAGCTTTCCTTAATTTATAACTACGGTTTAAAATAAAAATTTGAGCGCATGTGCAGCTTTGTCAATATTTCTGAAACTTCTGAAACCTAAACTAGTGATACGACACTTTAACTGGTAAATAAGTTATGTAAAAATAAATTTTTTTTCCCACCCAAAACGCGTGGGCGTACTCTTTTGTAGGAAATTTAAAAAATGAATAACATGAAAATTACGCGCATATGGCTGTACGACTAATCAACTCGTGAAAACTACGTAATAGAGGTACGGTACATGTTACGTACCACATTTACCCTTACTTTAACCTCCATTTTAAAACGTCCTCATACGCATTTCAGACGACTAACCATTTTCAAACGCTTTCTCGCTACTCTCGAACGTACCTACAGGCACCTGCCATCCTTTACACCCCTAAATTGATTTCACCTAAATAATTATACGGCAAATGGAGAGTAATAAAATATCCATTTTACAACACGTCGAGGTTGACATTTCGAGGAAAATACTTTCGACTGTTTTTTCCGATATTCTTCTAATAATACGAATATAGGTAAACAGAAAAACAGTACGTAAAAAACTAGTCGAATATCTAGTACATTCCTTATGGAATCTATTGTAATCCAAAATACAGAAGTACATTACTATTTCCGAACAATGTTACATACCCGATTGTGCCTTAAAAATTTTCCAAAAACTCATCCAGTTTGAGAATATTCAGAAAGACTAAATTAATTCGAAAATTCCAAAAATATGAACTCCGAACTATTTTTTTCTCAGTAAGTCGATATTATGAAAACTGTTTGAACGATCGAATTTGACGAATAATACCTAATTGGGTGGGTAATAAATTTTTGTTTTCGATATTTTCTGAAAATGGTCGATCAGTTGTGGAGTACCTAGTTAACGTAATATGTATTACGAAGTTTTACGGTTATAAAAATCAAAAAACATGCGCGAAGTGGTATCCACCCATACGAAAACATAATTTCACACTCGACGTGTTGTACCAATGACTGCATTATTCAGTTGAAACACGCGTCCCCACAAATTTCTTGCAACAAAAGTCAAACTTCTTTACCTCGCGAAAGTTGAATATAAATTTTTCAATTATTTACCTGCACGCTGGCCACGAATGGCAGGTATCGTGTGCCGATTCAGATACGGGAATCGTGTGATTGATACATTGTTTGCGAATTCCTCCGACACGTTCGATTTTTACGGTTACTCTCTGGAGAAGAGAAAAAATGTATCCACATCTCGAGTGGCAACATTTCCCACGAGCTTAAATTTAGAATTCAATTTTCAACGGGAAATATTTTCACTGACGGATTGATGAAGGTTTCGCGTAGGTAGGGAGGGCGAAAGTATCGGAAGACGAAATTAATATCGGGTAGGTATTTAAGGGTAGAAATAGTCTACGTTATGTTTCTCGAGTAAAAAACACATAATACTGTAACACAACGAATATTGTATACGCCTGCGTTGTATTAATTACCGAATACATCCTCAGTAAAGTAAACGAGTAACGCGATCTGAAAATACAAACAGACTGATTGTGTAAGACATCAGAATAATGATATAATGAGAGCAACGTACTTACTTATCTACTACCGAATCAAAAAGCAGTGGAGAAGACATGCTGTGACGGGGGAAGAAATAAAAAATGATAACAATATTAGAGTCTGATTCAGGCGCGGATACAGAAAAAAAATTTTGGGGGGGGTTTTCAAAAAAAAAAAATTCCTCATAAATAAAACAGAAAATTTGAAATTTTTATTATTTTTTATAATTTTTTTACAATGTGAAATTTAATCGGCGAGGCATTTTTGCCATTAAGTCGATTACCTCTTGGCAAGTCACTTCAACATCTCTATGGACGTTTAACAGTGCCAACCCATTTAACCGCGCTTCCCCTGTTTTATTTCTCAAGTAGGTTTTTAGCCTACGAAGGCAAGAAAATGATCGTTCACTGGGGGCAACAGAAACAGGTAATGTCGCACCAATCTTCAAAAATTTTCCGATAGAAGGAAATATAAATAAGTCGCAATTATTCAATGCTTCGATGAAAGTAACTGGGCGTTTTTCTCGGGGCTGGTTCAAACATTGTCTGCGCCACATTGTAAACTCAGCTGTAAAATCATCCCTACATTCCACATCATTTGGCCATCTTTCTTCAAATGTGTTTACAGTTTCTTGTATTTCTTCATCATCCAACTCAGAACATTTTACTGGCAGTATATTTTGAATTAATGAGAGTAATTTCCGATGTTCAAGAAACCTTGATTTTAGCTGCTGTAGTAAGTGGTCCAAAAAAGGAACAAAGATACAACAACGGAAATATTCTTCTGCACCTCCTACATAATTGTCACGATTTTGCTGCCGTCCTACTCTCCGTGGGACTACTATGTCAACTCCAATTTTTTGCGCTAGTTCTTCAGCTGCTCTAAAGATGAGTCCAAATTTTGCTACAGCATTTTGGCGCATCTCTTCAACTTCGTCATACACATTATTTGCGTATGTAACACAACAGCTCAAATCGCAGCCCTCCTTCTGAAGATAAACACTAAGAGACTTTATTAAAGCAAATATTGGTTTCAAAACTGTTAAAGCAACGAGGAATTGAGGAGCTTGTATCGATGCAAGTAATGAATGAGGTTTAACTCCTTCAGTTTTTGTGTTTTGTTCATTGAGGATTTCCAGGGCTGCACAAATATATTCATGTACATCATAAAATAGACTTAGCGACTCTAAATGCTCTACCCAACGTGTTTCACAGAATTTTAGCAGGCGTATTTGTTTAGCATTTGGGCAAGATGCTTGTATCTGCTCCTTTAAAACAGTACCAGATTTTGTTGATTGACGAGAGAAGTTGACAGTTTCCTTAATTGTTCCAATACAATTTCGAATAGAGGGTATTTCACAAGCATGAGAAAGAGCTAAATTCAAATTATGGTTGGCGCAGTGAACGTAAATTGCTTCAGGGTATAACTCTTTAACTTTTGCAGCACAACCATTCAATGAGCCACTCATAGCACGAGCCCCATCGTAGCCTTGTCCCCTCATATAGGCCAGATTTACACCAATGTTTTTCAGTGTTGCGAGTAAAGTTTGTGCAAGACCTTTTCCTGTAACGTCAACAACAGGAACAAAGCATAAGAAATCTTCTCGAAGTTTATATTCTTTGCCAATTACATCGACGTATCGCACACAAACTGAAAATTGTTCAATACCACTCACGTCCGTGGTTTCATCAGCAATTACTGAAAAATATTTCGCCTCATTAACACGTTTTGTAATTTTTGATGTAATTACTTTTCCGGCAATCTCAATAATTTCATTTTGAATGGATTTGCTCAAGTAGGTTGCATTTGCATTGGCAGTTTTAATATGTTCTCGTAAATCAAAATCACCACTTTCAATTGCAAAGCGGAGAAGCGCCCGAAAATTTCCATCATTTTCTTCTGGCATATTTAAGTTCAATAAGCCGTCGTCTCGATGACCTCTTAATGCAAGCCCCTGCCTACCACAAAATAAAATAGTACGAACAATGGGAATTAACTTATTCCTATTTTCAAGCTGTTGAATTTTTCTACCCTTGTCAATTTCAACCATCACATCATTCTTACGGTTTTCATATATTTCTTTAAAATTTTTTGCATCTTCAATAGCGCCTACATGATATTGCTTATTCTGATGCTCTTGGAATTTTTCAATTGCCTTCTTCCAATTTTGGAAAGCAGTACGAATGAATGAATTTAATGTCTCATGACTTCCTTTGCCAACAGATACTTTAGAAAATGGGACGCAATATCTGCAGTATGCTCCATCTTCACTCGCTGAATACACTAACCATTTAAAAGACTGAAACCATGAATGTTGAAATTTTAAGTTTCGATTACCAGAGCTTGGAAATTTGAATGCACTATCCGGCATCCACACATTTACAAGAACTTCGTACTTTTCAATGTCCGTCAAATCCCGACAACTAAAGCTTGCAATGTCATTAGGAGGACCCTAAAAATAGAATAAATAAATAAATAATTACAAAAAGGGCTTTGAATATTTAATTTTATAAAAAATAATAAAGTTTATTAATTTAAATTAAACTATAAACTGACTTCGGCTTACCTTTTCAAATGCTGATGATTGTGACATATCATGCTTGTGTCGTTTTATTGCTGGACTCTCAATCGATGTAGATGCTGCATTTGACTCCTCGGAGACATTACTCAAATCCCGAACTGATACTGCATTTACATTTTGATTTTTTGGTTTAAAAAATTGAGTAATTTTACTCGCACTCGCACTCATTTTAAAGAAATAATATTTTAAATAAGTTTATCCAAAATTCAAAATTTATAACTTATAGGTACACGAAACTATTTAAAACATTTTAGTCACGATTATTTCATTTAGAAAAATCTATCACTTCAACATTTAATTCAGAAAAGAAAGAAAAAAGGATTAAAAACCAAAGCTGCACCACATTCATACATAATTATTGACGTGTTGCAACTTGTCATTGTTTCAGTTAATCACACATATTTTCTCTACTTTCAGTCTCGATGTCCTACTTCCTGCATGTGTTTAAATGGAAAGTAGAGATTTACTTAAAGCTGAACGCTGCAGCAATTACTGATTGTATCAAAAAATTATTCAATCAAAAGTTATTCAAAATTAAATTTTCTACAAAAAAGTAAGTGGCAGCGTGCTAGGGGGCTCGAAAGATTGCCATTTTTCAAATATGTTTTATACATTGGATTACTAGAGTAGGAGCTACTTATGGCTGAACGACGCAAAAAATATTCATTTTATGAAAAAAATTTTGCAACAAAAGTTGTTCAGAATTAAATTTTCTACAAGAAAGTAAGTAGCAGCGTACTTCTATCTCCCCCAGGAGAGGCGCTAGGGGGCTCGAAAGATTGCCATTTTTCAAATATGTTTTATACATTGGATTACTAGAGTAGGAGCTACTTATGGCTGAACGACGCAAAAACTATTCGTTTTATGAAAAAAATTTTGCAACAAAAGTTGTTCAGAATTAAATTTTTTACAAGAAAGTAAGCAGTGGCGTATTTCTATCTCCCCCAGGAGAGACGTTAGGGGGCTCGAAAGATTGCCATTTCTCTAATATGTTTTATATATTGGATTGCAAGAGTAGGAGCTACTTAGTACTTATGGCTGAACAATTTTATTGCTTCTGCCTAATGCAAATATGGAAGACTAATCAGTTGTTGGCTTCACTTTTTTTATTGAGTATGGTTTCAGTTCCTTTTTCCTTTTCCCCCTTCTTTCTTACTTTCTCACCTGATTTTTTTTTTTTTTAAATTTCGGGGGGGGGGGGTTTCAACCCCCAAAACTCCCCCCCTGAATCCGCGCCTGGTCTGATTGAATAGTGAAAAATCCCTTTATTATTGGTTCGGTTGTAAACTCGGTGAGAATAACCGTATTAAGTATTACAAACAGTCGGTTTACCAACTCTCTTATTTTTTTGTCATTTATTCAGCGATATTTCTCAAGTATGCACACTGTTTCAGGTCGAAAAAATCTCTCCGTCGAATCTGTTTTTTATTTCTATTTTGGGTTCCTGTATGGAGAAATGTGCGTTTGAAAAATTTATTTATTTTATCAGCTGAAAAAGTTTCTGCTCTTCCTTGTTTCCTCTTTCTGTTTAAAAAGGAAAAGCGGTACTGTATAAATAAGAAATTCTCGTTGAAAATTAATATAATTTCAATTAAAAACAATGATGTAAGTACCTTTATTTTGAAAAATCAGTGTGAGTAGGTAATGGAGACACCAGTAGAAGGTGCTTAAGATGAAAGTTTAAATTCTCCCAAATTGGTTCGTTCTTTTATAAAGTAGGTAGGTACGCAAAATAGGAAGGCAGCCTATCTTAACAAAGATTTTTTTTACACCCACAAGGAATACTCAAGTGCAAGGAGGAAGTACTTACGAAGCTGAGTGCACGCACTATCTGTGATATCAAGTACGATGATGCATCGCCTCTCATCCATAGTTCATTTCAATATTTGTTGAGGTCTGTTGGTTTAAAGTGCAAAATACTCTCAGTCCCCATTGCCAATGGACCGAGGAGTCTGTCATAGCATGTTTTTGGGCATAAAGCCCCCAAAGGTGAATCCCACACTAAATATCACTCCATATCTACCGAATAGAATTTTCTCGTCACAAACATCTTGCGTCGCTTTCTCACGAGTTTGATTTTACCAAATTTTGTCAGTTCGTTGTGAATTATTAGTTTCTGATAAATTTGTCATAATAACGTAAAAATCAATAAAAAACTAACGCAAACTGGTTCACCAACACGGCCCCTTCAAATTTCACCTTCTGGTCCTTTATACAGCAACTAAGAACCTCATTGTTGCAAATTAATGTAAATTACATTGAGCATTTTTATTTTGAAAATAATTGCTATAAAAATTATTAAGTACGTACCTAGTGATTTATGTTATGTAAGTACCTACTTACTTTATATCCTCCATTAAATTGAATTTCAGCCCTATCACAAATTTTCCTAAGCCGCAATAAAATCGCAAAAGTATTGTCAGGTCATAAAACATAATATGGCTTACCTATTATCAATGATTTTTTACTATCACCATTGCCTACTTACGTCATATGCAAGGGGGTATCTAACGTGACGGATCAAATACTTTCACACATTGTTATTTTTTGACCATATTTTATGGTTTATACAATTTCAAAAAATATGGTGGGATGGATAAGCCAAAGTTCCGGACTAAAATCAGACTCCTCGTTTTAGTACGCATACTCCCTATCACCCGGACGTATTTATTAATGGAAAAACTTTGATGATGAACACACACCTGATATACTTATCATTTCATATTATTAACAAAATTATCGCATTATATTTATATCCAAAAAATTCATTTATAAACAGAAATAGTTTTTATTTTCAGATAAAATAATATATCAATCTGGTCAGCTTACAAAATTTTCGTTTATAAATTTCCGCACTTTTTCCTCAAGTTTTTCCAGACCACCAAAACCGATTCAAATTGACAAAGGAGTTCCCTTATATCTTGCTGTTAATGACAGAATTTGGACGTCAACTGGAGGGGATGAATCAATATAAAAAGTTTTAGCTTAATCCAAATTCTGTCAGCAAAGTAAGGAATTAAGATCCAAAGTGGAACACACTTTCTCAGGCAATCACAATTTGTTTTGTATATATGAAATTTGATTTGGAGATGGTGATCACATTCAAAAAAAATGGTTAAGAAAAAAGCGGTTGTGGCGGATATTTTCTTATGTTTAGAAAACTTTGTACAATTTAGAGACAAATCTTTTTATTTATTTCTTTATTATAATTCAGTACTACAAATTACATACCAAATATTTACACTTTAAATCTTCAATTATTCTTCACTACTTTAAATCCAATTCTATCTTATGACTTAGTGAAACCTAATGATCTACAATCTTCTACTGTAGACAGTTTAACCTTTCAGTTTGAGAGTAGTCAAAGAAATGAATTCATCTTCATTTACAGAGAATACAGTGTCCATATTTTCATTATTATACTTCAAAATGGATGACCTAAAATAGGTGGCGTGATGTCGGAACAACTGCCAAATATGATGACTCTTCATTGTCAGCATATCTGGTGGTGTTCATCCATGAGAGCCACTATTATTCCAAGAATTGGGAATGATAGTCGTCTATATTTTGTTTGACACGTTTTTGTAGACGAACTAAAATGTCTACAAAAAGAGGTTCAAAGTTTTTCAAAACACAACTGCTTAGTACATTTGTTTTTATTGTTTTTTATACAAATTTTTTTTTTTGGATGTACCCATTTTTTATTTTTTTGACAGAAGGTGTATGTAAAATAACCTCCCATGTATAAGTAATAGAAAATAAGAATTCACAGTTTTGTACAAAGAGTTACATCGGAACACAAGTTTTCTAATTTTATCACAACAAATTTGATGACTTTTCTTATCTAGATATAGTTAAAGTTTTTTCAAGCACTTTGACAAAGTGACTTTATTACATGGTAATAGTTCATAAGTATGAAGTTGCACTATACTTCGTAGTTATGAAACAACTATGATACATGGAAATTCAAATGGAGTTGAATTTATCATAAAAAAAATGAATAAAAGTGAAGAGAAAGAAAAAGGATGAAAGAAAATTAAAGGGTTTTGAGTTTTTATAATTTAGTATTTTGGGTGGGTTAAATTTTGAAATGGGAAAGTTCAGCCTCTGAGGAATTAGTTTATTGGTTATTTTGAAATCAGAATTTACAACTTTTGGTTGTTAATTGTTTCACAGGCTCGTCAGAAGTCTGATCAATTTATGATACTTTGTGAATAATAAATTTTTGGTTATTTGGTTGGTACTAATAAATTATGATAAGGATTCTTATCAAACGGTATTTCTTTTATATTTTTTTACAAAGGGTCATTTAATTTTGGAATTTATCGAATATTTTCCTTATCAATTTGATTTTGGATAGTTCAAACAATTGAATTTCACATTTTTTGTAGAGTTCTTTCCCATGGTTGTCGGAGTGAATTTATGTATTTTTGATATTTATTCGCGGGTAATGGTTTTTTATTTTATTTTTTATAGCCTATTATAAGTTAGATGGGCGTATTCATTTTCTCCCTTCTTTTTCTATTTATATATGGTGTCGGAGTATCTATACATGGCATATTACCTTTTAATGTTTCAAAAACATTTATTGGAATAATTTCAGTTTCTACACTTATGTCATATTATTATTGTTTTGGGTTTGGGTCATTCTAGTCATTTTGCTTGCTTCTTCCGCACATTTATTTTCACCTCGAGAATTGAGACTTCATCTGAAGGAGAAGTTTCGGTCCTTTGGCTTGGTAGCCTAGTAATGTACTTATGACCCACTGATCCAACATTTCGAGCAACTATTTCAGCTAAAAACGTTTTTTTTTCATCCATTTAACCCAATAAAACTTATTACTTTGACCGAAATAATCTAATTTTAACCGACCCTAACAACTCCAACGAACTAATATCGAAAACTTTTTCACCTTTTCTGGAAATTTCAAAATTTACTCACACAAATACACGCATTTGGAACCACATTAAAAACTTTTTACCACAAAAAAAAGCTTCGCATTAGCCAATTTAAAATTTTGTTGCCAAGTTTCATATCGCCGAGGGAAAGGAAAAAAAAAAAAGTCATACGCCATAACGCATTACATACATTCACTCGGTCAAAAGAATGTGGCTCTGTTAAAATAAGCTCAGTGGAATGAGAGAGAGTGAGTACAGAAGGGGTGGTGAAAAAGAGAAAAAAATGTTAGCATACCTATACTATGTTACATTAGGTGGCGAGAATTTCGTCCTCCATTTCGCACATAATAAAAAGGGTTTATTTTATTTTTTTATTTTTTTTTTTTTAGTAGAATTCGATAATTTGAGGGCAGGGTATTTATTTCACCCTCTTCACGAACATTTACCCTTTCGTCTACTTTTTGGGAGGGAACCAAAAAAAAAAATTTGAAAATAATATTGCAAAAATTAATTCTGATCCAAATTCGAAATAAAAATAAATAAAAATGAATTATTAATAAAGAAAATAAAGCTTTTGGTTTCAACGAGTTTATTTTCTCTTTTCGAATTATGGGGTGATTTTTCTCTTATACCCTTTTCTTTTTTTTTTCTTTTTTTTTGTATTAAAATCTCAGTTGATGATAATTTCTATCCAATGTTTTGATTGTTTTTTTCATTCTTTTTGTTTATTCAACGTGGTATTATTTTTATTATTATTATTATTTTTTCATTTATTTATTTACTTATTTTTTTTTTTTTTTTAAATCAATCAACCAATTTCGTGGTTAAACCGCATGGATTACGAATTCGTAAATATGAAAACTAAATGAATTCTTTTTTTTCTAATACCAAAAAATTGCGATGCGAATTTTTTTTTCACATTTTCATATAGATGACTGCGTGAAAATGCAGAGATTGAACGTAGTGTGAAATTCCATCGCTGAAAACTATTAATGCAATGCAGACATTTGCAACAATACCAGGTTCCTACATTCGATTGGTTGAAAAATTTTACACTTAAACGTCTTTTTTTTATTTTGTAAAATTACACTCAATCGAGTCCTTTAGATGTAATTTATGACCACATTAACGCATAATAGGTGCCCCTCTCGGCCTGAGAAAATACATTCCTCAAGTAAGTACGCTGAATAATAATAAAAAGGAGAGGGAGTGTTGAAAAATTAATTATATATAACGAAAAATTATTAAAAACTAGAAAAAAATAAAGTAGTGAATAAGTAAGGGAGATATACACTACAAATTTCTATCACAAATATAACTTGAAATGATGAATAATGATCGAAATCATATAAATCATTATTTCTGTTTTGTTGACAAATGTGTGAAAAGAATGAGTTGAATTTGTTTATTCCAAACATTCATTCCTGATTTTATTACCAATCTGACAACATTGAATCGCATATAGGAGAACTTTTTCAATTATAGTGGCGCAAAATATCGATATTTTTTCGTATCGATACTTTCCCCATGTCTAATTTCTTATTAATAAATAACTGGTACCGTGAAAATTCGACTGTATATCCATTGTTAAATGATAACATCCTTAAAATTCATAGAAAAAAAAAACTTAAAAACGTTGAGAAAGTTGCGTTGAAATATTTAGATCTCATTGTAACATCAAAATTTTGGCGGTAAAACGTGGGAAAAGTAGGGATAAAACGTATCGCGGTACTCCTGGGAAAAATATGGTTATTGGAAATATAGATATTTGAATAAAAATGTCGATACCTATTGATGAAACTGACGCTGAAACTATGAAGTAGAACTACGAAATATCTTTGAAAAGAACAGGTTTCGAACTGAATCTTTCTAACTTAATTACGGCTCTCATAATCGAGCATTAACAGACCGTACAAAATTTTGGGAAAATTATTCAAGTGGGAGAGTCATGATGCTGTGAAAAAAAACCAAAAAAAAAAAACCGTTTTATATTTTAGAATAAATAAAAATGAAAAGATACGCTGTCTTTCCTTACTTTAGTCGTTGCCATAAAATTTTTATTCAAACATTAAAAATAAAAATAAAACCAAAACTTCTTCCAGCTTTTTTGTCTTTTTAGTCGACTTTGAAAACGTCAGTAGAAACTTTTGAAAAACCTTCGATTTTCCAAAGTTTTTTTTGCAGATTGATATGCCATTCGATTCTAAACCACTGTTGACTCATGCTGAAACTTTGAAACAGTTGGACGAAAGTTTAGGAAAAGGTTTAACCAAGGTCGATCGTATCGATCATCGTATTATTACAATGTCTGCATCGTGTTCTCCGCTCACAGAGATTGAATGAGTACCTAAAATTTTGAGCGTAAACATCCGAATAGATTTACCTATTCGTCTTGCACGATTTAAACGATACCGAGTATAAATTGTTTGCAAACTCGAAGCGAAGCCTTTTCAAATTCTAGGTTGGAAAAGGACTGGAGAAATTGCTTCGTTGCCGACTGACGTTATTCACATAGCCTATGTGGCAAAAATTCTACTCGATATATTACCGACTGACCCCAAAAAATTCAACCATATTCTAAAAGAATGAAGAGAAAAAAGAACAGAAAATAAGGTTAAATAAATAATGTCTCATTCAAGCTGTGTATCTCAGCGATTTTCCTTGGGCTTATTTTTTCGGATTGTTTCCTGTAACTGACCAAAAAACGCGTTAACTTAAAAAACCCAGAATTTTTTTAACAGGACTACGTTGTTGTTTTTTTTTTTAGGTTCGAATAATTTCGAGTGTTTGTCTTTCAAAAGAGAGGAAACCAAGTAATAACCGAAAATGTATTTTCCAACGTTGCTTGGGGGATACGTATACGTACATGAAATTGTTAGGGGTGGAGATGATATAATTCTCCGTTTCGTGAAAAAAGAAAATTAGCGACACAGTCCTCTCGTTTGGATCTAATTTTTTTTTACACAAATAGGTAAGCGTATATAATATTTTTCATTAAAAAAGTTCTCATTACTATAGGGGCCAGATTTTGTAAGTGTTTGGTGCCTAATGGTTTCGTAGTTTTATACAAAACTAAAGAACAAAATATTGCTGAAAAAGTGATTTTTCCATTAGTTTGATAAAACTTTGGCTGAAATTCACACGGTACACTTTTATTACATAGGAGCAGGTCTAATAGAAGTTTAGTGCCTATTAGTTCAGTACATTCCGAATAAAATTGGGAAAAGAAAAAGTAATGGGAGAAAATATTTTGTCGACGGTTTTTAAAAAACTACGAAAGCGATAGGGCTGAAATTTTTGTTGCCTATTGATTTGGTAGTTTCTAAGAAAACTGGAGAAGAAAAAGTTGCCGTAAAAGGATTTTTCCAGAATTTTTAAGAAACTATAGGTAAAAAAGGGATAGGGATGAAATTTTCTCGAAATGTAATTCGTACGTCAGACAAA
The DNA here is from genome assembly GCA_011428145.1 of Ericerus pela. Classification (NCBI taxonomy): domain Eukaryota; kingdom Metazoa; phylum Arthropoda; class Insecta; order Hemiptera; family Coccidae; genus Ericerus; species Ericerus pela. Next base: position 853,490 of record WOFM01000467.1, read on the forward strand.
ATCTGATACAAGTCCGATGCCTATTGATTCAGCTTTTTCCGAGAAAATTTCGAGCAAAACAAATTGCTAGAGAAAAGCAAGTCGCTTATTTTGTTGAGGTATCTTTTCAGTATTTATGGCGCAAGGGAGAATCTTTTCTGCATTGCATTATTTTACAGCGTAGGTTTTTTGAATTTAATTGTAGATGAAAATTCGCGTACTTGGTCCTCTGACGAAGTATTACTGAACTTCAATTTGTTTTAAAAAATTTCGTTCGAAGTTATGACAGATTTTTCGCAATGAAAGGCCTCTTCGTTTAGAAATAGTGTATTAATCATATTTGTGAATTCACAAGCGTCATTTGGTACGTTTTCTCAGAGACAGTTTCGAAAAAATTGTGATTGTTGGTTAGTGGAGCAGTTTGCTGGCTATAAAAAAGTAACTAACGGTCTCAGACAAAATCTGAGCACAAATTCACCAACTGGAACACTTCCAATATTGTACATTACTCTTCTCGACTTTACCTTTATTTTTTCACTCAATCAGTCAAATTTTTATATTTCTTTAGTTTGATTTGGGTTACGTTATGTAGGTGTAAATGACGTAACTAATTAAAAGATTGAGGAAGTTTTGGGTTTTCTTATTCGTAATAATAATTATGCAGAATTAATGAAAACTGTATGTTTACCCCTTTTTATATTGAAATTTATTTTCAACGAACTTGGTAAGTACCTACCTATTTATAAATTACACCTCGACCTACTGATCCGTTCATGTTTTTCGTTATTTTAACTTTTTTTTTTTTTAAACGTTCTGTCGATTATAGCGTACTACTAAGAATTTATTAATTTTTCACTTACAATGTAACTATCATAATACACAAAACGTGGGTTTATTCAGCCTTTTGTGCAATAAACTACTTACGAGGTCAGAGCCAGGTCTTCTTAGCACACATTAGAAAAGAATATTTCCGAAATTACTGTTGTTCTCATATTGTAATCATTACAAAAATAATATGTTAGTATCACTATACTAATTTCATTACCAAAAAACGGTGCCGATAGTGAAAGAGAACTGAAGTGCTGAAAGCAGCCACTCTCCAGAACGCTGAACATGCCTGGAAAATGAGTCATTTGGCGCACATATTATTACAACAAATACCTACGCTTTAATCAGTGGCATTACAGTTTTACAGACAAATCGGAATGGTTTCTTATAACAAAACACCCGACGAGAAGTTTGTGAGAAAATATATTTTGTATGAATATTATCCATAGCAGGAGACAGCAAGGGTAAAAGTATAATATTATTTCCTCAAATAAAGAACAGATTCGACACGTTTTAGAAACTGGTTCATAAAAATAATGGGATACGCAAGACTAACGCTCCGAGAAAAAAATTGACATGATTCGCATTTCTCGCAGTCGAGGATACATTAGAAATGACTTTCGTATTTAAATTTCATTTTGGTGAATAAACACTGTCTCTACTTGAAAGTGTTTCGTAATCACGATTTTTGTTAGACCTACTATCCCATGTGATGGGGGGTTAAAAATGGATTATTTAATTTTTATATTTTTAGGCGACCCGTGGCCTGGTTCAAAAACCTCTTAGATTTGGCGTATTTGATTACGAATATGCAGGATAGATACCTATGCAATTTTTGTGTGCGGTTTCTGACATTTTTATCATTTTTTTTTTGAAAACTTTGTTTTTTTGACTTTTTATTTCAAACTATGTTTTCACTTTTTGTTGTAAACTTTCACTTTTTATGGAAAAATTTGTTTTCTTCGGGTTGCAAACTTTATTTTCACTTTTCGTCGCATATATGACGCCTTCTTTTCACCATATACTTCTGGTTAAACATTTTCAATGTTAAAAAAAAAATACTACGAGAAATGTTTTGAAGAAAACGACGCCTAGCGAGCAGCCTAATGCAACTATCATGACCGAGAGAATAGATGGGTCGAATAATTAGCATCGTAACGACGAATTTAATAATTATTACCGGATGCGTTACCAGCCGAAAGCGTGATTCCTTTTTTCCATTTATTACAATCCTTAAAAATCGCTGGTAATAGGCCTACGAAGAGACATGAAAAAGCTTTTTACGAAAGAAAATTATGTGACGCTGTGTATTCGGAATGAATCGTCGATTCGCCATTTTTGTGGAGAATATTGCGCGAAATGTACCCACGTTTTTTAAGTGGTTAAAAAATAAACTGCGCAAAATATGACCGTAGTCCGTAATGTAGTATAATATTTATGGTTTGTCGTGGTTTCAGGCAATGGCATTGTGTGGCTGTCGATACCGAGTCAAGATCATGGCATGTACGAAATACAGGCGTTGCTCGACTGCACACCCACAGACGAAAACTGCACTTTGCAGACTACGTCAAGAGTGAAGCTGACCGGTTCTGTTCGTGACGTAATAATTCGTCCGACCAGCAACTACTATCGACCAGGAGAGACGAGTAAGTTGTCGTTTTACTTGGGCAAGATATCGGCCATTCGATTCTTCCTTTTTCCTTTTTTCGTACTTTGGTACTCGACGAGAGAAAAGAAAAACCGATTTAACAATAGGTTAGGTAAGACTAAAATAATTGCAGGGTGAAGTATAAGGCATCCAACCGACGTAGAAAAAAAAGTCTGATCTGAACAGATAGGTACGTAGGTACCTACATGTTAAAAGTTAGAACAAAATGTTGAAAACGAACATCCCTGAACATCATCAGCGTGGCCATCTGCAGCATGCCGAAGGGCGGGCAGCAAACTTGATTTGCCTTTTCGTTGATGGTTTGAAGATTCGGTATAAAGTCTGAAAATTCTAACGCGGCATCCTTCGATAAGGATCAATTTCGAAATATTTTTCCAATTTCAAAACTGTAGGGTTACAAGCCCCGCTAAAAAAGTGTGTTTTTAAAACTTACGAATATCTCAAAATTGTAGAGCAATAAGTTCTACTAGAAGAATCAGTTCTCAAATCACGAAACGTTCGAAATTCTATGAGGCAGCAACCAGTTACGGATGATGAAAATTTTATTTTGCATAATTTGCGTGTATCGCAATCGTCGAGAGAATTATTACTTGAATTCTACTATAGGAAGTCGAAAGGTCTCTTCGAAGGACTAGATCCGTATTTTTATAAATCGAACAGTCGATTATTCAAACGTGTTGAAACCGTGTAATTTTTTCTGTATGAAACACACCTACTGACATGCGGACGTCATGAAGTCATTCGTTGCAAAACTGCAACGCAGAATACTGCTAATAACGATTTGATGAAAGTCCGTCATATTATTATCTTTCTGAAATTTTCGTACCTATCGCACTCGTCTCTAAATTCACGCGACAAACGAAAGTATAGATAAAAGCAGAATGAATCGAATGAAACAAGAGCCAAAGTAAAAAAAGAAAACTTAAACTTCGGTACCCAACTCTAAAACTTTACCGTAAAAAGACAGATGAACCTTATATCTGACCAGATTATTGATTATGTTCTATGGGGATAAATAAAAAGAAGAAAAGTCGAGCACGTGTGAAAAAAAAAAAAAAAAAAAAAAAGGAAAAGGAAAAAGGAAAAAAGAATAAAAAAAAGTCGATACGAGTGAATACAAAACGAAGGCGATAAGATATTATGGGCACGAACGCTTCATGCCAGGAATTAATAATAAGCTATTGTATGGTCTGTGAGAGTAGTCGAAAAAATAGCTGCTTCAAACTGGGAAGATGAGCGCGAGTCAATAAGAACGACTCGTGAATTACAAATTTTTTCCTTTTAAAAATTCGGAAACAAAAAAAACATTTTCGTAAAGGACCGACTTCAGTTTTAGGACGTTTTTGCGCATCATCGGCGTGGGTGCTCCCAGGCCTCGTTGCATTTACGTCGCCATTCTAACTGCACTTTACTTGTGCCTGACTGTAAAACGTTCACCCCGTATAATATTATCACCTACCTATAGGTGCAGGTAGCTCATCAACTTTTCGTCATGCAAATTTCGTCGTCGAAATGTGTTCGATAGGCATGAACGTCTCTACGCCGCGTGGGGGGGGGGAGGTTCGAATCTACCTCAATGAGTGACATCTTCTTTTCAGGATTATCGTCGGTTTACGCTGTTAAAACTTCCTGACGCGAACGTGTTTGGATTTAATAAAAAGGATTGCCGAAAAAACAGACTGCTGTTCAACGTAGAAATGAAGAGGGAAGACCTGATAAAAGGGATGTTCGTTTTTGTTGGTTTTGTTTTCAAATTTATCGATAAGAGTCGAATAAGTGCGAAAATATTTTCTCAAAAGGAAAAGGAAATGTACGAATTTGCTGTTCGCGTGTACTCAACGTTGATACGATTAAACATAATGTAGGATGGTGAAGGTGCGATTTGATGGGAAGGCGAATACGAATTTGTTGCCACATAATTATAGCAGATAGCTACGAGGCGGCTATAACTGCTCGTGTGAAAAGATGGCACGCCGTAGCCGTGAAGATTAGATTATCGGCTATTTTCGCAAATGAAGGGAAGGGAAGCTTCAATCGCGTAGCCTATGTGGGAAATAGCCTAAGGGTAGACTGTGGGCCGGACATTGGTGCGTCTGCTTGGGCTGCTGTAGCCTCTACCGGGTTCAGTGCGACATAATATTTCGAAGACAACGATATGCTGGGTACACGGTACTCGTGCGGTCTGTCCGGCTTCATAGTGTAGCAACTGGCTCCACGATGGGGAGACCTAGGTTCGCATTTCTGCCCAAACGATTTTCTCGATCCAAAATCAAGTTCGTTGTTGGTAGTGTGAGTGGTGAAGATAGGTATGCTAACGGTAAAATCAGCAGACCAACAGCCTGCCTTGGTAACCTGTATGGCAACACAACTTAACGCGTTGAAATCACTCAGTGTTGCAATCTCCGTGTCCCCCATGTGGCCTGAGTGGCTACACGGGGCATGCAAATCAACTTTAAAAAGAAAAATTATTATAATCAACAACTCGTAAATTTTGTACATTATTCTCTTTAACAACGAACTATCGTTACTAAATCGATATCAGTTAGTGTCGATTTAATATTGTCAATAAAGGTCGTGCGAGTAGCTGCGATCAAAGTGACAAAAAAATGCTACATCTCCAGTTTTAGTTTTAGACGAGGCGATTGTTCCAACTAGGAGTCAAGTTGAAAAGAGAATCTACGTATTTAGGCAAATGTATCAACGCATATCTACGCCACAATTAATTTGCAAACGAATTGATAAGACGATAGAATGTTCGCATACAAACGTATTAAACGTATTATTTACGTATATTACTAATTACTAAAAAATAAAGAAAATTTTCAAATTTTTCTTCATAAAAAATATTAACTTCGTAGTTTTTAAGTGTAAAACTTATCGGCAAGATTGTTGAATTCTTAAAATAATCAACGTTTCTTAGGCATTATCAGGGCAGATAACTGAGAAACAAGTATCACAATGTAACACCATTCCGAGACAATGGATGATTTATCGATATGGAAGATTTATTAAACCACGTATCGATTTAAAAAATTTTACCTGAACTTAAACAGGATGAACGGAACCAATATTTTTAGGTGATTGGTAATTAACTCTGAATGAGCCGAGCCGAGTGAGCTAAAATTTTCCAATCAATTGTCAGCAAACTGTTTTGTTCAAAAGTGACATTCGTAATCGCAACTTGTTTAAACAGCAGGAGGTAAAAAAGTATGAATGTTCGCCGCATTCCTTTTGCCTTTTTTGTTCGAATAAAAATTCCATAGCGAACCTTTGCAATTAATGAATTTAAAAAAATAAAATTAATTAATGGATTGTCAACAAAATTGTTTCCACGCTGGAGAGAAATGGAATTTTATAAATTACGATTAATTTAAATCGGGACACGATACAAAATGAACACATGGATGTAATAATCGTGTGAAACGAGAATTTTGTCCAAATTTAAATTGTGAAGCTTCTCAGAATTACTCGAAGCAATTGCAGCATTCGAAAAATTTGAGAGCAAAATAAGAGAGGAAAAAATAAAACTAGGAGATAATATCATTTCACGTTTCACACAGTTTATAAATTTCAGGTTTAAACCGAGTTAAAAAGTTTTTTTTTTTCAACAGAAATAATGATTTCGTCTTCCTTCATTTTTTTTATGCTCGCACAGTACACAACTTACAGAAAATATTTTCGAAGTAGTAAGATATCGCATTTTCTAAGTTGATAATAACAAAACTTTTCTAGTTACTTACGTAGAGACCGGGAATAGACCGAAGCGTCATTTATTTCTGCGTTTCTATCTTAAAAATAAAAGCTACGCTTGGAGCCTCCATGTAAATAAATAAAAAAATATGAGTTAAAAACAGTGCTGAATAAAATGAAGACAACCTTTGCATTTCCTGGGTAATTTAATAAGCGCCGGATTCGGATAAAATAAAAAACTTTTTCGAGTTTCCAAAGGGAGTTTTTCATCCATTTCATTCAAGGACGTAGTAAAGGTCGCGCAGGAAAAGAGGAATAATGGCTCGTAACAAATCTACGTGTAAACATCCAATTAACGTGAGCTAATTCGAAGATAATCCTTCGGTAATAAGTTCGCTCACGATCTCATTTTTCGGAGTCGGGGTTAATTGTTTTAAAATTGCGCTCATTTTCAATGATACGTGAGCTACGTCGTTACGAACTCGTGATAAAATCTACGCATTAATTTGTTCTTCCTCCAAAAACAAAATAATTACCTACTATCCAATGATTAGCAGATGTCTAACATTTTTCATTTTTTCATTTTTTCAGTTTTTACAGTTTTTACAGTTTCCGTTCCTTCCACTCTCTCACTTGCGTGCGTACCTCGAAATCGAAATTTATCGTTGATTATTTTACCTCGCCTGTTATATAGACTACCCTGCTAGGTACCCTTATCCTTCATACTGACAATAAACCTTCACTTCTTAATGAATATGTGAGATTCTTGAATCTCAAGTTAACCTTTGCTCCTCGCATCCTCAAGTCCCTCCAATCTATTAACGAAGTGTACGTAACAATCTCATCCTCAGTGATGGTTCCACGTGGTAAGGTGAAGTTCCATCTTCAGCTGTTCGAATCCATTAAGTATTTGCCTCAGTTGGTCTGCGGCTCTTTCCTCTGCGTACCAAACTTTCACAGTTCACGGGCCGAAGTATTCGGAAACTAACAAAAATTTCTGTAGATATGAAATCTACATTGAAAATGCTCCATTTTACACCAATCGCTATTTTCTATTGTGAGGCCATCATTCCTTCTCTCCATTTTAAATTCCTCTAGTTTTGTGTTAGCATTTCTCAACTCCTTTATACCAAATATCCTCTCCTCCATCAGACAGCTGTCAAATGACCTGCTGAAAGGTATTTTCCAGGTGTGTTCCGAAGGAACTCCCAGCCTTTTTCCAGTTGATCTCTAATTTCACTTATACTAGTTTTCTTGTAATTATCTAACCTCGATTATTCAAAGAAATGTGTAATTCCCCTCCTTCGTGTGGTTTCTCTGTTCTCAACTGGTACACATTTCCTCTCACTGGTTCCACTATCTTCATATTTTCACAAAGTGCTCCAAATGGATATGCGGTTGGGCTACTTCTTTGTATTTTCTCTTCCCTCTAAATCATAAAATTGCAAAAACTTGCGCAGGTAATTATTATAACAATCCGTGTCTTTATTTACACTGCAGGAGCATATTTCGCAATTTAGTAAAGCCTTGGCCAGTGCACCCTAATTGCGGTGGTCATATAAAGTCCTTTATTGCGTCAACCACATTTATCCACACCTGCAGAAGACAATACATCTCTATTAACCGGCGCTTAAATTTCGATTTCTAGAAGGAACTGGGTATTCGCAATGCATTCGCACATCACCTCATCCTCACGTCATTGTATTGGACCACGTATGTCCAATTGTTTTATGTATTCATCCATACGGCGATTTAGTGATGCCTAATTCGGAGAGAAATCACTTGTAAAGTAATTATTGAACGGTTAACGGCTGTTGTGACCAAGCTATATTAAAGGAGTTCGATAGTCCGAGTCTGTAATGTATAACAACGTTATAATTTTATAATTGAAGTATTTTATTCATCGTCTCAGAATTATTGTCAACCAAATTGCCGTCACAGTATGCCTATTTATCATTAACCAAATGCCGAAATCCCTCATCGTATTGTCATATTTTTCCACTCTCAGAATGTCATCATTTAAATCCGAAATGCTAATTTCAATCCTTGGAGGCACTACTTGATTCTGCAAATTATCAATGAAAGTTCAATGCTCCAATCCAACAACTCTGCTGTCATCTTCCACCAGCTTTCCTCTCACTCTGGCATCCTCTGCAATGACACTATTATTGGTGGTCCAAAGGCCACTGCTGCAGAGCATATTTCATCGTCCCGGTCGATTTTATTATTACAAAATTAAGGATTCCGTTTCTTTGGAGGGATTCAGTGCCTGCCAAGCCTTACATATCGTATGTAAGGCCAAATTTTCATAAAAATGTTCGATCTTTGTACGACAGAAAAAAAAACTTTCTTATTTTCAGTAACCTTTTGGATCTTAGCCGTGGACCAAAACCTGCATGCACCAAATTCGGCGCTGGCTCAGCTACATGTAAAAGATGCTAATGGTATTTCAGTTGGATACTGGGACGATATACCTTTGTTTCAGGGTGAGTAACTGTACCTCTTATTCAATTTGTGTGGTTATCTTAAAATTTTGACGCTCGGCGGTTACATTTTTCACGCCACAAATTTGACGGGGCCAATTTCCAATTTTGACTTTTCGCATTTTACTGCGCAGCGCGTCACCGGACGTGAGTTCAAATCTGGTGTTCAGATTTTAATTTTACTCATTTTACTTCCCCCCAAAACGAACTGCCTCAAAGTTGAGGTTATCATTGGCCGAAAAAGTTTTTAACCGCGGTAGCCACGACTATTTTGAACGCAGTAATCGTCGGTGGGAGTTGGTAGGAAAAGCGGAAAATTTTCGCGCTTACCGGCGACTTGTGTTCTCCATTTTAACGACCTTAGAATATAATAAAATTATTGCCGAAGCGTTGACCATTTTGCAGGAACGAAAGAGTTCACGTTGCCCATATCGGAACGAGCGCCTTTGGGCAAATGGGCGATCGTTGTGAAGACGGAAGGCGGCACTTACACGAGTGAATTGAACGTATCGTTGGCTCGAGGAAGCAGTCAACCACCGAGCCGTGAACAAGTGGTCACGGAGAAACATTTCGTCGAGTTACACTTCAGCAACGACATGAGAAGAAAATATAAACCTGGATTACCGCTGATGGGAAAGGTTCGTGACATTTTTACGTAAACGCCGACGTCACGAAAGGCCCCCGCATAGCGCGGTGTGGCGCTGTGGTGCACGTATGGCGGGTGGTTACCGTGTGCTCGAGGGAGGGACGAAGGCGGAACACGAGACGCAGTTATTATGGGGAGAATAAGGGTGAAAAAAGATGGAGCCGGCGAAAAAGAAATGAGGAAAAAAATAGTGCACAGTCGTACAGAAAAAGCGACAATACAAAAAATGTGAACAAAAGGGAAACATTTTCATATGACGTGTAACAACATTAAAGGGTTGACGGTGGCGAAGAAAAAAAAAGTCGGTCCCTCCCAATCGCAAAAGGGGAAAAGGGGAAAACGCTTATTTCGAAGTAGACAAATTTTCTCGATCGAGTAAAGCTAATTGTTTTCACAGGATGTCGTGTAGCCCAATTATTGAAAATAAAAAGCCGATCTACCCGCTAAAAAAATAGAACGATATAACAGTAATTATAATGGAACAAAACAACAGTTTCAATTTCGGATTATTGATGGTTAATTATTGGGAAACTACCTATTTTCAAAGCGGATGGAACCCAACAGTTGTTTATGATTTTTATTTTAGTTGAACCAGTTTCGATAACGACAGAAAAAATGGTCCGATGAAAGCGTCGACGATTCTCTCATTTATATTGGCTTTTTCAAGGATACGAATAAAAGAGAAAAAAAAATTATATACCTGGAAAGCGCTACGAGACTGGAGAATGGGCTTGGGTTCGAACTGATTCCACTTTAACTGATTGCAGGTGGAGGCTGTCAGTTCCGAGGAAGAGGTTCGAGTTCGAGTGAAGGTTATCGACGAACAGCTAACGATTTTGTACAGCCAAGATATAGATATGACGGGTCGAGAAGGGACTTTTATTGTACCAGCAGTGATTACAAATACGGACGAAATAACGGTTCAGGTATGTTTAGTTATAACGTGTGCAGCAAATACGAAACAGTCGCGTTCAGTATGTTCACTGTGCTGCAAGGTGCCAAGTCCACCCAAGAGACACCGGCTAAAAATAAAAGTAAAATATTCTGAGACGCCCGAAAGCGACCATTAATGGGACTGTGAAGCGCCTTATAAAAACGGCCAACCTCTCCAACATCGAGGTCGAAGCACACTTTCGCCACTCAACATCGAGACAAAAAAAGACATTAACAGATTCAGAGTGTTTAGACTTCAGCCTGACAGTCTGCAGGCGTGTGCCTACCTACTAAAACAGAAAACAAAATTCATATCCATCTGCGACCGGCTACAGTTTAATAATATTAACACGCAAAAATTAAACGTTAAAATACCGACGAGGAACGAAGAATGGAGGTGCCAGTTTCTACAACCACCAAAGTTGAAGCCAAAAAGCTCATTATTAACCTTATTTCAGATCACAATTTCGACTACTCGTTAAAATTTTGAAAAAAATCTCTCAAGGAGAAGGGAATTACGATTGTAGCTTTAACAATTTAAAATCAAGTGCCTACCTACCTACCTACCTACCGAGAAGTTCAAAAAAAGGTGCCAACGAATTTTCGATTAATTAATTGGCGCAACGCCTCTGTACTTCGTAGGCAAGAGACAGAAAAAACCAAACGAATAGAACAAGAAAAGAGAACGTTTATGAACACTCGACCTCATTAATGAAATAACTAATGACAATAAGGCATTAGAATATTTAATGTTCTTTGTGTTCTCACATTCGCAACAATATTACCTGTACGAAACACACATTGGTACCCATAAGGTCCTTAAATACGATGTTTAATGAAATTATCGAGAAAATTTAACGATGGAATTGCATAATGAAGCTTCTGCTAGAAATGTGAGTTGGTGAGTTTCTTCGACAACCAACCTTACCTACACATTTTATACTCGAATCAATATTACGATTGGGTAACACGTTTTTGGGCACCCCGTAGGTAATCAGTGTTCTATCCCATATTTTATAACAGAGAAAAGTCGTTAACGGAGGGTTTTTCGAAGATAAATTGCAATGCAACTTCCTCAGCACTCGATTATAAATTATATTCTGGCTATTTTATTTAGGTACTTTACATATTTCGTATATTTATCATCTCTTAGACAGGCAACCATGCTTTTGCATATTTTTCTGTTCTATTGGTTCTCCCCCACTGTGAGAGTTAGTGTACGTGGGTCCGTGAAATGGTAGTTGATTGGAGTATAAGTGTAAAAGTATTGGTGCGTCAATGGCGGTTCAACGGAACTCCATGAAAAAAAAAAAAGTAGGCACCAAAAGTTTTGATGTGTAAACATATTGGTGCTTGGTCTACGGTAGGGGCTATAAAAGAATTACCATCTTCAGATTCGCGTAATTATAACTCTCACAATTGTAACTCTTATTTGCGTGTGTTACACGACATGTAGCTTTGTGGTTGTGAGCGTGTGCAACGCGTTGCACATGTATACAACCACACTATTATTATGATTACACACCAGTTCTTCATGAGTATATCAGTACGGAAGCACCTTTTTTTTTTTCAGTGATTTTTCATTCCAAGTGTTAGGGGCAGCATTACATGAAAATTAACAGTTTTTTATTTAAAAATAACTAAAAAACTACCTCGTTGATTCCAAAAAGAATTTAATGAGACTACTATGGGTACATATTGGGAAACTATTGGGGAACTACGTTAACTAAAACAAATAAATTAAAAGAAAATTTCCAATACTTACTTAAATACCTATAGATTATTCTTTATTATTAAATTAAATATTATGTGGAAGAATTTCACACAGTGTCAGCGTGTTCTACGATGTATGAGTGCATTAGTATATAAATTGAGACAAGTGTGACAACACGATAATAGCCCATACCAAAAATACTGGTTTTCCTGTTTATTTACACTCAAAGGCCATAAATTTTATTAGCTGGTATCTACTCCGGTGTACTTGGTATCTTGGCAGAGAGCTGTCACATTATGAGTAATCGAAAAAGTAACGAATCTTATTCTAGAAGGATAGAACCATTTTGAAGCCACCACTTTGTAAACCCAGGAGCCACCAATGGTGTGTTTGTATGTGTGGATTGGTTGTGTCTGTGTGAGTGAGGAGATAAAATCAGCGTAACTCATTTATATAATATGGCCATAGTGCAGTTTCTGGAATATCTGAGTGATACTTTAGTAAGTGCATTTGCTGCGAGGTTACTATTTCTTCTGTTATTTGTTAGTTAACCGTTGTAAGGGTTCCCATCTTTAACTATCAAATTTGGCTGTTTATAAGAACCATTTTATATAATAAAATAACAGTGTATAATTATTTCGTTACAAGAGCTCAAAGTAAGGGATCGTCAACGAGTTACAATTTTCAATACGAGCCTCGAGCAAATATTGTAAATCATATGAGTAAAGGTCACTCACATTTTGGTTTTGTTGGGAATGCTATTTATCGCAACACATGCGCATGTGCAATTAGGTAGGTAAGGCATCTGATAGGTTGGATGCGAGGAACCCAATATTTTCATTACGAGAACAAATACGGGTTTTGCTCCCGCTATTAACTTTTGCTCCATCTAAAACGTTTTTGGCTTCCTGGTTGGAAATTGTAGATTTTGGACCTTAAAAACAAATATCAAATGGTGCATTTTGCGACATGTGTTGAGAAAAAATAAATTTACATAACGATTTCTTCAAAACTTTATTCGCTGTATCTATAACATATTAATGAAGCGCATTTCAAATGCATATTTGAGCGACCAAGATAGCTCAAAGGAAAGTTTAAACTCTGTTTTATTCTCTTTGACCAAACACTAACAAAGTTAGGTAGGTGTAGGGAAACAGCGTGTTATGGTTTGTGTTATTTCTATCGATTAATTCTCTAAAAGTTAAAATTTCCCTAAATAACAGAATACAGATTGGGATAAGAGAATAGAGAAAGTGAATTTTAACCTTCCTCAAACATTCTTTAACAGTCATAGCAATTGTAATTTCCCACCCCGATCGATTGTAGCTAATTTAATTTGGAGTGCGCAAAACATATCTGAAATTCCTGTTAAAATAGTGAAAAGTATAAATCTAGATCTAGAGTACTCCGCTGGCAAAGTATCTATCTATCTGGTAGCGATAATGAGTAGGTAACTACATAGTATGTAGGCACTAGTTATGTAGATATGTTACATACAAGTCTATTCTACGTAATAAAATTATGCACGTAGACTAACTAGTTAAAAGTTAGAAAAGAATTTAAATTACTAAAACAGAAAAGCGAAACAGAATCGTTAAGTAAACAACTTGAAAAATTATTTTATGACAAGAAATTGTTTGTAACGTATTATAATTCACGAAATACTTACCTGGACAAAAAATAAGTACTTCAAATTTTGTTTTCTTTTGCGTGAAGCCGTCGATAATCGAATCTCCATTCGCCAGTCGGCCGAAGTGAGCAATCAGAAGACAAATATTATCACCACTTTACCACTTTACCAGTGCCTCGTTGAAAATAGAACAAAAATTTTTAAACGTAGATGAAAAAATAAAAATTGAACGAATTTACTGTTTCCCTCGGTAGGTAACTACATTTTGTACACTTGTGGGTGCCTATACAGAATTGAGTCTGAATTCGTCACGTATATAGGTATATAAATAATTCAGAATATATCACATCTGTCGGATTTCGTATTATTTTAATACAGTATTCTACCAACAGAGAAATCACCGTTTTGCAATTCAATTTTCTGTTCCGTGGTATTGTTTGTATTTTTATTTCTCCTCGTTTCTCCGAAATAATTTTTGATTTTTTTTTGTTTCCTTTATTTTTTCGTTTTTTCGTTTTTTCGTTTTTTCGTTTTTTCGTTTTTTTTATTTCATTTTGATTTTAGGCGGAATTGATTTCGTTGGGTGGAAAAGACGTTGACAGCCAGTATGTGTTGGCACGCGAGACATTACATAAATGGAACTCGGAATCGAATTGTTATCTCTTAATCAAGGATTTACATACTGATTTACGAGTAAGCCTCGGTATACTTTCTGAAATTTTTTATTTTATTTTTTTGTTTGGAAAAACCGAATAATAGTTTTGTTATTTTCGCCGTTCATTGAAAACAACTGCGTAAAAGTTGAAAGACAGAGCATTGTTTGTTATTGTTTTCTGCATGTTCACGACCTCATAGAAATACGACGACGTCGGACGACCCATTCCTTTCGGACGTTTTCTAAAAAGTATTTATTGTGAGGTCTTTTTCCTCTCTCCTCCCGCCCGGCGTCATTCGGTCAAAACCTTAAGGACGCAGAGGCCGAGTTTCTGCAAACCAGTAACGCAGGAATGGTGGCGGTATTGGGGGACAGTCTCCCTCAAAATTTTTTGTCCGCTTTCTATACTCTCGCAAAGTAATTCACCTTTTTATTACGCCTTATGTGAATGGTATTATTCATTTCTTACATTCGAATCTACCCTCCTCAGTTCTATAGTGGAGCAGTAGTAAAAAAAAAAAAAAAAAAAATTCGTAAGAATGTTAAGCTATCAACACTTGGAGGTGTAAGTAGTTAGCCTACTGTAAATATTTTTTTGATTAATACAAACAAACAAAATGTGTATTTGACATCATTAATAATTAGAAATTAAAATTTATCATATTTATTTCTGAGTTAGCTACTAGCGGAAGGTGTTTGTGGCATTCTAATGTTCATTAAATAACGTTGGCTACATGTCCACATCTACTCGATAGACGAGATTTGAAACTGTAGATTTGTTGGTACTGATGTTTAACAGAAATTGGTTAGTGTGATATAATATTCACGACTTTTTTACACGAAATTTTAACCATTTTTCCTTCATGAACAATGCCGGGGGAGATTATCATTAATATTTCGATAATGAAGTTACTCTATCCGGCGAATCGTACTGCAGAAGCCGTGTCATCATTGACAGTTTAGAAAAAAAAAGATAAACAAAAAATGAGGATGCGTAATAGAGATACCCAACCAAAATATCGTGACAATTTAATTTTTTTGAAAATCGAAATCCATCGGGAGGATTTTAAATTTTGCAACGTTATATTTTTCTGTCAGGTACTTTACCTGCGGATCATTAAATTTCAACCTATTTTTCATCGATGGGTTGAGAAATTTTCCAGTTAATCAACGCTCACGTAGAATTTAAAAATAAAAAAATGGAACAAAAAACTGCGGAAATGAAAATAGTGGAGTCGGCTCGCGTTTATGTGGTTTCATTTGGGGATGTGAAGCTTTTTCAGCCGAGCTACATTTGGTTTTATCCAGCAACGACGTCGTACATAGGTTCTTTTCACATTTTAATTCCAATTAATTTGCGCCGAAAAATGTAATGATGTTTGTAGCCGGACATTGATGCAGAAATGACTGTTCTCACGTCATGTGCCAGCAACGGAGATATGCATTATGTGGTCACAACCGAGGGGAAAATTGTGTCACGAGGAGTACTGACATTGTCAAACCAAACGAACGTATCTGTCATTCTGGATAGCATAATGCAAGGTGTTAATATTTACGAATTCAACATCTCGTACGTATTTCTTAATTTTTCTATCATTAACGCGCGATTTTCATGACTTTTATATTCGGCATTTTTACGTCGAATTTGAAAGAAAATAAGAGTAGGTAACCTAAAGTTAAACCTTTTCAAACAACTCGAAACAAATAAGATCGGCAATATTATCGTAAAATCAACTAAAATCGTATTCTCGCATTTCGTGAATGGCAATGCAAATTACATTGCAAAAAAATGTACAAAATTTGGCAAAACTTTTGAATGATGTGAAAATCTTTAAATAATTTGCACTACGTCGCAATTAATGATTTCAGCGAAAGGAAAAAACGATGTACCTTGTCGCGATGAATTTATTTAAAAAATCCGATTTGGACTCTTTCTGGAAAAGTAATTTCAATAAAATCGAAAGTGAAAATTACTGAAAATGTTACAAAAAATATAGGAAAGTGGTAAGAACTGAAAACTCACTTCATGAGTTTTCCGAAAGTGTAAATAACATACCCCTTACCCGCATATTCGTTTTTAATTCAAACGATAATGATTACCTATGTTTATTAGGGGAGGCTGGGGTACAATGACATTTTTGCAATCACCTTGGCGAGATGGACTCAACGGGTGCTTGAAAATACTGATCTACCCTTTAAATCAGGAAAAGCCAATTTTTTTTCATAAGCTTTCAGAAATATAAATTCTCGATATCTTGCAAAAAGACGAAAGGTGTACAATAAGACCGATTCACGAGAAACGATAACACAATACTGAAAATAATTTGGATAAATATTTACCTGAGCGGGTACCAACATTATTTATTTTGTCAAGTATAGCAGGAAAGCAGGTATAATAATAATAAAATTATATTTTCATACAAGTAGGTTAAACAAAAAGAAACGTATATTAATGTTAGTCATGACTTTATGACGATCATTTTGAAACAATGTAAAACTATCTTTAGATTATGATCTGAAAATACCGGATGGAAAACAATAAGACAAATCTGAAGGCTCAGAAGTAAGGTAGGTATATAATGAAAAAATAAGATGGAACTTTGCGTTAAAATTCTTTTATTATAGCACATTATTTGTATCAATTAATGGAACTCCCACATTCTCACAAAAAAAGCAGTTTGTTATATGACTGTAAATTTTATTCTTTATTTTCACCTTAAATGAGAAAATGGCATATGGCATCAGACAAAGTAAACTGAAGTTAATAGCTATAATAGTTCAGTGTGAAATTCAATTACTGGGCTACAAATGGATACAGTTGACGAAAATATCCAAAAAAATTATATAATAAGTTTTTTAAAAGTGAATTGTTGCTCACAACACTGACACAAAACAGCCTATTGAAAAATATTGCAAATTATATGTAGATATTGGAGTGTAATGAGTTATTTGTAAAAATAACATTTAATGCTGCACCCTGTAAGGTTAACTGCTTTAGAAAAATATGAGGGTATCATTGTACCCACTATCCCATCTTACTTTTCGTTATTTGAATATTAAGTTTGATATTCCTTCATTAATAAATACGAAATTTTGTTTGGTACGTAATAAATTTAATGTTACCTTTGTGAAAAGTAAATGTTCATTGATGTGCCGCACATTTTTGTTTTTACATGAAAATTTCGTGAAATAATGCGAACTTTTCACTTCCAACAGAAACTGATTTTAATACGATTCTCTACCCACTTCAGATCGGCAACTTCATACTCAACCGGTCATTTACGGTTAGATGTTGAATTCTAATTAATTAGATTATACCCTAAAGTCTACTTTGAATAACAAAAATGCTTGTTTACTGTGGGGATTCACCCCGAAAGATTTTGAAGCTCGGCCTCCGTCGATAGACGTTCGCCCCTGTCTATTACCGGTGGCCACTAATAGTCTACGGACTTTAAAATAATACGTAGGCGCGGCCAAACAGAGCTACATATATTTGTACTCTGTTTAGTCGCTAACCTAGCGCCTTTACATAGGCTAAATGGACGAACTACATAATACATCAAATGTAGATTCGTTCTCCGTTTAGTCGATGTATATTACAACGCCGTGGCTAACGACGCGGCGTTTGGCAGACGGCTTGGAGTGGCGAAAAGTTTGTTCTTCGCCACTCACTGACACGGTGCGCGGGTAAACCCGTATATATCCGTACACACATAATATAAAATTGCCAATACACGATTCTCTCCGAATAAAAGGGTTGGCACCCTCTTACCACTGTAAGTTGAGAGAGAACACGCAACACCGCCGACGCCATTAATATTGGTCTTGGCAACCTTCTGGTGGGTATTAGCCAATACCCACAGTGGTGACCTCGACGTGATATTTTTTGCTGTCAGCTTGTTGGTTTTTTTTCAGGCGCTAGTAATTATCGCGCTTCTGGGCAAATTTCTCTATTTTCCCTTTCAGACTTGGGTAAAACTAGGGCGCCTTTAGCGCTGCGGGCGATCATTTTTCGCTCCAACTCAGTTGGCAACTGTACTGAGGAGTACTAAATCCAGATCTGAAATTCAAGTATGGGACATTCACCCCCTTGTTTTTTAAATATATTTAACCCCCATTTTTTGGAGGGGTAAATTGAATTTGGATCCTGGATACTGCGAAAGAGCCTCGTCATCTCTTTCCATCGCCACCTAGTTCTGCGGCAAATTCCAACAAAGCAGCAACTGTTTTTGACTTTGTAAAAATTGAAGTTGAAAACAAAAATAAAAAGACTCGTAGCAACGAGCACCAAAAGTTGGGAACTCAAATTTCCAATTTGGATCTAAATTCTGTTGTTCTGAGAAGCAGTAAAAAGATTTCCTCAAGTTCAAATCCATCCAACTTAAGTTCAATAAGAAAATTCAAATCTCTAGAAAATATCAGAATTCTAAATACACAGCAATCTGAAATTTTTTGTAACTGTTCAAATATGCCAAATCCAACCTTTGAAGAAATTAATGCTGATAATGTTAGACAACTAGCTGCAGCAGCACAAACTGCTAGAGCTGAAGCCATTAGGTTAGAAAATGAGCGACTAGCTGCAGCCCAATTTCAAAATACTCAAAACCAAAATAACCAAAATGCGCAACCACAAAATTTTGAGCTCTTCCAACAATTTATGCAATTCATGCAAACTCAAAATATCAATCAAAATAAAAAATGTAGAGTAGACATACCGGAATTCTTACCTAATGAAATAGAGGTTTGGTTGTCTCTCGTCATTGGACGCTTCAAAACTGAAGAAATACCCAATGATAAAAGATGCAATGACTTGTGAGGAGGAATGCCTCCCCAAATTTTGCGCGTAATACCTAACATCATGGATTGTCCAAATGATGTTGAGGACAAATTCGACTGGTTTTGTAGAAAGGTTAGACTTGCTTTTGATAAAACAAAAAATGAAGAAATCGATCAACTCACGGGCGGAATCCAAATAGGGGATGATAAACCCTCGATATTCATAGCCAGGTTATTGAAACTTAATAACAACGAAGTTTCACCAATGGTTCTAGCAAACCAATTCTGCAAACAATTACCTTCTAGCGTTGCCCAAACCTTGGCTGCAGTTGGGCTAAACCGGGTAAATGATGAAGATGTGTTGATGCGAATAGCTAAATCCGCTGATAATGCACTCGAATTCAATAAAAAATCTACCATCTGTGCAATATCAAGCAGAGGGAATGAGATAGAGCGTTTGACAGCTCAAATTGCTGAACTTAAAGTTCAGGTAGAAAATAATAATAGAAAAAATAACAATAATAATAATAAAAACAAAAACGGCCAATATCATTACTACGATCGATCAAAATCTTGTAGCAAAAATTTTTCAAGATCATCCAGATCTAGAGGCCTAAAATCAAAAAACAATGAAAAACAGGGGAGAAGTGCAGGATGTAAACCCCCTAACCAATCCAGGTCCAAATCTCCTTCCCGAAAAAAGGACTGGGATAGTGGCAAATGCTTCTATCATAATAAATATGGCGAAAATGCCAATCGTTGCCATCGAACTTGTAGTGAATGGGCAACTAAAGGCAATTCAAAACAAAATAAATCGTCAAACTAAAAAGAGGGGCCATATCAGCAGCGACTGCCCCCTCAGAAAAATTCTCTCGCCGCCTGTTCATCAAGGACAGGAAACATAGGAGATGGTTCCTTATAGACTCAGTCGCAGACCTAAGTCTATTGCCAGCAACTAAAACACATAAGGTTCCTACTCCGAAATACCACCTCCATTCTGTGAACCACCAAAGTGTTCCAGCATATGGTTTAGAGACAAGCGAAGTAAACATCGGTTTCAGAAGAGACATGGCGTGGTCCTTCACCGTTGCAGATATTCCAAATGCTAATCTTGGAGCCGATTTTTTGGCTCATTATAATCTTTTAATTGATCTGAAGTCTGCTAGATTAATTGATAGCACAACAGGACTTTATGTGGAAGGCAAAGCTCTGATGTACAAACTCTCAGATGCTCTGAACAGCTACAGCAAAATAATGAAAAATTTGTGAAAATCTTATCAGATTTTTCCGGAATCATCCAACCATCATTTACAAAAATACCAACCTACGTACATGATACTAAACATCATAATGAAACAAAGGGACAGCCCTGTCATGCAAGAGCAAGATGACTGCCCCCCCGATAGGTTGACCAAAACCAAACTCCAATATGCTAGAATGGTCAGTGAGGGTATATGCAGACCTTCGAAGAGCTCGTGGAGCTCCCTGATTCACATGACCAAGAAAGCAAGTGGGAAATAGCGAATAGTTGGTGATTATAGAGCCTTGAACGCAAAAACCATCCCTGATAGATATCCAGTTCCTAACATCATGGATTTTAATGCCAATATGAAAGGCAAAATGCTTTTTTCAAAAATTGACATAAACTGGGCGTTCCATCACATACCTGTAGCTGAAAAAGATATATCAAAAACAGCACTAATTACACCCTTTGGGCTGTTTGAATACATAAGAATGCCATTTGGACTCCGCAACCTGGCACAAACATTCCAGCGATTCATCAATGGATTGTTAGGAGACTTGCTCTTCGCGTATGCTTATATTGACGATATCTGCATATGCTCTGCCTGTGATGAGAAACAGCACGAGAAAAATGTTAGAATCGTAATCCAGTGCCTTAACGCTGCCAGTCTAACAGTAAATCCAGCTAAATGCGAATGCGCTGAACCTGAGATTGATTTCCTCGGCTATACTATCTCCACCAATGGCATATCTCCACAGAAGACCAGGATTAAGCCAATATTGGAGTTCCCGAAACCTTCCAACGTATCTGAACTCAGAAGATTCTTGGGAATGGTGAACTTCTACAGACGTTGCATGAAAAATGCAGCAGCTGAACAAGCCAAGTTGTTCGCATTAATTAAGACCAATAAGAAAAAAGATAAAACCCCGATTGTTTGGGACAATGACGCCAAAAAGGCCTTTGAAAATGTCAGAAACTTGCTGGCAAATGCAACTATGTTGACTCACCCAGACGACAGTCTGCCATTGTGTTTTGCTACCGATGCCTTTGACTTCACATTAGGTGCAACCTTGTACCAAATCAAGGATAAGTCAAATCAACCGGTTGCATTTTTCTCTAGAAAGCTCTCTACAACCGAGTGAAATTACAATACCTATGACAGGGAATTACTCGGAATTTTTGCTGCTATAAAGCATTTCAGACACCATGTTGAAAAGAGACAGTTTACTGTATATACAGATCACCGTCCTCTCATACATGCTTTTACACAAAAAACCGAGCAAGCCTCACCCAGGCAGACTAGACAGTTGGATTTTGTTGGACAATTCACCACAGACATCCAAGATATCAATGGAGAGTCAAATGCCTCTGCAGATGCTCTCAGTCGTATAGCTGTCTCGTCTCCTGCTCAGCTTCCCTACTCTGATATTGCCAATGATCAGTTAGTGGATGAGGAACTGATAGACATAATGGCCAATGAGTAAACAGGCCTAAAGCTGATGCAGAAAAAAATTCCCAATACTAATGTCCTACTAACTTGTGACGTAAGTACAGGCAAGAGTAGGCCATTCTTGCCAAAAAAATATAGAAAAATGGCGTTCGATAGTGTGCACAACCTATCGCACACAGGACCCAAAGGTACTGCAAATCTAGTAGCATCCCGCTTTGTTTGGCCGATGATGAAATCCGACTGCCATAAATGGGCTCGCAGTTATCTGAACTGTCAAGAGTCCAAGGTAGGATGACATACAAAATCGCCACTCAAAAGATTTAAGACCACTCAGCGATTCAAACTAATACATATAGATTTGGTTGGTCCATTACCGCCATCTAAAGGGCACAGATACCTGTTTGCAATGGTTGATCATGTAACAAAATGGCCAGAAGCAATTCCACTGACAGAAATGTCAGTCATAACAATAGCCAATGAGCTGTACAAAAATTGGATTGCTCGTTTTGGTGTTCCAGAAGTCATTGTTACTGACCAAGGACGCCAATTTGAAAGCTCCATCTTTCAGGAGATAGCCAAAAGGTTAGGAGTTAAACACTCCCACACCACTGCCTACCACTCACAAGCCAATGGCATAGTAGAAAGGTGGCATAGAGCTTTAAAAAGTTCAATAATGGCAGTTGATAACACAAGTTGGGTTGAAGCATTACCAACCATCTTGTTAGGCCTTGGTTCAGCACTCCAGACCAACTCAGGGTATTCTGCAGCGCAACTAGCGCTAAGCGAGGG
The DNA here is from genome assembly GCA_011428145.1 of Ericerus pela. Lineage (NCBI taxonomy): Eukaryota > Metazoa > Arthropoda > Insecta > Hemiptera > Coccidae > Ericerus > Ericerus pela. Next base: position 875,975 of record WOFM01000467.1, read on the forward strand.
GCTCGGCCTACCAGGGGACTTTTTCACCAATCCAAAAGAAATAAGCCCAGAAACAATGGTGCAGCAAATACGCACCGATGCAAACAACTTCCTTAAACAGGCAGCTCCACATGGTCAGTCTAAGATCTATGTCTCGAGACATCTGGCCTAGACCTCACACATCTTTGTCCGAGAACACAAGATGAAAATAGGACTGAGTAAACCATACGTCGGCCCATTTAAAGTAGTGTCACGTAACAAAAAGAACTTCGTGATACTCGTTTGAGGTCAGGAAAAAACAGTCTCCATTGATAGACTTAAACCTGCCTTCATACTCAATAACGATGCCAAGGAAATAAGAAAAACAAAGGAGAAAATTGAGAAAACTCAGACTAAATTGCAAGACCTCACAAATTCACAACAGGTTGATAACGAATTAGTCGAAACAAATAATTCACAAACAGACGAATATAAAAATATAACAAATAAAAATAAAATCATAAAAAAAGTCAGATTCAATGACGACGTTAAATATAACGAATACAACCCTGACAAGCCAATAATTACTCGAAAAAGAGTAGGCCTAAGGGAAGTAGGAAATTAAAAAATCAAATAGTAACCCGTAGGTCTGAACGATTGAAGCACACAAGAAAATAAAAATTGTCTAAACAAATTAGGTCAAAAAAGTTGCTCGTATCATACGTGGCAACTTCATTAATTCTTAGCCTAAATAATGTTTGCCAAAATCAGTTGCTCGAATCATACGTGGCACCTCAATAAAATTTTTCTACCATCAGATCGCTCGAATTATACGTGGCGAACGACAAAATAAATCCCCAATAAAAATAAATAAATTTATCCATCAACAAAATCAAATAAAAAAAAATCAAATTAAATCCGCCGGTCACAGGATTTGAACCCATACTGCGAGACACTTTCTAAACTCTGGGATTATCGAAAAAATAAAATAAATAAAATTTTACATGTAGAAATCATCCATGCAATTAAGAAAAACAAAAATACACTCTCACACAATAGGCAAACGTGCAATTGCAATGAAACACACCCTTATCATCAGATACTGAGGTAAAACCAATTCTAGGCTAAATGTACAATACCTAAACACTCGACGCATTATCTTGTGCACATCTTTGTCAGACTAGGGAAATCAAATTGACACAGTGCACATAATTTATCTTGCACTTATTTCACTAGCCTAATTGAACGTTGTCTCGACAACTTGTCTTTTCGTGACTTCTTTTCTATGCTTTTTTCTTCTACATTTTTTCCAAAAAATATTTTGAACATGACTGTTCACTGTTTTCTCTCCTTTAATTCTTCTCTCGTTTTTCAAAACCTATTTCGCTTGGAAATTTCGGTGACTTTTCCCAAATGGCATCAACCCCGAACAAAGGTCTACCCAATCAGACCATTGAAACAGCTTTTTTGCCTATGGTGACATTGTCTCACGCTCAATCCGAGGAAGACATGTTTGACGAAGATGAGATAAATACTGAATGGCTTTCTGTTGCATCGTCGAACATCAAGCAGACTTGGATGTTGTGGAGCAGGAACTTCTTTGTACTACACCATTACCACCTGTCACATCCACATTACGTGACATGGGGAATTTTAAACCCCAAAATACACCTCTTCCGCCACCCCCACAAGCAAATCAACAACCATTGGCTTTGGCCATGGATATTGGTACACCTGGTAGGTGTGAAGATCAATCGGTACCTAATTCTTCACCGATACCTAGGGCATAATTGCCCATCATGCCACCTCCTCCTCTGGCACACTTAGCCCCTTTGGCCAATTTGCCTTACATGGCACCTTACCCGTCTCAAATACCTATCAATGAGCGGATGCCTCCACCTCCCTACCCTCCAGCGCCATACAACTACTACCATCCCACTCACTTTCCAAACCACCCTCGAAATACTTACCATCCCTACCAACCACCATCTCGTATTAACCATAATCGCGGAAATGGTCATCCCCGTAGACGTAGGGGACGAAACTCTCGCCAGCAATACCATGCTAGGCGTTTAGCTCTTTTCAAGGAGTATTGTAAGGCCGGCTCTGCAATTGGCCAGGCCATAGGCGACTGGGAGGAATTTAGCAGGGAGAAGAAGGAGAGGGATAGACAGCAGTAAATCCCCCCAATGTTGTGGTTTTTACCATTTGTATGCACTCATTAGGGGGGGAGTGCTGTGGGGATTCACCCCATAGGGTTTTGAGGCTCGGCCTAAGTCGATAGACGTTTGCCCCGGTCCATTACCGGTGGCCACTAATAGTCTACGGACTTTAAAATAATACGAGAGCTACGTATATTTGTACTCTGTTTAGCCGCTAACCTACCACTGTTACATATGCTAATTGGACGAACTACATAATACATCAAATGTAGATTCGTTCTCCGTTTAGCCGATGTATATTATGACGCCGTGGCTAACGACGCGGCATTTGGCAGATGGCGTGGAGTGGCGAAAGGTTTGTTCTTTGCCACTCACTGACACGGTGCGCGGGTACACCCGTATATACCCGCACACACATAATACAAAATTTCCAGTACACGATTCTCTCCAAATAAAAGGGTTGGCACCCTCTTACCACTGTAAGTTGAGAGAGAACAAGCAACACTGCCGACGCCATTAATATTGGTCTTGGCGACTTTCTGGTGGGTATTAGCCAATACCCACATTTACAAATAGGCCTTTTTCAAAAACTTTTTTCTATTTTTTGTCTGGAATGGTTTCAGATCTGATTAAAGCTCTGAGGTCCGACCTTTATATATTCTTATTTGGAATTAATAATATCCTAAACATGCGTTTTATTTGGAACACAATCTAAAGGTACAATATTAATTCAAGTAGGTATTTAATTTTCCAGCATCGTATTCTGATTGGTTGTAACTCGAGTTCGTTTAAATTGCTTCAAAATTGAAAAGCAGACGTTGGATCGACAAAATTTTAGAAATTTTGACAATTAAGTTATTTCGAAATTTCGATTAAAGAAAAAAAAATTCCATAAATGGGTTACGACAAAGAAATAGGTAGGTATTTACAAACGAACAAAAAAACAAGCAAACACGAGACATCGATTGGCAGGAGAAAAGAGAAAGAAAAAAACATCGCATATCGACGAAATAATTGGAACCATCGGAGAAGAATAATCTTCCAAAGCAGGTCTTCTAAGTATATACAGAATTGACACGAGGGAATGTTTTAACCTGTCAACATCCTCTCATCTAAAATTGTATTATGTCGCAACCGTTTTCGAAAATCCCCTTTCTGCAGCCTCCCTCCCTCCCTCCGCCGTCACCAACCTACCGGCACCAGTGCTTTGTTACCCCTATCCGCACCGCCTACATTCGCATCTGTCTAACCCCTGTAACACTTAAGGGCGAAGTAATCAGGCATCCTTGTTAAACTTAATGAACTCGAAGGATCGTTGTACCGTAAAATTCATTTCCATGATGTGCTCATTGAAGTGAGACTGCGTGCAAATAGGCGCACTACCGTCTCTTGGCTGGTTCTGATTGAAGAAAAAATAAGAACAAGAACAAGAAGAAGCAGAAGCAGAAAAAGAAGAAATTCCAACACGTCCTCTTCATTGGCAACTTTTTCTCCTTTCTCATTCGCTCGTCGTGTCTTATCGCATTTCATGCCAATTTTTATTTATGTAAAAAAAAACAAACAAATTTGCATCGATAGGTCGTCGTTTTGTTTCAGATTTGCTGTTGAAGCTCAAATGGCCCCCACCAGTCATTTATTCGTCTACTATACGACTGAAATTGGCGAAATTGTCGGCGATTCGATTACCTTCAATGTGAAGCTGCTGCATGAGAAGGTATAAAATATATTATACGATCTGTGGTCGTTTACTTGGTACTTACTTCGCTTATTTTGTGAGGTCAAGTTCAAAATCTCGAGACTATAATCGCAGATGAACGTTTCAAGGAACGTTTTATTTTGGCTCGAAAATGTCGAAAAGCCTCCGCCCCCTAAAAAAATGATAATTTAAATTTTTTATTTCCTTTTATGCTTCATCTGGAAGATATTTCTAAAGCACTAGGCCAACGTAACAGTCCCCAAAAAAAGAAACTTGGAATATTATTCTCCTCTCGGTGAGACTCAGTTATCAAAAAACAAAGTGCGAGTAAACTATAAGTAGGCCTAACCGTGTCGCGAAATAAAAATCTGACTGTTACTTAATTCGAAAAAATTTAAATGAAATATTGACGAATAATTCAAGGTTGCTCTCATCGTGGATGAAAACAACGTGTACTATGCGGATGATAAAATTAAAGTCGGCATTTTATCATTTCCAAAAACTCATATCTGTTTGGTTGGAGGAATGACGGAAGAAATGCGGTTTGGAAACAGGTAAGTGAGTAATTCATAACAATTTTAATGGTACTTTGTCTAAATACAGTTCGTAGAAAGTTTATTTTTCATACTTTCTCATAGATATAGTAAACGATAGAAGATTACAGTTTGAGAGCACTGGAGCAGGGACTGAACTTTTAAAGAAAAATTAATTTTTCAGATAATTTGGTTCGGCTGAATTGAGAGTCAATAATTCTTAAAGATCTGTGTTCTTGTTAAACGGTAGCACTGTAATAAATTCAAAATGAACAATTTTCGACGATATTTTTGGTCCAAACTTCACCGACTATAACCTTGAATAATAATTATAGAATTTTAGCTCACGTCATAATGACCCATTTAGAATTGATCAAATCCAGCGGTACCTGAATATTAAACCGAATGAGAAACAAAATAAAAATAATGTAAAAACCGATAAAATAATTATACGCGATACGAGGCAAAATGATGAAAATCACACGAGTATCAATCACCTGTCACGTACCATTTTTTGCAATGACTCCCTAAAAAAAAATGCAAATTGTTTTTTTATAACAAATATTAATTTGATTTGCAATTTCAGACTGAAAATGATTGATAAACTCGAGACAATTTGACAAAATTACGGCACACTTTAATTTGACCTTAAAGTAACTTTTGTAAAATACAAATTATTATTTCTAGTTTTAACATTGCAGACTCGGGGGATTGAGTCCTTTAATGTTTCATGGTTACAGTATAGTGTTTCATCAGTTTTCTCTGATTTTATGAATTCGCGTACCAAATGACCATTCTTTCATTTTTAATATTCATAATCTTTATTGGAAATGGACGTTCCTGAAAGTTAATTAACAATTAAATTGTTAGCGGATGAATACAAAAGGTGACTTGTATTTGGTGTGAGGACGATGTGATAGAGTACTACGGGATGAGAACGTGATTTTTACAAAGTAATTCTTCAAGGTGATGATCGAATTATGTGTAATTAGCAGCGTCAGCTGCTTTGTTTCGGGCATGCATTTTCAAAGGTTATAGATGAGGACGGCACGTGTCAGGAATGTGCAGGTGAGAGAGATAGCGATAATGTGAAAGATGGGAAGATTTTTGTGTTGTGCCTGTGTTATGTTCGCATGGATCTTTGGAATTTATCATACGAGCTGGATGATAGTTTACGGATGTGACGATATTACGAATACGGAAGGTATTGAGTAGAAATATATTGTTACACTAATCAATAATTTTACTCTTTTAACAAAAAAATCTCTGTACCCTTGTAATGATATTTTCTTACATATTATTTCAAATATTCTCGTACTTTATTAATTCGTATTTTCCCACATTATTCTTCATATTTCCGTCTACTTACACTTCCTTTCATTCATGTCATTTAAGACTAGTTCAAACTTGTCTTTCAAGTCTTGACTTGTCTGATGACATCACCTCTGGTAAACCATAAACTGTTTTCGTCTATATTCCATGATGTCATCTTTTCTACGAATATATTTCGATACCTTGCAATAATTCCAATTCTTATTAATTTCTTAAACACTCCTACATTTGTCAGTTCCTTTTAATCTCATTGGTTTTACCTAAAATACGTTCTCCTCAAACAACCAATCATATTCATATCTCCCACAATACCCAATTCAAATCACTCGAACTTCACCCTTATAAATAGTCTAATGTTCTGTATATTATCATTTATTATTATTATT